>CM061130.1:53441396-53819370 GCA_030789695.1 Scilla litardierei
CTCCCATAGCTCTTGAATCTTCTCTTCGACCGCATCCGCCTTCGATCTAGTGCTCGCCGCCATTTGGATCTAGTGCTCTGATACCAATTTGATACGATCCGATGGATCGAATCAATAAAGTTCAGATTTTTAATGGAGAAAAAATATAAAAAGAGGATTTTTTGTGGACTTGAGATTGTGAAGAACAATATTTTGATAGATAATGAGTCTCTTTCGAGAGGAGACTCGCTCTCCTAGCTTTGATTGCACGGAACAAAGCCTAAATCCCTCACAAATGATGCCTACAAATGTCTTCACAAAATAAGCATAAAAGAAATAAAAGACGGCTAGCCCTAATAAATAGAAAAAACGGGGAAGTACTAATCTAGTCCACAAAGACTAGAATACCCCTAGACTAACCCTCCTACGCCGCACGTAGGTCACTAAAGGTGGGTGGGTCCCACCCATATAGCCGCCGGCCCTTGGGGTTTGCGGATGTGGGTCCGCATCAGGAGAACTCAATGAAACACCATTGCGCCATACGTTATGAGGTGTATCTTCATGACATTCATACGTTATTCTCCTTTTGAAATTTGAATATGGCATAATGTTAGAAACTATGATGCGGTATCTTTTTGACTCATTGAAAGAGACCAATGTTTTGAAATGCAGACATACGATACATGCTGAATGCTTTACAGAAATGTTGATTCATGCTCAGTAAGGTTCATTCAACTTAGAGCTGCGTTAAATTTCTAAAAGAATATGTATATCCTTAATGACTCTTTGTTCTTTTTTTCTTGACAGATACTGTTGTCCAATATGCTCAACATGCTCGAAGTCGGTTATGGATATGTCAAAATATTGGAAAAAGCTTGATGAGGAGGTAAGATTATGACAAGCTTCTAAAGCAAACTCCATAAATATTTATGCTTTCCATTCAACCGTGGAAGATGCAGTGACAAGTCATCCCCTGTCGTTGGAAGAGCATCATGTGATAGGTGCAGGTACTAGACAAGAAATGAATAATAAGATGGAAACATATGCTCATAAGAAACTAATGCATTGATCATAACCAGACATAACTAGATAGTTTTGATATTTATCAAACAAAACCAAGATGCTGATAGCAAATCACCTATATGCTATTAAATTATCTACCTAGCAGTATTGGCATTCTTGCGAGTTATGGGTGTCGGTAACCTTTTCTACCTTCAGATACTTCTATATGAGTTGTGGACCATTTCTAATATAAAAAAATCATTCATAATACTTGAAATGAAACCAGATGTTCACCATATATAACTTGATGGCACATATTTCTGTACATGGTGTTTGAAAAATTGAATATGTGAGTGCAAGACAAAATGTTCTATTGTTAGTCAACTAAGATATGCATGCAACTGAAGGGATTCTGTTGGGAGTAGAGGTAGAATACCATGACTTATGTGTCAGAAGACTAAGATGAAAGAATGCCAATTTTTTATATCTTATGTGTTTATTTGTTTTTTTTGGCAATTGAATCCTTGTTATGTTGCCATTAACTAGGGCATTTTGACCCTTTTGAGGCTTACCTTTGTTGCAGACAGCTTGAATGGAATTATTATAATATATTCACACCATTGTGTTAAATCGGTAATAATAAGATTGTTGAAGGAAAGTTATCCAAACAGACATACAGATGGGGATTTTGCATAAATGTACTAATTATGGGGATTTTTGCAACTGATGCCATTCAATTTTCTCAATTAAAAGCATTATCTACAATATACATTCACATGCTTATAACAAAGCTACTTTTCTGGTGCAATTTGATAATATCATTCATGTAGTATGTAAATCAGATCCAATCGCAATTTATTAAGTGCCCAAGCTGCTGTTATAGTACGGTGTGTTTCATTTCAGTGTTTAATCACAATGTAATGGTAATTAGCAGCAGTATTGTCCACACCGTTATTCATAGATTGTAATGTGTATATTATGAGCATTTATATATTGATGCTGATTATGCTTGATTTGTATCTGGTGAGAGTTTATACTTTTATCTACAAATCTGTTGCCTTGTAAGTCCAAATTCTTTGGCGTTTATATGCTTTCAACAACATTGTATCTGTTTTCCTGAGTAACAATAAGTACTTAACTCTGTAAATTAGTGGTAATGAATTTTTGATTTTCATCTTCAGCTTTATGACATTTAGTTTCATTGTAATCTATGAATTCTTACATGTTAATTTTGATCTTGTTTGCAGATGCAAAGCATTTGAACGGAATGTGTTTCGCGGATACCTATGTTCAAAGTGACATCAAGTTGTGGCCCTTCAGGGGCATTCCTGACCCAGATGACAAGCTCATGATTGTTGTCCAGTACAAGTGCTCGGAGAAGCAGTTTGCTGCAGAAGAGATTTCTTCGATGGTTTTGATTAAAATGAGGGAGATTGCTGAGGCTTACCTTGGTTCTACCATGATATCTCATCTTCAATAATGTAGGCAGTCTATATCCATTTTCTATTCAGAAGAATAAGAACCACACAAAAAAAACATTACAATGTTTACTAAGAACATAAGCCCACTTATTTATTTTCAATTTTTGTTTCAGGAATCGCGTCCGCAAGGCGGATCCGGTGGAGGACCAGAGGGTGGAGATATGAGGTGAGAGTTTAATTGTTTTTTACTTGGAGTTTGGGGGAGTGATGAGGACCGAGGGGCTGTTATGATGAGATTGAGAGTTTACTTTGTATTGAAGGGGCCGAGAGGCCGTTATATTGATGTGTGGAAACTTTTTGTATTGAGGGGGCCGAGGGGCCATTATGTTGATGTGCGGAAACCTTTTGTATTAGTGGGCCAAGGGGCCGTTATGTTGATGGAAAACTTTTGTACGTGGAAAACTTTTCTATTGAGATATGTTGATGTATGTGGAAAGTTTGTATTTATATAGTTTCTTGGAATTTGTTGATGGATGAGAATTTTTTAATTGGATTTGTGGATATTGTTTATATATGTGAATTTTGATTGTACAACGATGTTTCTTTCTTGTTATTTATATATATGGGAATTTTGATTGTAAACGAAATTTAAAATTTTTTGGTTTTTTTAAAAAATAAATAAACACATTAGCCACAGACTGTCCGTGGCTAATATTTTAAGCCACGGATCTATTTTGGAAAAATATCCGTTGCGGAAACCTTTTCGCCACAGAGAATCCGTGGTAAATAAAACAATTTTGCCACGGTATATCCGTGGCTAATGACGGTTAGCCACGGTAAAGTTTTTGGAAATCATCTGTAGCGAATATATTTTTGCCACGTAATTTCCGTGGCAATAGTTGGAACAATGGCCACGGAATATCCATGGCTGAAAAACAGTTTACCACAGAAATTTTTCGATCTTTTTCGTAGCAAATAAACTTTTGCCACAAAATTTTCGTGGCAATAGTTGGAACAATAGCCACGGAATATGCGTGGTTAATGAAGTTTACCATGTAATTTTTTTTGAAATTTTCCGTGGCAAATATACTTTTGCCACGGATTTTCCGTGGCAATAGGTGGAACAATTGCCACGAAATTTCCGTGGCGATAGTTCCGTGGCTAACTTTTCCGCCACAAAATTTCTTCCATTTGCCACGGATTTTTAGCATTTGCAATGCCACTTTCCCTTACGGAACAATAGCCACAGAATTTATAAAAATCCGCGGCTATTAGTTATTGGCCACTAATTTTGGGGTATTCTCCACGGCTTTTTCCGTGGCTAATGTCCAATTTTACAGTAGTGACACTCTTCATTAAAGATTATGAAAATGACATTCTTTTGATTCAAGTTTATGTAGACGATATTATTTTCGGTTCTACTAACTTTAATCTGTGTCAATAATTTTCCAAGTCTATGAAGGATGAGTTTGAGATGAGCCACATGGGAGAGCTCACCTACTTCCTTGGATTGTAAATTCGACAAATGGAGAATGTCACGTTCATACATCAGACAAAGTACACAAGGGAACTTATTAAGCGATTCGAGATGGAATCGTCTTCGAGCAAAAGGACTCCCATGAGTACTACTACTCATCTACACAAGGATGAAAGCGAAAAAGATGAAGACGTTCGTCTATATCGAGGTATGATCGGTAGCTTACTTTACTTAACCGCTAGTAGGCCCGATATCATGTTTTCCGAATGCCTTTGTGCTAGATATCAAGCAAGACCTAAGGAGTCACACTTGATTGCGGTTAAACGAATATTTCGTTATCTCAATCAATCCCTAGATTATGGGTTACTCTACCCTAAGTGTAGCACATATGAGTTAATCTCATATAGTGATGCCGATTTTGCCAGATGCAAGTCCGACAGGAAAAGTACTAGTGGCACTTGCCATTTCTTAGGAAATTCCTTAGTTTCTTGGTTTTCTAAGAAACAGAATTCGGTGTCATTGTCCACGACTGAAGCGGAATATATTGCCGCGGGTCTTGCATGTGCAAAAGTTCTTTGGATGAGACACACTCATAGTGACTATGGTGTCAATTGTGATACTTGCCCTATCATGGTTGATAATCAAAGTGCTATTTGTCTTTCCAAGAATCCGGTACACCACTCCCGTACCAAACACATAGACGTGAGACACCATTTTATAAATGATCATGTAGCTAAGAAGAACATCATCTTAGAGTACATTGAAACCCCCAAAACAAATTACCGATATCTTCACTAAACCTCTTAAAGAAGATTCATTTTTGAGGTTGCGTGGAGAATTGGGAATTATGGGTGAATCTGAAATCTAGGAGCTCAATCTTTCATGTTATAACTCCTTATTGAGCTCATATCTTTTTGTTGTCTTTCTTCATGTGCTCAATTGTTTTATGAGTTTAAGGAAGGCAATTGTGACTTATTTGATATCATGAGTTTTTGAGTTTGATTGGAGTAATTTGTGTTTCAATGGATTTATTGTCTTTATAATGATTTTACGATGTATTTGTGATTAGAGTATAGGTCCTAGGATGAGTGTTCTTATTCTCTGGAATTCTATCTCACTGTGCACTTTTGGACCAGGACAGACGACTGTCTTTCCTTCGACAGTCGACTGCCCTACTCTATCTCCTCAGTCTGAGAATTGGTATCTTTCGCACAACTGACTGATGACTGTTCTACAGTCGAATGTTAATCTAACAGGCGACTGCATTTTAGTCAGCAGACGATTATACTCTCTGTCGAATTTTTACAGTGTTCTCTGTTATTTTTGATGAACTTTATTAATTCTTAGCCAGTCGATTGTTGAGTATATGTCAGGCGACTGTCCAATGGACAAGCGACTGCTTGTTACTTACCAGTCGACTGCCCATCTCTCTGAGCTTTATTTTTATCACTTCATTCAGTCGACTGTCATTTGTTCATCAGTCGACTGTCTTCTGTTGTGTCGGTTCAAGTGATTTGATCCGAACCGTCGATTCCTTGATCCAACGGCTCAGATTCATTCCCCTAATTTTATATTCGAGATTGCACGATCACTTCCCCACGTCGACTCTCTCTCCTCCGATTCGACCGTTCGTCTTCCCGCTCGTTTTCTTCTCCGAAACCGCTCGATTTCACTTCCAAAACCATCGATCGCGTGCTGTAGTTACCGTCGATCTTCTTCTCCCCGATCGTCGCTGCTTCTCTACTTGGTTTGCTTCCTTGCTCTTCGTTCGAATTTCTTTGTTGTAGTTTCTCCTTCTTTTGTTTCCATGGCTCCTAAACCAAAGGGAAAAGAGAAGATCGCTACCGCTAAACAACCTAGGGCACCCAAGAAACTTATTGCCTAGAAGAAGAAACCCTATAAAGCCCGAACCAAGCATGCTGAGTCACTCGTGCGTTCGTCTTCGCTAGGTTACTCACCTTCTGCTTCTTCTAGCGATGCTCAGCCTTTGATCCATCGTCAGCGCAAGACTACTGGTGTTCACATCAGTGAGCCTGTTGCTGAGAACCCACATGTGTCTCATTCTGTGTCAAGTTCTTCTGAAGAGACTCCTGCCGTACCCCCCTCTGATCCTCTTGTTCCCGTTTACCGAGACGATCTTTGTCTGGTAAAATTCACTCTCTTCTAGGGATCAACCTACTTAGGGAGCGGTACATTGCTTTCCCCGCCTTCACTGCTGAGAGACTCTCTGACATACTTTCTGCTACTCACCTAGCCGATCTTTTTCGCTTCTCACAGAGCGAGTCCCCCAGAGCATATCCATTTCTGGTGAAGCTTTTCTATGCGAACCATGTTCACGGTGAGTATTCGTCTACCGGCATCCTCGATACTGTCGTTCAGGGAACCCACATTCAGATCACTCCCTCCCTCTTAGGGACTATTCTTAGGATTTCCTCTGTTGGTTCCCTTCCCACTGATAGCTGCATCTCCGAGATTGACGATCTTGACCAGTCTGTCCTCTGGGATATGTTTCGAGAGGTACCTTTAGCTCTTGATTCGGGTGTCAGATCATCTATGTTTTATACACGAGGTTGGGCTGTTCACCTAGTGGTGAAGTCCAACATCCTACCGAGATATGGATCGTCTGACCAGCCGTCTCAGGATATCCTGAAGTGTATGTATGCTATTTTCTCTGGCATGCTCGTGAACTAGGCCGGTGTCCTCCTTGATAGGATGGACAAGGTTGAGTTCACGTCCTCCTCGTCTCACATTCCTTACGGTGGTCTTCTGACTCGTGTTTTTCGTCATTTTGGTGTTGACTTGACTCGTTACGAGCCCATGCCCTTTGGTCCTCTCTTCGACGCTTCTGCAAAGTCGTAATCTTCTTCGGCTCTGCTGACTGCCTCGAAGAAGAGGAAGTCTACTTCAGCTCCATCCTCTTCCACTGTGCCTCCAACTGATCTGCCTTCTACATCTGCTCCACCATCTCGTGATATTCTTTTGGAGATGGTCTCTGGTATTTACAGATTGATGTCTCTCTCTCTTTCCTCCATCAGGGAATTCCCTTCCCTGAGGATTTGAGACAGTTTGTTCCCCAGCTTCATGTGCCTCCTCAGCCCACTGGTGTCGTTGAGCCTCCTGGTGTTGCTTCTACTCAGGATGTTGCTGCTGCTTCTTCTGTTGCTCCTTCTGACCCTCCTTCAGAGGATACTCCTGCTGCTACAGAGCCTGCTTCCTCTTCAGCAGCCCCTGGAGACGCTCACTCTTAGATAGATGTTTGAGTGATGTTATTTTGAGTGCTTCATATGATATTTTTTTGATGTATGATGAATGATGTTGTCAGCTACTCTGTTATATATGTATGGTGATGTACTTCGATGTCGTCATGATGATGTATTTTTTTGTCTTGCTCATGATGCATCTTTTTAGGGATGGCCATGTAGATGACCATCCGTTGATGTACTCTGTTTCTATATATCTATATATATGATGTTGCATCTTCTCTTATGTCACACTATGCTATACTGTATATCTTATCTGTGTGATGTATGATATGTTGTCTCCATGTATGCTTCACTCTCTTTGATGTGCTTTTGAGACAACATATCAATTTGATATTGGTTAATTCATGCTATCTTTGTTGTGATGAATTTGTGGAAATTATTTTCATTTTATATATATATAATGTTGATATTGGATTTCAATTCCATTACTCACATGTGTATATGATGAGATTTTATGAGTTTTTGTTTCGATATATCTTTATACTCCTTGATTGTTGTTAGTTCGTATTTAGCACTATTATTGTTGTTGTTATTTGCTCCCACCTTTTTGGATAATGCCATAGGGGGGAGAGAAATAAACATACAAGATTCATAATGGATGTGCTAAGTATGTTCTAACGCTTGAATCTAAGATTTACGTTGCCTTAGATTCAGGGGGAGTAAGATTATAATGAATAGGGATTTTATTTCCTAGATTTCTTGAATTGAATTCATTCATATCTCCCTCATTTGCTTCAATTGTTATGTAGATGCTCTAATATTTGTTGACTAACTTGATTGGCATCTATGTAGGTGGAGTAAGTTTTCATTACGCACAATTATTTATCTTTTTGTTTATGTTTGTTTGTCATCATCAAAAAGGGGGAGAATGTTGAGTATTGGACTTCTCCCTACTTGGTGTTAATGATGAGCAAACATAAATACTTGTGACTAATCCCCTATTTTGCAGTTAATCCATTGCCTAAGCTTATTATGAAGATCAACTAGCAATGGATGACTCACAAACGTCATTGAAGGCAAATGACATGAATTGGATGATCGTAGATTGATGATTGAAGCTCCGTAAAGACTTCAAGCTCATACGATGGAAAGAAGAGATTATTCGTCAATGTAATTTTTCTTTTATCTCTTCTAGTATGTAGCTAATAAGTAGAACCTTGTTGGAGCACTCACACACATCTACATTCTGTCATAGGACATCATTAGACCTTTGTCCTTTGATCCCAATTCAATTCTCTTTTGTTTGTGCTAGGATTATTTATAACAGCCGACCGCTTAACAGTTTACAGTCGTCTGTCCCAAAAACAGTCGACTGTGTTTTGTTCTACAGTCACCTGTTATGCACAGACTATTACAATATATTTTTGGGCCTTCTCTGATTATTTCGCACAGGCTACTGATGAACAATTCACAGGCACCTGTCCTAGTGATAGTCGACTGTGTGTTGTAAATCAGTCGCCTGTCTCACCATGCCCAAACTCTGTTTGATCTTATTTCTATGGCCAGTCGACTTATGTTGTATATACAGTTGACTGTCTATTAGATCAGTCGACTGTCTATGCTGCAATAGTCGCCTGTCTGTAAGTCATTTCTTTGACTCAGCTCTCTGGAAATTTCTCTTGATTTTGACAGTCGTCTGTTTAAGGTTATACAGTCGCCTGTTCTGATTAACAGTCGACTGTGTTCCTTGCATCAGTCGTCTGTCCTGTATCTTGTGAGATTTCCAGTATTTGTCTAACTTACTCTTCTCTCGGCCAGTCGCCTGTCGAAGAAGTTACAGTCGCCTGTTGGTTTAACAGACGAATGTCTTTGCTTCATCAGTCGACTGTCCACGTGGTAAGTTACCATTATGAATTCTCACCTACCCTTGCTGACTGTGCAACAGTTGACTATGGATTGTTCAACAGTCGACTGTCGCGAGTTCAGATTATATCCGTTAAGATTTTTCTCACGGATTTCAATTGGGTTTTTTCCTAAACTGTTTTGTGGATTTGAGAAAGCTATAAATAGAGATGCTACTGTTTCATTGGAAGGCTACTCATTCATTGCAAAATCTTTCAAGCTTTCATTTCCAAAGATCAAAGCTCTCAAATCCAAAGCCCTAAGTATTTCCAAATCTTGTTCTCTTGCTCTCCAACCTAGAACCAAAGATTGATCTTCTAGGCAATTGGTGCAGTCAAGAGAAAGGGCTTCTCCTCTCTTCCAAGAGAGTTCTTCAACACACATCACACTTCTCCTTCAAGTTCTACTTCAAGGCATATGTGATTGTAAGTGTTGCTTTCATATTTCATAACTTTCGTTATTTGAATTGTGCTCTCGGTTGTGAGAGTGGTTTTGCTTGCTCCCTGGTTGTGGGAGTCAAGGACATCGATTGTATTCGATTGCACTTGTAGGGTTGCTACAAGTGGGCTCTAAGGAAACCTCAAGTTAGGGTTCTAACTTGAGTATCCGGTGGTATCTGGGTGGTAGGGACGTAGGATTACCGGGAACAAGTCGGGAGTTGACTTGGGTAATCCGAACCCTTGAAACATCTCTGTGTTTGCGTGTGTTTCTCTTTGGGTTGTTTTTCTATTCCGCACTATTTTTTGGCTTGCATTTTATTTGGCGTAAATTCCTTTTAAATTTGCATAAACACTATTCAACCCCCCTTCTAGTGTTTTCCCCATAGACAGGGTCCTTACAACTGCATGTTACTTGCCAGTCGACTGCCCCTCTCTCTGAGCTTTATTTTATTCACTTCATCCAATCGACTAAATTTTGATCATCAGTCGACTGTCTTCTGTTGTGACGGTTCAAGTGATTTGATCCGAGCCGTCGAATCCTTGATCCAACGGCTCAGATTCATTCCCCAAATTTTCTATTCGAGAATGCGCGATCACTTCCCCACGTCAACTCTCTCTCCTCCGATTCGACCGTTCGTCTTCCCGCTCTTTTTCTTCTCCAAACCCGCTCGATTGCACTTCCAAATCCGTCGATCTCCTCCCTTCGTGCGTCAATTTCGAGTTGTCATTGCCTTCGTTCTGTCTCTCGACTAGGTTTGGTCTCTTCTGTTTATCTCGTGATATTTCTGGTTAGGGTTCGTTCTTTTTTTGTTTTGCCCTAGCTTCGTGCTCGGCCATGGCTCTTTTTGATATTTTCTTTCCTAATGTCTCTCTCGATTTCCTCAATGAGCATGTTCCTTCACCGAAGCCTGATTCGACTCCCTCCTCGCCTCAATCTTCTGGAGAACCTCTTCCTGTCACTGTCGGTGACCCAATCCCCTTTGTGCATGCTGCTGAACACTCTTCTCAGCCTGCTGAGCATCCTGCTAGGTCCACGGTGTTTCTTCTTCGTCAGTTCGATGCTCGTGTCTCTGCTCTTGAAATTCTTTATGTTTCTCTAGATGAGAAGCTCTCGCTTTTGCTTAAGCTTCAGCTAATCTCTTTTAAACATCATGGTTGTCCCATACCTCCCAAGCTTCTTGTTATGTTTGCTACCTCTGAGGACACTTCTCCTGCTTGTCGATCTCCTCCTCCTGGCTTCACGCCAAAACCCTATGTTGTTCTGACCTCCGATGCCCAGACTCCACTTCATGTCCTGTTGAATCATCTGATGCTCGTGCTTCGTCTTCTAAGAGGAAGACTCCAGCTTTTCCTACTCGTCGCTCTGCTCGGCTTTTGTTCTGATCTTCTGGTCGCCCGTCGGAACCCTTCGTCATTCATATTGACTGAGGCTGCTGCTGTTGTTCTGTTCACTCACCTGAAGACCTTGTTTTTATTTTGTGTGGTCTACTTTTGTTTTGGTTGAGTGATTCATATGATATTTTTTTGTATGATGGATGATGGTGTCATTGACTTTATATATGTATGGTGATGTACTTCGATGTCGTCATGATGATGTATTTTTTTGTCTTGATCATGACGTATCTTTTTGTGATGTTCATGTAGATGACCATCCGTTGATGTACTCTTTTTCTATATATTTATACTAGTCATAACCCGTGCCCCGCGGGCACGGTTCAATTAAGAGTCCCCCCCGCAAAATACTTGTTCCCCAAAAAATTATTTTCACGGTCAAAATTGCGAGGAACAACAAATTTGCGAAAAAATATTTAGCGACAAGGACGCATTCGGCGTGAAACAAAAATTTGGCGCGGAACAATAAATTAGTGTAAAAACATTTAATGGGCACCTTCAGCGCGGAACAACAAATTAGTTTAAAAAATTTAGCGGGCGCCGATGGGCGCCTTCGGCGCGGAACAAAAAATTAGTTTAAAAAATTTAGCGGGCGCCTTCAGCGCGGGCGCCTTTGGCGCGTTTAAAATAATCCTCATTTAAATTTTTTGATCAAATGCATTAATTGCACTCTGTTATTCCAAGATTCATTTAAGATTTTCCCCCACGAAATTTAAAATAACGACAAATTAGCGTAAAAATATTTAGCGGCACGGACTTCGACGTGGAACAACAAATTTAACGCATGAGCTTTCGACACGAAACAACAAGTTCGGCGTGAGTGCCTTCGGCGCAGAATAACAAATTCGACGTGGGTGCCTTCGGCGCGAAACAACAAATCAGGTGTAGAACAACAAATTCGATGCAGGCACCTTCGATACGGAACAACAAATTCAACGTGGACAACTTCGACGCGGAACAACAAAAAGGGTAATAAAATTCGGCACGGGGCGCCTTCGGTGCTTGGTGACATCTAGATTTAGTTCCACTTAAAATTTTAAGCATATTCAACCTAAAATTTAGTTACCCAAAAATTTTAACTTCCCAAAAAATTTGGTTGCCACTGGATCTAGTTCCCCTTAAAGTTAAAATTTTAGTTTCCCCAAAAAGTCATTCTCCCAAACTTTTAAATTTTAATTCCCCAAATATTTGAGTTCTGCCCCCAAAATTTAAAATTTTAGTTCACTCCAAAATTTTAGTTCTTTGTATTCTGTCGTCGCATTTCCTGGCCTCGAGCAAGGAGTTAATATCAACCCCGCAAGATGCATGAATGCAACAGATACACATGTTGCTGGCAAATCAAAAAATATTCCATGAGATCTCCCAATGCTTCTATTGAGCTTATTATGTGTCAGCACATGGTGACATCATGTTAATCAAGGCAAGAGAAGCAAAGTGGTGTGAATTATTTTACCCAAGAGCAGTTAATTTTTACCCAATGCTTTGTTACTTTAGATGGAGATTGAACAAACTGCAAGTTGAAGGATACATTCAATACGACAACTTGTTGTGTAGAGATTTGTTTGACAGTGGGGTTTACTTTTTAACTAAAAATGAGGAACTCGGCCTGCACCTTACCCAATTCTTTTTGTTTAGAGAAAATTCTTGGAAAAAGTCATAGGAAAAAGTCATAAATTTTTTACCTAATTGAATACCAAAAACGGGTGGAAATCGTAGAGAATGCTATTGAAATTTTGAGAGGAAAGAGGGGAGCTAGTGCTCGAAAACCCCATCATATTTCATTGATTTGAAAAGAATATATACATGGATGTTTATCAAGGCATAAAAATAATAGTCGGTCTAAAATTATAACTTCAACACCATCTTCTTCTGTCCGTTCTCTCAATTGAACTGTGTAACTTTTCACATAACATGTGTTGAACCATAAGTTGTCCTCACAGTATCGTCTTGGTTAGCAATACTTGCAATCATGACCGCGTCGATTGCTTCACCCTGGCCATCCTCTTCAACATCCAGCTCCTCTAAGTTCATGCCACCTTAACCATCTGCATATATCATCACACGTTTCTAGAAACCCCCTTATGTTTTCATGCAGCTATATACTTCTACATGAGCTTTAAAGACATGACCAAACCAACACTACACATAGGAGTTAATAGTAATCTTTCATGCCTTAATATTATAACAGATTCAATTATTTCTTTGAGTCCACAATCTAGATACATGACATAACAGATAACTCCCATTCAGTCTGAACATTCGTAGACACATACTATTTATCTCCAAATAGTCCACCAAACCACAAAATCCAAATGAGTGCATTGGACATGTACATTGTGAGTTGAAGACTGCCATATATATTGAATGCATGCACAATGCAGAAACAGTCAAACATATGATTGGTATTAAGACCATTCAAAGCTAAAACCATTTTAGCATTAAGCTTATTTTTAAGTACTAACCAATAATAACACAATGATCCTGATCTACAAATGAACAGTTACTGTCCAATTAATACATCATTCTCAGTGAGGACAACATTCTCAGTTTCTTCCAAATTCTGGTTGCAGTAGAATTGATACCACAAAAGAGGCGCACTTGACCCACCACATCTCTGCATCAACAGCAATAATTTAGGACAACATCAACAATTTTCTTAAACAAAAAGAATAAGAGCAGTGAATATACATGCTATTTAGAACAAAATAAAATCTATTTAACAGGCGGTTGATTCCTTAGTTCGTAATACCTTGGATGTTGTCGCAATAACTTTCTAGTGGCGCTTCGCTCTGCCCTTCCTCAATCCATTTCATCCCTTTATTTGCCCAAACATTTACCTCGTCATGCACTCGATTGAAAAGGTTAGAGCTTTCAATGTGGATCCTAAAAGATGCAAGAGGGACAAATAAATGGGTTGAAATAGTCATCGAGGTATATTAAGCATTTCTTTGTCAATCACAAAAATTGCATACACCCAGATAAATGCAAATACAAAGTATCCCATCTTAGTTTAATCTATAGACTTCATATAGTAAACACTCCTAGATCTAATAGTGCGTGAATGCTTGAGCTGTTTGACTACAGGCTAATCTCAAATACACGGACCATAGAAATCACATATGGATTGCATCTTAAAACAATTCACACAGAAAAGAAATGAAAATTGTGTGCTATTATTGCTAAAATGTCTGTCCATACTCTAACAGAAAAATCATGTATCAACTCGTAACAAATTCTAAAATAAACTATCATGTCGACAACTGATGAAAGGGCGGTAAAACTTAATAGACAAATCATATGTGGCTATCTCTAGTTTAAGATCAAATTTTAAACAGCACATATTATCCATATTATCAGACCTCCAAAAAATGAAACCACTCAAGATCCTTTCAGCTATTGATCAAATCCAAGATACACTTGTTACAGAAAATATCCATCTTAAATAAACAAACAACCCATTTTATTTCATATCACTTAAAACAGTGATCCTGACCCGAAAATAAGATAAGTTTGCTTAAGAGCCATGTCTCCAACTTTAGATCAAATTACGATGGCTCACAAATCATTTCAGCTGCTGAATCAATCATACGCATGTGAAAATTTAACATCAAACAACCAGTCGAAAACATTTTTTAATTATTTACTTAGATCCAGATCAAAGAGAAAGAACCTCACTAACCAATTGCCACATATGAACTTTTTGTCCTGCCATGCTAACTATTAATTTTTTGTCAAAGTATTCCACAGTCCAAAAAATTAGTTGAACACAGTCCAAAAAATAGTTGAACACAGTTCCACAGTATTCAACACTTCCAAAATTATCATATTTCATCCAATTAGTTGAACACAATCCAAAAATTTGAAGACAGTTTCCTGTAAAAGATGAAGTTATCAAAGTTGTCCTTATGCAATCATGTATTCTTGTTTAGGAATAGGCAGCATGAATTCAACTCTCATAATGGCCACACACAAAGTGTCAGATGATACTTTTGATTAGGAACACTTAAAAAATCCAAAAAATGGCAATGGCAATTGTAACGACCACTTTTCAATGTACGTTGTTCGTGCACGTGCTTTTGTCCGTGCACGTGTTTATTTTAGACTTTATTTGTTTGTGAACACTTTTGTGTGATATGCTGTTGTGAACGTCTCTGAGAGTATTAAATAGTGGCACTAATTTGGAACGACGTTCCTCGAGTCGTTTTTCCACAATTTAATCTTATTCGATGAGACGTGGCGACTTTCACTTTTGACGGGAGACGTTCCTATTTTTAGTTTCGTCGTCCGACGTCGAATTTGAGATCCGTCTTCTTAGATAGCTCACATTCGTCGCCACGATCACCACGATATTTATTTTATAATTTTTGGAGTTTATTTGACCACTTTTATATTTTTAACAAGTTTTATATTATTTTTAATAATTTATTTTTAAATTAATTTCGGCCAAATAAAATTTATTTGAGTTTTAAACGTTTTAAAGAATTTTTGAGCCAATTTCCAGCTCATTTGGACCAAGTCAAATCCTTGGGTGAGTTGGAGTAGTTGGAATTCAAATTTTAAATTATTTTAATATTCTAATCCTATTAGATTTAGCCCTAGACCAAGTCAACCCATCTATACTATATAAGCAACCCCTAGGAAGACCTATTTTCGCAAGAAATTAGCCCTAGCCTCTTCCAAAACTCAGATTTGACGTTGCGACGATTCGTCGCAACGTTGCGACGTTCAGCCACCGCACGACCGAAGGAAACGGCCCCGTTCCCCCGCTCCGACCGAAGCCCCGCCCCGCATCCTAGCCGCTCCGCTCGCAGCTGCTCCGCACCGCTCCGTTCCCTCGGTCTGACCGAGGGATTGGCCCGCACCAAGTCGCTCCGCATCGCAGCACAGCGCTCCGCACCCGTCGCCCGCTTGTCGCCCCGCTCCGCACCCCGCACGACCGACCCGCTGCTCCGCACCGACCGCTGTTGCAAGCGCTGCAACGTTGCAACGCTGCCCCGCCCCGCATCCAAGCGCCTGACCGAGGCTCCCGACCGGTCTGACCGAAGGAAGCCCTCGCACCAAGCATCGCCCCGCAGCCGCTGCACACCCCAACGTCGCAGCCCCCGCATTTTGAGCGCACGACCGACGGATCTCCCCGCATTGGCTGTGTACGACCGAGAGCCACTCGTCGCAACCCCGCATCCGTCGCACCACTTGCCTCCGTGGGCCCCCCAAGTTCTCCAGAGTTATTGTGGGTCCCCCAAAGGCCCCTAGGACTACTGTGGGCCCCACCTAGGTGCTTGCTCTTTGAGGATTCGTCGCGTACGACGTCGTCGCACGTCGTAGCCCGTCGTCCCACGTGCGAGCTTTGGAATCTGGAATCGTCGCCCGGTCGATTGCTCTGAAATTTCCAGCGAGGAATCTAATTGGAATCTGGACTTGGAGCGCGATCTTTTATTCCAACCCCCGGCGTCGCTACGCGACGCCGGTGTAGCTTTCGCGTCGTGTTGAGGTAACGCTTTGCACCCCTAGGACCCCCAACCCAATTGCATGCTAATCAAGACTAAAATCAGTATTTTTAAAGTATTTTAAATGTTTTAAATTCACTAATCAAGATTAATAATATGGACTTTAGGCCGGTGGACTTGTGCACGTAGGATAATTGTGATTTTTGGACTCATTGGACGGTGTGCTCAGACGTCGTGCTTGCAGGCAAGTGAAACTTGCCAACTCTTGTGTAGGGCCATGTTTTTAGGCCACTTCCTTGTTCCTAGCGTAAAAGAGACTAGTCAGTGAAATGATAGCTGGCTAGACGCCTACTTGATCTAGTTTGACAACGAAACTAGATCCGTCACCTAATTGATCTAGCTTGACAACGAAGCTAGATCCAACCCTTTAAACTTGTTGTTCATGCATACTAAACTGTCACGTTTACTTTTCTTATCTGTACGCACTTTTAACTGCCATGCATTGCATTCTACATGTCATCCAAGTTGATTGTTGCATTCGTAGCACACGCTACAATACTTGTACTCCTTGAATACTACTTCCGGGGGAAACGGGCCTCATGTGTTGGTCAAAAGCCAATGCCCGGGTTCCCTGGACCGGCTAGGTACACCCCTATGCCATACTTGTTAAAAACACTTCCTGGCTCGTGATCCAGAAGCGAGCATTACCGTTCGGGGGTAAGGCCCTGGCTCGACACACGTGGAGGGGTAGGGATAAACGGTCAACTGAGCTTAGGAGTGGCCTGATCCGCCCTCTAGCCAGAAGACGGAATCTCTATGCACGAGGTGCTTACTTTTCTTGTCTTGTACTTGTCTTGTGAATGATTCATGCAATACTTGTCATCCATGCCATGTTTAAATTCCATGCTCGTACTTTATTTTACTTTACTTTACTTTACTTGTTGCACTCATACTTTAAACTGCCATGTCATTGCATTCATGCTAGAACTGCTAGGTTGCTTTACCTACTTTCAGTTTCCTTGCACAAGTCTCTTGTAGACTTGCTGACATGTGCCCCTTGCTCTTTTGGGTGTCACATGTTAGACCCTGAGCCAGAGACCGTTGCTGAGTACGTGGTGTTTTGCTGACACTGAGCCTACGTTCGTCGAGGAGTTCGTGGACACCGGAGACCAGTTTTAGAGACTGTTGGCGTTGTTTTTGCTTTAGGTTGCTGTTAGATGTCGGTGCTTGCACCATTACTTTGTTGTTGTACTTTGTACTTTTGTTGGCCATGCTCGGTCTCTTTTAGACTCTTTTCTTTTAGCCTGGTGGCTTTTCTGTGATGTTGAGATTTATTGCTATGGATATTCTGAGATGTTTCTTTTGTCTTTTTCGTTATTATTATCTTTGTTTCGTTTCGCGTTGCAAGGACCTGCAGTTTTAATTTGATTGACGCTTATCGGACTTGCAGCTTTGTAGCTTCAAGTCTGAGCGGACCTTCTCACGCTTCGCCTCCACGTTCTTGGGAAGCGGGGCGTGACAGCAATATCAAAGCTGTCAAAAAGTAGCTTTACAAATCATAAAGAACAATCTTCTTTCTGTTAATTTACAACTGAGCAGGCATGATGTCAAAAATTTGCGGAAGTTATTGCTCAACATTTGTTTTTCTTTAGCACTGGACATTGCTCTCTCACATAACATAGTTAATTCACAAACAGAAAACGAACCATGAACAAACAAATTTTTGGACATTGCTTAAATATGATAATAATAACAGAGAAAAGGATTGATGATAATAATAACAGATAAAAAAATTTTAGATCATGCACTACATCAGAACAGTTTGATTATAAGCTTGTTAATAGGCTAGAATAAATGAAATAATCCATGAAAAGAGATTGGTTAAAGAATGCATAAGGTCTTTAAGATATGGAAATGTTGAAGATAAGCAATACATTGATGCCAATATAAAGATAAGCAATATCAACAAAATCATTATTAAAATAAGGGAAAGAAAAATACATAACCCATGGGTAGGCATTGGTAGGTGCATGAGAAGATAACACAACAAAAAATAATTATAATACAGGCATAACCATGCATATTAGCCAAATAAACCCTGGAAATGTTGAATGGATGATTCATCATTGTTACTGGAAAAAGAATGCATAAGCTTGTTAATATAGCTTCTCATGCCTTATTATATCAATAGCATTTGGACCAATTATGAGCTCTATCAATAACAACCCAAATACATATACATCAGCTTTCTTAAAACATCAATTTAAACTATGCAAAACCCATCCTTATCTTTATCACCACCATCACTATCCACAAACATCTTCTGTATTTATAACCTTATGCAACCCAAGTAACAATATCAGAGATTTAATTCTATTTTTAACATTACATTTTTGGAGACAAAATCATATTTTAACAATCTTGAGAAGTTTTTAATAGGGAAAATGATTCTGAGAAGTTGTGTACTCTTCACAATATCATCCCTACAAAATCCCAATATCAGTTTAAAGAAAACAAATCAAAACTGCTGAGAGGTGAGCTGACATACCAGAATTGGTGGTGATCTAAACTGCAGTCTGCATCCCTAGAGTAATTAAAATAATTACTTTTACATGCTGAAGACTTCATCATTCATCCCAATGGGTTTGCTCGCTGAAGACTTATGGAATTACTTGTTGAACTGCAGTCTTCATCCTAAAGGAACGAACTGCAATTCATCCCAGTGAACAAAATAATTGTATTAATCAAAACCTGCAATCTGATGAGAGGTTCATTCCAGAGGATAAAGACACATGACTTATGGAATTGCTCGCTGAAGACTTCGGCCCAATGGGGTTGCTCATGCCTGGAGTAATTAAAATAAACTCTAAGATCTTAGGAATCCGAAAGCAAAATTAAATGTTTAAGATCAAAATGCAAATATCAAAATAATTCAAAATTTAAGATCACTTGTTTCTTCTCCTTCTTCACATGTTTCTTCTCGTTGATTGATCAAAATAATTCAAAATTTAAGATCAAAATTTATGTTGAGATAAGAACAAAATTGACTAAATAAGATTAAAATTTATCACCAACTGTCGCCGAGCCTCCTAATGAATTCACATACATCATAATATCCTATAAATCAAGATATGACAGTCTTAAGCATGTAATATTGAGGATGTTGACAGGGAAAAATAGTAACAATAACTAAAGGATATAAACAATAATGATTAATTTATAACATATTAAACATAATAGTAGATAAGATTTTAATTAAAAGATGTAGCAACGAAAGAATACTTGTCTATCTCAATGTAAATATGCATATGATGCCATATAGCTCACACTGGGTGGTATCGTTCTTTAGTAAAAAATGTTGATATGGTCGTGGTGGTACGCTTGTTCTGGAAAACTTCGATGTTATAACAATGTATTAATTTTTATGTATTCACTTTGATGAAATTAGGGACATCCTTTAGGCTATAGTCTCCTCTTCAATTTCTCTCTTTCATGAAATTGCATTTATGCTAGAGAGATTTGTTTTTATTAATATCCTGGCAAACATATCTAAATGATGAAGTTACAGAAAAATTCATAAACACATGGCAGTTACAGATTAATCCAGAAACACATGGCAGTTTCCATATCAAAAAAAAAGAAATGCAGATGAACATAGAAATTCTTTCATAAATTCTACTTTCTACATGCAAATGTGCAACAACAACATGTGTTTTCTAGAACATAGGATCTCCATAAATCCAGAAATTCATAAAGACATGGCAGTTTCCATATCAAAAAATCTGAGTCTGAACATAGAAAGTAGAGATGCATGTAACCCAAAGTAAACATTGCATTTGGACTGAGCAGAGGAAGCCGGCCTGATTTTAGCACATGATTCAAATCTTTCATTTTTAACTTTTTAAAAAGAAATTTATTTGATATCCCTGTTTACTTTTTTTTGTTGGCATATTTGTTTGGATGATTATAAGACACTGGTTGGTCTTTTAGGTTCAGAACACTAACATTTTTATCATTGTTATCTTTTAAGTTGATTAATTAAAAAAACTGTTTTTATCATTTTTATTTAAAATGACAGGTATAAACTCACATTTTTGTGTGATCATCATACATTTTCGTGTGACTCACATTTTTCTAAATGACCAATGTTTCAATTCATCTCCAAATATTAGTGAATTTAGATTTTCAATAATGAATAGTAATAATGAATTTAGATTGATCAAAATAGTGGATCAATACGGAAGATCACGGAGGGAGACTGATCCATGACTACGGATGATCACACAAAATGACATGGGAGACTGATCCATGGCTACAACACATGGAAGATCACGGAGGGGACACAAATATGATGTCAATGAAGAAGCTAATTACAGAACAAAGGATTAAATAAAAATGAATTAAAACACCTTCATAAATCCCCAAAATTCATTCTCAAAATAAAAAAGAAATCAACACCTTCAGATTCCAGAAATAGGCGAGAAAAATTGATCTTGCTGCCAGTAGATTCCTGCAAACACAATAAACACCCTCAGATCTTGCGAGAAGAATGCCGTTTTGGGGATTTTTGCGATGATCTTGCTACGTACCCTCAGATCTTGTGATGATCTTGCCAGTTGATCTATTGTACATTTGCCAGTAGATCCCTAGTGAGCTGAAAGAGCTTCAGAATTTTGCGTTGGGGATTTTTGCGATGATTTTTTGCTTTGGAGATTTTTTGCGAGATGAAAGAGCTGCAAGGCGAGATTTTTTGCGTAGGGGAGATGATTTGGGGAGATGATTCCTCTTGCTGTTTTGGGAAATGAAAGAGCTGCTTTGGGGAAATGAAAGGGCTCAGGCGAAAATGTCTCTTGCTCTTACCCAAAAAGCCTGTTGCTATCCCCGAAAACGATTTAAATTTTGAGACTGCTGCTCTTTCTTAAAAAAAGTATGTTGCTATCAAAAGTATGTATTAAAATACAAATCATTCATCCCAAAGTTTAATCTCAACCATCGATTCAGCAAGATTAAATCCAGACAATCTTTTATCCACCAGTTTGTCCTAGTCAGCTTGTCCTAGTCAGCCCTAGGATTCAAAAATCGCTGTCAAATGTAATATAGATATGATGTTGCTGTTTATCTTGTGTCACACTATGCTATACTGTATATCTTATCTGTGTGATGTAATGATATGTTGTCTCCTTGTATGCTATATTCTCTTTGATGTGCTTTTGAGACAATATATGGATTCGATATTGGTTATTTCATTCTATCTCCGATATGATGAAATTTTTGAAATTATTTTCATTTCGTATATCTAAAATGTTGATATTTGACTTCAATTCCATTACTCACATGTGTATATGCTGTGATTTTATGAGTTTTGATTCGATATATCTTTATACTCCTTGATTGTTATTAGTTTGTATTTAGCACTATTATTGTTGTTGTTATTTGCTCCCACCTTTTTGGATAATGCCATAGGGGGAGAGAAATAAACATACAAGATTCATAATGGATGTGCTAAGTATGTTCTAACGCTTGAATTTAAGATTTACGTTGCCTTAGATTCAGGGGGAGTAAGATTACAATGAATAGGGATTTTATTTCCTAGATTTCTTGAATTGAATTCATTCATATCTCCCTCATTTGCTTCAATTGTTATGTAGATGCTCTAATATTTGTTGACTAACTTGATTGGCATCTATGTAGGGGGAGTAAGTTTTCATTACGCACAATTATTTATCTTTTTGTTTATGTTTGTTTGTCATCATCAAAAAGGGGGAGAATGTTGAGTATTGGACTTCTTCCTACTTGGTGTTAATGATGAGCAAACATAAATACTTGTGACTAATCCCCTATTTTGCAGTTAATCCATTGCCTAAGCTTAGTATGAAGATCAACTAGCAATGGATGACTCACAAACGTCATTGAAGGCAAATGACATGAATTGGATGATCGTAGATATCACGATTGAAGCTCCGTAAAGAATTCAAGCTCATACGATGAAAAGAAGAGATTATTCGTCAATGTAATTTTTCTTTTATCTCCTCTAGTATGTAGCTTAGAAGTAGAAATTTGATGGAGCACTAACACACATCTATATTCTGTCACAGGACTTCATTAAACCTATTGTCCATTGATCCCAATTCTATTCTCTTTTGTTTGTGCTAGGATTGTTTATAACAGTCGACTGTTGAACAGTTTACAGTCGCCTATCTCAAAAACAGTCGACTGTGTTTTGTTCTACAGTCTCCTGTTATGTACAGACTATTACAATATAGTTTTGGGCCTTCTCTGATTATTTCACACAGGCTACTAATGAACGATTCACAGGCGCCTGTCCAAGTGACAGTCGACTGTGTATTGTAAATCAGTCGCCTGTCTATCCTTGTCCAAACTCTGTTTGATCTGATCTCTACGGCCAGTCGACTTATGCTGTATATACAGTCGACTGTCTATTAGATCCGTCAACTGTCTATGCTGCAACAGTCGCCTGTCTGCAAGTCAATTCTTTCACTCAGCTCTCTGGAAATTTCTCTTGCTTTTGACAGTCGTCTGTTTAAGGTTTTACAGTCGCCTGTTCTGATTAACATTCGACTGTGTTCCTTGCATCAGTCGTCTGTCCTGTATCTTGTGAGATTTCCAATATTTGACTAACTTACTCTTCTCTCGGCCAGTCGTCTGTCGAAGAAATTACAGTCGCCTGTCCTTTTAACAGACAACTGTCTTTGCTTCATCAGTCGACTGTCCACGTGGTAAGATACCGTTATGATTTCTCACCTACCCTTGCTGACTGTGCAACAGTCGACTGTGGATTGTTCAATAGTCGACTGTCGCGTGTTCAGCTTATATCCGTTGAGATTTTTTGCACGGATTCCAATTGGGTTTTTGCCTAAACTGTTTTGTGGATTTGAGAAAGCTATAAATAGAGCTTCTACTGTTTCATTGGAAGGTTACTCATTCATTGCAAAATCTCTCAAGCTTTCATTTCAAAAGATCTAAGCTCTCAAATCCAAAGCCCTAAGTATTTCCAAATCTTGTTCTCTTGCTCTCCAACTTAGAACCAAAGATTGATCTTCTAGGCAATTGGTGTAGTCAAGAGAAAGGGCTTTCTCCTCTCTTCCAAGAGAGTTCTTCAACACACATCACACTTCTCCTTCAAGTTCTACTTCAAGGCATATGTGATTGTAAGTGTTGCTTTCATATTTCATAACTTTAGTTATTTGAATTATGCTCTCGGTTGTGAGAGTGGTTTTGCTTGCTCCCTGGTTGTGGGAGTCAAGGACATCGATTGTATTCGATTGCACTTGTAGGGTTGCTACAAGTGGGCTCTAAGGAAACCTCAAGTTAGGGTTCTAACTTGAGTATCCGGTGGTATCCGGGTGGTAGGGACGTAGGATTACCGGGAACAAGTCGGGAGTTGACTTGGGTAATCCGAACCCTTGAAACATCTCTGTGTTTGCGTGTGTTTCTCTTTGGGTCGTTTTTCTATTCCGCACTATTTGTTGGATTGCATTTTATTTGGCGTAAATTCCTTTAAATTTGCATAAACACTATTCAAACCCCCTTCTAGTGTTTTCCCCATAGACAGTGTCCTTACATTACTGAACTAGTCCCTTCATGAATATTCTGAAGAATGTCCCACGCTTTCTTTGCGTACTCACCTGTAGAAATTAACTTGAACTACTCTTCATCCACTGCAGTAAAGATAGCATTCACGGCTTTAGAATTTCCCAGAGCCGCTCGTTCTTCTTCGGGACTCCAGTCTTTAGCTAGTTTGAAGTGTTTCTTTTCTTCTTTGTTATCTTGAACTGGAGGAGTCCATCCTTCTATCGTTGCCACCCAAGCCTTCTTATCGAGAGACTTGATAAACGTGCGCATCCGAGACTTCCAGTAAGTGTAGTTAGTACCAGTGAGCAGCGGAGGCCGAGTCATGGATGCACCTTTCTTCGTATTCATGGATGGCGTACTAAAACACAGGATCACACCCACTTTGACAACACAAAGTAGCACGGATGACCGCTTTGATACCAATTGAAATTTAGTACGCAAGCTCAAACAATAAACACACAGGAATAATAGAATACTCAAGATGACACAAAGAAATTGGTAACGCAGTTCGGTGCGCACACCTACATCTGCGGGGCCTCTACCAGAAAATCAAATAACTCCACTAAGTATTAATGATTTCACAACACCAATACCACGTATTACTAAGGGGAACAATCTCCCTCTCAATACAAACCGATAGGGATGATCTCAATCAATCCCCTGGAGTAATTTGCGCAAGCTCCCTTTGCTTGCAAGATCCCCTTGCTAAACTGACAAAGATCAACTCCCTTAATCCCATACCTTTGTAGTAGTCAGCCTCCTCCCGGAGCTCCTTGCAGCTTTCACAAAAGCTATTGTTCAAGTCATAATCCTAGCCGCCAATCTTCGTTCCCCTTATAAACGAACTCACCTCCTCAATTATGGAGCCGTTAAAGGAAGTACACGCAATCGATTTTGGGAAGATTGGCAGTCCGCAATTAACAAAGCCAAGCTAGGAAATTTGTTAAAAACAACAATAACCATAATTGAGCGAAACCCAACCTCTCTCTACAATCACCTCAATCGAAGCGAGAGATACTCGATCCCAACAGAATCTGCAACGATTCTTTAGTTGATGGAAAACCACCCAAGCCTTCAAAGGCAATAGCCAGCAACCAAACAGACTCCCATCTACAATACCATACAGTACGACTAGCCTCATACAACATCGCAAAAACCTGATCTCGTATGTTGGACATTATGTTCAACATAATGTACAACACATTATCCAACATTCTCCATACACACACTTAGAACAGCCATTATGAACCCATTGTGCCACTAACGACAACAAAGTCATATGCGTATGACCTAACACTCCCCCCCCCCCCCCCAATCCTCCCCGCCACTGATCCCCCCTCTTCCCCCTTTATCCACTCTCCTCGTCGTCGCCACCCATCCTCCTCTCCCCCTCATCATCGTCGCTGTCGCCGCAAACAGGCTGGACACGCCAGCACTAACAGCCACGTCAGTACTAACGGAGTTTTTAACAGAAAATTAGAATGTGTGATATTTTGGTTATAGTTAATGATTTGAGTGATTAAACTCAAAATACAAAAAATTAAGGGACATATATTACAATATGCAAGATTTACGGGATGAATATGCAAAAAAAACCCTGAAATAATCCACTACGTCAGCTTTACATAAGAAAATACCATTAGCTGTCACAAGACTCACAACCATAGGTTAATCTCAAAATTAAAATCTACCAAATGTGTGTAACTCAGGGGTTAAAATAAATAAACTCAATTACGATCACGACAAATTACTCAATAATTATTACAAGCAAGCAGATGCAATGCAACCAACTCGCATTGACAAACCCACGCGAACTTACATGGAAACTAATCATTGGCTCGTACCCAGCACACAGAACACTCTTCTCTCTTATTATCAATACAACTACCGCAGCACCACCGGTCCACCACCAACAATAATTATTACGTATCAACTAGTTAATCCTCATCACACCTCTCATCTTAACACCTCAAATCATAATTAACTAAAGAAACAATTACTCGGAGGCAGCGTTTTTCTCTCCCTCTACCACCTCATCAACCTTGGCTTCCTCGGAACCAGCTGGTGCTCCTTTGGTTTCCTCTTCTTCTACTGCTGCTGCTGTTTCTTTAATCTCCTCCTCAACAGCTGCAGCCTCTGCTGGTTCGGTCTCCGGCTTCTTCTCTTCTTCTGATTCCTCTACTGCTGCAGGCTTCTCCTCCTCAGCTGCTTCATTTACATCCTCAGCTGCAGCAGGCGTCTCTTCCTCTGTTGCGTCTGCAGGTTCTTCTTCTGTTTTGGTTTCTTCGGCGGCAGCAGGAGCAGGGGCCTCGGGTTCGACCTCAGCAGCAGCTTCGACTGCCGGAGTAGGACCTTGTGCTTCTTCTGTTACCACTGCCGCTGGAGCTTCTGCTTGTGTGCTGCTCACCTCAACTACGGGAGCTGTTTCAACCTGAAATTTCCTTGGTTAAAACTGATAAATACATAGACCCAAGTGATGCAACCAACCCGGCTTGTCATCAGCCTGACCGAGATCAGACTCGATCGGTGTGCATGTCTACGTCTTTACAAGAATGTTTTCATGAATAATAATATTCTTAAATATTAGCGCATTAATAGAGCCCCATTGCTTAATCGGATAACTAATTAAGCTGACTCAATAGGTCTTAACTTGAGTTTATCCTCGAAAAAAGCAAACAGACAATCTTGAAGAAAACCTATTTTTAACCAACATGCAGGATTTCATATAATAATAAAACGATCTTGTATGATTTACATCCGATTTCATAAGAGGGAAGGAAGCAACATATCGACAATGACTCGTTCTCACCTCTGCAGTCGACATGACTGTGGCTATGAGAAGGATACGATCAAACAACAAGAGAGAGGCTAGAAAAGCAGTAGAAAACTATAATGGTGAGCACTTAGATCGGTGTTGGGGGGTTATTTATAGCGTCAGCTCACGGGGTCTCTCAGCCCAACCTTACGACTCTCCACTTTTTTACGATCGAATACCATTTATTTAGTACAAACGTATGCAACACAAACACATGCACATGACGTACCTTTTTCCTTTTCTGATCATCCCTCTTTATTATGTGCACTCTCAATTCCAATGGTTGCTTGCCTAGTCTATTAGGAGTGGAGTTACAAAACGGTGGGGGTAAGGGTATCACCTCGTTTTAAACAAATGTATCCGGCCAAAAGCTTCAGTCTCCCTCCGCTGGCCTCACGCACCGCCTTTCAGCTTTCGAGAATATCGAGGCCAGATTTGTCTACGTGGCGGAATCTGATTGGATCAATATGACCAGATTGGGACTGGCTGGCTCGTCATGCCTGGAAAGCAAGCTCATGCGGGGCCCGCATCCGTGCTGGTCGGTTCGATGGCGGGACCCACGTCTGATTGAGGCAAATGAAAGTGCTGACGTGGTATGGGTTTTTGGTGGGGTCGGTATGTTTTGGCGATGAAAGCGACGTTTGCGGAGGAAATAGCGCCACTGTCAACAGGGACCCACTGCTCTAACCCGGCGCTGATGGCGACTGGCGACCCGTCGTTGACATGAGGCCAGGCCCGCGGCCAGGCAGGCTGCGGGTCAAGCGGGCTGGGTCCGGATCGGTCCGTTTTTTAACAATAATAGAAAAAACTTTAAAAAAACATAATAATAGAAATTTAAAAAAAAACTGTTTAAACAGTATTAAATCATTATAAATTTTTTTTACATTTGTAAAATATTTTATGTCTTATATATTTTTTAAAAATTTAAAATACTTATTAGCTAATGTTTTCTTATTTAGAACAATTTTTTTATTACTTATAACTTGTTCTAAAGAAGTAAAAATAAGTTTAGAATGATATTAAAGTTTTAAAAAATTTATAAGACCTATATAAAATATTTTACAAAGGTTAAAAAAATTTATAATTACTTATATTATTTATAAAACTAAATTAGATAATTTAGCCCAAAATTCACGAAGGTCCCGGGTTGAACCTTTAAATTTCATTAATTAAAATTTTTTGGGGGGGACTTACATTGGCCAGCCTTACCCCTCGTACAATGGCCAACACATAGGACTTCTACAAGCTAATACAAGATAGAAAATAACATTACATGAAAAAAAAGAAAATCATTCATCGTCAGTCGCTTCGTCCTCAGAATCTTCTGAAAGGTCCTTTTTATCTTGCGAGCGGTCTTCAGCATGAAACCAGTCATTTGCACATACCACCGCTTCAACTACATCTTCTTTAAGCCTTGATCTCCGGTCACTCAGAACTCTGCCACTTGCACTAAAAGCAGACTCGGACGCAACAGTAGAAATAGGGATTGATAACAGATCACGAGCCATAATGGTAAGAATTGGAAACCTATGTTCATACATTTTCCACCATCCCAAAATATCAAAATTTGGATCATCGAATTCTTCCTCAGTGAAAGGATAAGTAATTTCTAAATACTTAGACAACTCATTAGACGAACTTTCTGAAGCTACGGTTTTTTGTTTTTTCTTCCCCAAAATCTGCCTCAGTTTGCATGTAAAATTAGAACTAGCAGGAACAGAAGAAGTGTTTAATGAAGTTCCATATCTAGCCTCATAAGTCGCAAACAGAGCTCTTAAGCTAGTTTTAAAATGCATTATATGATCTTCAACTTCAAATTGCATGTTTTCATAAAAGGTTTCTAATAATCCAGCTACTAAATCCTCTTTAAATCTTGGATTAAAAACCTTAGCTAATGAATAAAGCAAAGGAACATGCTTCCAATATTTTGCTAGCTTAGTGTCTCTATGCCTAGCTAAAGTGTCTGAAATTATAACCAATTGACCAAGGCCTAAAATGGATGTTGAGTAATACATACCCGAAAATTTGTTTGTAGTATAATAAAAACCCTCAAAAAATCACAAAGCTGCTCAATTGTTTTCCACTCTAAATCAGTAAGGTTGAATTCAGTCTCATACGAAATGTGTGTACTAGCAAAATAACTAAGCCGCATCTTGTTTTTAAGTAAGCAACGCATCATAAGATACGTTGAGTTCCACATATGTGGAATACTATATGTAAACCTCCGGTAAGGAAGTTGGCAATTTCTACATACTTCTCGGTATAAATTTCTCTTATTGGTAGAAGATTGTATGTATAACATAAGGTTCCTACCCTTTTCTACCTAATCAGCTGCAAATTTAAGCACATCCTGTACTATCAAGTTCAAGATGTGACAATCACATCGCTGATGAAATAAAAGACCGTCCAGATCTGGGTTCAGGTGTCTTTTTAAAAATGATATTGCAGTTGTATTGTTAGATGCATTATCAAGTGTAAATGAAATGATTTTATCAGAAATGCCATACCCACGAATAACAGGCATAATCACATTAGCAATAACAACACCAGTATGACCAAAAGCTAACAATTTAAAACCGATAATCATCTTATGAATAGAATAGTCGTTGTCTACATAATGTGCAGTAACACGTATGTAGGATAACCCCCATTTAGTTGTCCATATGTCAGACGTTAAAGCTATCCTAGATGTTAAGGCCACAAAAGTTTGAATCATTTTAGCTTTGCCAGCTTCAAAAGTTGCCATAACATCTCTTCTAAGTGTGTTTCTAGGCACCTTTTTAAATGCGGGGTTCAGTGCTAATTGGTTAAAACGTTCTACGGAGGAGCTTTCCCCATAACTTAAAGGTAATTCTTAGCATAGAACTAGTCTAGCCATCTCCTTTCGCATTGTGTCAGAAGAATACGAAAAAGCAGACAGAGAGCTAGAATTAGCTGTTAAGTTTAACGTTGTTTGTCTAGCCTCTCTTTTTTATGTGCTTCTGTGTGTCTTTTCAGATGTGTTGTGCCATCTTTGGCTGCGCAATTGAAATCTGATATACAGATTTTGTAAAAAACCCTAAGTCCTTTTCCAGGCACTGTTTCTAGTGAATAGTTATCCCAAACAGCAGATTTCTGTTTTCTGGTTTGGGTTGCTTGTGAAGCAGTGGGGCCAGCAGTAGTAGAAGGGGTTGAAGTGTGTGCAGAAGCAGAAAATCCTTGTGTACCCACTATGGGGCTATTACTATCGTTCCATTCTTGTTGTTCATTTGGAGTCATTTCCGGAAAGTCCGGTGTTTCAATAGGGTTGTTCAGCAAATTTTGAAAAAAAACCATATTCTTCAGTGTTAAAATTAGCGGTAACAGATCTATGTGGGTTGTTTGATCCGGCCATTATGCTAATTTAATAATAAAAGGAACCTGATTGTAGATAGAGCCGCAGTGAGGTAGCAGTCTAGCAGTTGATCGGATCCCTGAGTCGGTTGTAGGAGACGGAGCTTGAAAGTTGAGATGCGGAAGTGTAGAGGTAGCAGCCGTATCTTGAGAGCGCCGTGAGATGAGAGCAATAGCTTGAGAATAGAAAAATTTGAGAGTATAGAATTTTAGAATTGTGAAGAAATTGGTATGAATGGGTGGGGGTATTTATAGGATAAAAAAGACCAAAATAACCCTCCAATATGACCGTTTTATGGCTGTTGAGGCTGTTTTTTGGTCATTTTGGCCAAAATTGACCAAACTACCCCCCAATTTAGCTGTTTATAGCTGTTGGGGGGTATTTTGGTCAAAAAGACCAAACCCCCCCACAGCCATAAAAATGGCTGTTGGGAAGGGGGCAGGTCGGGCGGGCCGGGCCGGCCCGGCTGCCGGGCCGGCCCATCCTGGCGGGCCGAGGGCTGGAAAAATGCCCAGCCCGCCGGGTGGGCCGGGCCTGGTCAACGGCCCGGCCCGAGTTGACCGGGCCGGGCTCCGGGCCGGCGGGCCATTTGGCCACCTTGAACTCCATGTAGCAGCGATTCCGCGACCATTTTTTATGTGTTCTTTTGCGAGAAAATGGAAAGGGGAAAAGCAAGCTGATGTGGCTGTGTCAGGTGGGATTCTTCACCGGCTTTGTTTTCTCCGTGTTTTCCGACGATTTTGCTCGATTCTCACCTCGAGTGGGGCGCACCTGGGTGTTATCACCTCACCACCCTCCCTGATGATGCCTCTTCCTCCTCCTCCCCTTCTCGTTGCTGCCTTCGCTTGTTCCTGTAGCCTTGTGCGAAAACCTTAAAAATTTTCTACGCTGTGCCTTCGTTAGCAAGCTTGCGTCTTTTTGGGTTGTCGAAGTAGATCCCCAACTGAGAGGCTCGTCGGGAGTGCCCTAGGCAGCTTGCAGTCAGTGAGGGGCTGTTCTGCTTTTGGCATGGGGAGTCTGTTCTGCGACGGAGGTAAAGATTTGGTTTTTCCTACAACTTTACTCATTATTTTTGGCAGATCATATGGCCTATGCACGAAAAACCTAAAAATCTATCTCCTCCGTTCTTCGTTAGGTCACTGGAGCCGTTGTGGGTTGTCAAACTTGATCCCATTCTTCGCGGATCGTCGGGAGTGCCCACAGCTGCTTGCTATCGATGAGGGGAGTCTTGTTGGAACTTGGAAATTCCATCCTCTCTTCCATAAGGTTTTGATGTGACAAATCAATATATTTCATGTTACTAACTTTATCTATGCAGATGTGCAGCTTCAACGCAAATTCGTTCACATCACGCATATGATCAAAGTACAAAGAGATTTTGCAAATACAACCTTGCTACTCAAATTACGTGTGAAACACGTATCTACGGAATGATGTAATTTTTACTTTTTAGATAGCTTCAGGGCCTTGGTTATATCATATCATATATCCCTAAAGCTCAAATCTACATCATCTCCTAACTCATTTTGATCCTAAGTCAAAATTCGTATTTTTAAGTATTAGCCTACTAGGATGTTTCCTAGCTTACCAAAATAGTTATATTTTGACTTGATACTTTCAGACAAGGATCTATCCGTTGTCTATTCCACGTCACCAAAATTTTGTGACCGTTTGTTACCGTTTCAAAATTGGCAGGCTACGAATTTTCGTAGCATGCCAAAATGCTTTTGGGACTAAAACTTTCCAGAACAGTTTCTGACCGTTCTCCAACGTTCCTCTCAGTTTCTGAACGTTGTGCAACGTCTCTTTTAGAGCCGTTCACAACCGTTTCTAAACCCTATAAAAGGAGGGGTACCCCCTCTCATTTTCCACACACTTTCCTCTTCTAAATTCTGATTTTGTTGAAAGCAAGTCTTTGATTTTCTTAAGTAATTCTGCCATTAGTTGTTCTTTTCTTATTTGTAAGAAGAAATCATTAGATTTCTCTCTTCTTTTAAGAACGGAAGAACTTGGATTTTCAACATCACTTTTGGAAAGTTATTTGTGTTCATAATTGCAAGAAGATATCAATAGATCTCTCTCTTCTTTTATGAACCAGAGAACTTCAAGTGTTGCACTTCATTACATATCTTTTACATCTTGAAGTTCATCTTCTAAACACCATCCTTGAATTCATTCTCTGAAATTTATAACAAGGCTATAGGTGTTTTTCTATTTCTTATTTAACATGTTGGAATCTCTGTTTAGAGATTGTACAAAGTTTGGGACACGGGGAGTGTCGCCATTTTTGTAAGTTCGTGCTTGCGGGGCAAGTGATTATAGTAGATTGAAAATCTCTACGGGGTAGAGGACTGGAGTAGGATCACAAGGATCCGAACCAGGATAAATCTCTGTGTTTGCGATTGGTTTAATTTTCAGCACTTGTCATTTTATTTCTGTGCCATCTTTGCAAATATTACTAACATCTTATTTGCGACAATTTTTTTAATATACACTATTCACCCCCCTCTAGTGTATTGATCCTTACAGGCTAAAATTACATTTGGTATCAGAGCAAGGTAAAAATGGCAGCAAGTTCCTCAAACATGAACGCAGTTCCTCACAACTACAATCAGCAACCTGAAGGGCACTCTCAAACTCGTCCTCCTCTATTTGATGGTTCAAATTACTCATATTGGAAAATACGAATGGAGATTCATCTCCAAAGTATGAATTATGAGATTTGGGACATCGTAGAGTCAGGATACGAAAAGCCAACAACTCCTGTTGCTGATTGGACCGCCAACGACAAAGCTGCAAAAACCAACAACTCAAAGGCCATGAATGCTTTATTTTGTGCTATGGATAAACATGAGTTTAATCGAGTATCTCAGGCCAAAAGTGCTCAGGAAATTTGGCATATACTTGAGGTAACTCATGAAGGAACCAGTAAAGTGAAGGAAACCAAGATTTCCGTTTTGGTTCACAAATTCGAATTGTTCAAGATGAAGGATCAAGAGACAATTGGAGAAATGAACACCAGGTTTACTTATATTATAAATTCTTTAAATGCTCTTGGAAAAACTTACACTTCTCTTGAGCAGGTTCGCAAGATTCTTAAAGCTTTAACTCCAGAATGGCGCCCAAAAATCACTGCAATTGAAGAAGCCAACGATCTTTCAACTTTAACTGTTGAAAATCTTATGGGTAACTTAATGGCCCATGAAGTTACATTACAAGATCAGAAAGAAGAATCAGAACAGAAGAAGAAAGTACTTGCCTTCAACGCAACATCAGATAATGAAGATTCAGATGATGATATGGCATTCTTTGCCAAAAACTTCAGAAAATTCTTTCAGAAAGGTAAGTATAATAATTTTAAATCTAAGAATACTGATTCCTCTCTCTGCTTTAATTGCAATAAGCCAGGACATATGAAGAAAGACTGTCCACTTCTCAAAGCAAAGTTCAAAACTTCCAACAATGATCAATCTAGAAGAGAAAGGAGGTTTGACAAAATGAAAAAGGCATTTGCAGCAACATGGGATGATTCTTCAGATGATGATCTAAATGAAAGTGCCAACATGTGCTTTATGGCACAAGATGATGAAGATGAGGTAAGTTCTTTTAATAACGAAGAATTACTTGATGCATTAAAAGATCTCTATTCTCGTTTCAAAAAATTGAATAGTCAACATAAATCATTGAAACAGAATAATGATGATCTTCTTTCTAAATATCAAGAATTATCATCTTCTAAAAACACTGAGAATACTTCTTCTCAAGTTTTGAATCTTAGTAAAGAGAATGTTATTCTCAAAACTAAGAATTTAGAATTACATACTCAAATATCCGAAATGGATAAAAGTATTTCATCACTAAAGATGAAATACGACGAGATGTCATCCAATGTTAATAAATTTAACAAAGGAAAGACTAATCTCGATGATTTGCTTAAAATTCAATATCCAGCAAATCATAGACAAGGACTGGGATATTCCAAAAAGGATATACCCAAGACTTATAACACTTCTTCCTCGTGTGGTAAAACAACTTTTGTTAAACCACAAAAGAAGAATCATGCATTTATTTACACGAAGAAAGTAAACATTCCTACTTCTTCTTCACAAAGAAATGTTACTAACATTTCAAAAACATTTCCTAGGAAACCTACTACAATTAGTATATGGGTTCCTAAGAATTCATGCTTAGAAGATAGAAATGATTATATTTCTCATTATATACATGCTATAGTTCATTCTAATGATTACATTATAAAGCCAAATTCCACTTGGGTTTGGCTTCCTAAAATCTAATCCCAAGGACCCTCAAACAAAGGGTACCAATGCTTAATATTTTATCTTTCAGGTACCTAAGAAAGAAAGATGGATTTTGGACAGTAGATGTTCAAAACATATGACAGGAAATGTCAACTTGCTTTCAACCGTTAAATATAAAGATGGAGGCACAGTTACCTTTGGTGACAACAAGAAAGGAAAAATCATAGGCACTGGAACGGTTGGTAATACAAATCAGCCAATCATTGAGAATGTTCATCTGGTTGACGGTTTGAAACACAACTTACTTTCTATTAGTCAACTATGTGATAAAAATTATAAAATAGTTTTTGAACAAAATGATTGCATAATTTATGATTCTGATATGTCATCTATTCTATTTCGTGGTAAGCGTAAGAATAACATATATATCTTATGCATGTCTGTTACCACTCATAATCATTGTTTAATGATTACATCAGATGATACTCTTTTATGGCATAAACGTTTTGGTCACACTAATTTCAAAAACCTAGCACATATTTCAAAACACAAGTTAGTTAATGGAATGCCAAATATTTCTTTCAAACACAACCATTTTTGTGATGCTTGTCAACAAGGAAAAATGCATAAATCTTCTTTTAAATCAAAGGACGTTATCTCAACAATGAGACCATTAGAACTTCTTCATTTAGATTTGTTTGGTCCTTCAAGAGTAGCTTCTTTGAATAGAAGTAGATATGCATTTGTCATTGTTGATGATTATTCTAGATATACTTGGGTTATATTCTTACAAAATAAGAATGATGCTTTTGAAGAATTTTCAATATTTTGTAAAAAGATACAAAAAATCAAATCCTCTAACATTATCACTATTCGTAGTGATCATGGAGGAGAATTTGAAAATGATTCTTTTACCAAGTTTTGTAATGAAAATGGCATTACACATAATTTTTCTTTTTCTCGTACCCCTCAACAAAATGGAGTAGTTGAAAGGAAAAATAGAACTTTACAAGAATGTGCAAGAACAATGCTGTGTGATAGTAATCTTCCTAAGTATTTTTGGGCAGAAGCTGTTGCAACTGCTTGTTACATTATGAATAAAGTTCTTATAAGGCCATTACTTGATAAAACTTGTTTTGAATTATTCTTTAATCGCATTCCTCGTGTATCTTATTTTAAAGTGTTTGGATGTAAATGTTTCATTCTTAATACTAAAGATGCACTCGACAAATTTGATTCTAAATCTGATGAAGGTATTTTTGTTGGATACTCAACACATAGCAAAGCCTACAGAGTATTTAACAAAAGAACTTCAACAGTTGAAGAATCTTTACATGTCACATTTGATGAAAATCCTTCATCTAATTCTCCCATCATTGATGATGAAGAGAATATATTACCTCTTTCTAATTCCTTAGATAATATTAAACTTGATGAAATTGATGCTACTAATCATTCTGTTGAGTCTATTTCAGATAATACAGATCTTCCTAAAGCATTTGTACAAGTTCCAAATCATCCATCAGAATTAATTATTGGAGATATTACAGATGGAGTAAGAACTCGTCACCAAATTGAGCAAATGACACATTGTGCATTTCTCTCAACCATTGAACCAAAGAACATCAAAGATGCATGTGAAGACAGTTCATGGATTATTGCTATGCAGGAAGAACTCAACCAATTTCAACGAAATGATGTTTGGGAATTAGTTCCCAGACCATCAGATCATTCAATTATTGGTACCAAGTGGGTATTCAAAAATAAATTGGATGAATCTGGTCAGGTAATTAGAAACAAGGCACGATTGGTTGCACAAGGTTATAATCAAGAAGAAGGTATTGATTATGATGAAACCTATGCACCAGTTGCTCGTCTTGAATCTATTAGAATGTTATTATCATTCGCTTGTTTTAAAGATTTTAAACTTTTTCAAATGGATGTGAAAAGTGCTTTTCTAAATGGTTTTCTTAAAGAAGAAGTCTTTGTAGAACAACCTCCTGGTTTTATTCATGAAAATTTTGAAAATCATGTTTTTAAATTAAAAAAGGCTTTATATGGTCTCAAACAAGCACTTCGTGCTTGGTATGAAAGACTTAAAAGTTATCTTTTAAATTCAGGATATTCTATTGGTAAAATAGATTCTACTCTATTTATTAAAAACATAAATTCTGATATTATCATTATTCAAATATATGTTGATGATATTATTTTTGGTTCTACTAACGAATCTCTTTGTCAAGATTTCTCTAAAATTATGCAGAAAGAATTTGAGATGAGTCACATGGGTGAACTAGACTACTTCCTCGGTCTTCAAATCAAACAAATGAAGGAAGGAATATTCATCCACCAAAGCAAGTACTCTAAAGAACTCATCAAACGCTTTGGTTTAGAAAGTTCTGCAGAAAAACATACTCCGATGAGTACATCTACTTCCCTCGACAAAGATTTAAATGGTAAGAGTGTTGATCAACGTCTATACAGAGGTATGATTGGCTCCTTACTTTATCTAACTGCAAGTAGACCAGACATTATGTTTTCAGTTTGTTTATGTGCACGATTTCAGGCAGATCCTAAAGTTTCACATTTAACTGCCGTAAAACGGATTATTAGATATATTAAATATACTTCTGATTTTGGTTTATTTTATCCTAAAACAAACACATTTGATTTATTATCATATAGTGATGCAGATTTTGCTGGTTGTAAATCAGACCGTAAAAGTACTAGTGGTACATGTCACTTTTTAGGACATGCCTTAGTTTCCTGGTTTAGCAAAAAGCAAAACTCTGTTTCATTATCTACAACCGAGGCAGAATATATTGCCGCCGGTTTAGCATGTGCTCAAATTTTATGGATGAAACAAACTATTTCAGACTATGGTATTAATTGTTCCACATGTCCTATAATGTGTGATAATACTAGTGCTATTAATTTGTCTAAAAATCCAGTTCATCATTCACGCACTAAACATATTGATGTACGTCATCATTTTTTAGATGATCATGTTCAGAAAGGTGATATTATTGTAAAATTTATTTCTACTGAACATCAAGTTGCCGATATTTTGACTAAGCCTTTAAAGGAAGAAACTTTTCTCAAGCTTAGAAGAAATCTAGGCATTATTAGTGCATCAGAATTTGATATATGAGTATATTCATTTATTTTTGATTTTTGTGAATTTTTCTATAATTGTTTGGTTACTATTTATTTTTGGCATGCTACGAAATTTGGTAGCATACCAATTTAATCAATTTTTAAAACAATTTTTTTTCTGTTCTCCGTTTTGTACCTACTTTGATCTCTGGAACTTTGATTTTTAAAAAATAACAGTTCTCCTATATTTTATTCTCAAATCAAATTTCATATTGAAATTCTTACCCGTTCTCTTCCACTTTGTCTCTATCTTTTTGATTCATGTTGCTATCTGTGTTCTCTCTACTGCCACATGGATACTTCTCTTTTGTCTTTTTCTCTGCTTTTCACATTGGAAAAGGCACTGACATTTCTTCTTCCTCTTCGAACTTTCCATTTTTTTATTTCCCTATTGGTTTGGACTTCACAAGAAGACAACAATTTCATTCCTCTGACTCTTTTTCAATGCCAAACCCGCAACCCAATGGTATATCCTCCCGTTGGAAATTGTTTTCTAAAATTTTTTTAATTCGACCACCTACCCCCTGGCCAAAACCGCAACCCAATTTCATTCGGCCAACTACCCAATTTAATTCGGCTTTCACACCCGACACTTGGGTCTCTCTTATTGGTCCACATCATCACTTCATTTTCCATTCGGGTTACTCTCTTTGGATTCACGCGAGACCCTTCACATCTGTTGACTATTTTTTTTCCATACTTTACTTCTCCACATTTATTTCCACCTACCCCACTTAATTCTTATCCTCCACTTGGATGCCTCTAATTGGCCCGTGCCACCAACCCGCCTCATCTCCCCATACGGCATCTCCTTGGAACTTTCACCATATTTTTTATTAGTTTTTTATTTATTTTATTCTTTTAATGTAATATATTCCCTATTTCGAGAGAATCCTCCCTGACATTTTGCCTTGGCCTTCACATTTTCCTTCGGCCAGCACCTATCTCTCTTTATTGGTCTTTACTTTTTGTTCATCTTCCAATTTTTTTACCTACCTTCTTAATGTCGACCTACCATTCATTATTTTTGTTACCTTCCCCATGTCACTCGGTTTTCACAGTCTTTACTATCTCCTTACTTATTTTCGGGTCTCTTCAACTGCCTCTTATTTTTTAAAACCAACGGGTACACGTCTTCTCCAACCGTTGCCTCTTCTTCTTCCCATCTGTTCGGATTTCTGTATTTTGAATTTTTCTGGTGTTCCAACTTCTTTCAGTTCTAGCAACCGCTTCCACTTCTTCTCATGGCAACCGCTTGGGCTTCTGTTTCTTTCTATTTATTTCGCACTCCTTTCTTTCTTTTCCCATCCTCAGTTATTATCTTCTTCCACTCTTTGTTTTCGTTTTCTCTCTTTCGATCACCATGGCCGACCCTACTTTCCCGTCTCCCTCTGATCGGTTTCGTTCAGCCGCTGCCCAAGACCGCTACCTTCGCTCGGAGGCCACCCGTTTTCATCCGGAGCGCTATCTCGACTACGGCACACCTATGATGATGCAGGTCAAGAAGCTTCTCACCATTGTTGGGCTTTCTCAACTCTGGTCCATCACCAACAAAACCCCCTATTACCCTACCTTGGTGCGAGAATTTTATGCTAATCTTGAGCCTACCGTCCACCGTGGTCGGAAGTTTTTCTCCACTCAGGTTCGGGGTGTGTGCTTCACCGTCGACAGCACCAAACTCGCCACAATCATCAATCAGCCGCCGAATAATCTCGGCCTTCTCTCTTTTCCTATGACCGACCCTGTTATCAATTCTCGTCTCGCCCCAAAGTTGACCCCTCATATGTCTGCATCCAAACTCAGCCCAGAAGCCCGCATCATCCACAAAATCGTCATTTTTAATTTGATGCCAAAGGCTGGGTCTGTTAACTATTTGGGCAATGCCCATCTCCACTGTCTGTATGCAATCATGGGCGGCTATCCCATTCACTGGGGGCATTTGCTTCTGCGTTATATGATGCGCCCTGTTTCCACTCATTTTTATTTTCCCAGTCTCATCACCCTCATACTTCGGGCTTTTGGCGTTCCCACCGATGGAGAACTAATGCTTCAGAATGACGTTCACATTGACGAAAACATCCTTCACAGCATGGGCCTACCGGATGATGTTTCTTCTCCTGACGATGACGCCGATGATGACGACGCCGTTGCTTCTGACGATGACTCCTCACATCCTGCTGCTCCGGCTTCATCCTCTCGTGGCAAGGCTCCGTTTCCCGGATCTTCCTTCTCTCGCTGCGGCAAGAAGATTCATACGTCTAAGGATGGCGTTAGTCCTTCTAGGGAAACAAATGCGGTTCACTTCGCTCGTAGCCTGCCAATTTATCTGGTCCACTTTTTGTGGATGACAAAGGGGGAGAAATTTGCATATATTCAGGGGGAGTTTATATTCATATATTCAGGGGGAATTTATGTTCATATACTCAGGGGGAGTAATATTTCATTTAACTCTTTCTAACATATCAACATCACACTTGTTCATGTTAATACACATTATACTTATTAACATTTGTTTCATTTAATTCACATTTTATACTTCATTATTTGTCATCATCAAAAAGGGGGAGAATGTTGGAACTTGGAAATTCCATCCTCTCTTCCATAAGGTTTTGATGTGACAAATCAATATATTTCATGTTACTAACTTTATCTATGCAGATGTGCAGCTTCAACGCAAATTCGTTCACATCACGCATATGATCAAAGTACAAAGAGATTTTGCAAAAACAACCTTGCTACTCAAATTACGTGTGAAACACGTATCTACGGAATGATGTAATTTTTACTTTTTAGATAGCTTCAGGGCCTTGGTTATATCATATCATATATCCCTAAAGCTCAAATCTACATCATCTCCTAACTCATTTTGATCCTAAGTCAAAATTCGTATTTTTAAGTATTAGCCTACTAGGATGTTTCCTAGCCTACCAAAATAGTTATATTTTGACTTGATACTTTCAGACAAGGATCTATCCGTTGTCTATTCCACGTCACCAAAATTTTGTGACCGTTTGTTACCGTTTCAAAATTGGCAGGCTACGAATTTTCGTAGCATGCCAAAATGCTTTTGGGACTAAAACTTTCCAGAACAGTTTCTGACCGTTCTCCAACGTTCCTCTCAGTTTCTGAACGTTGTGCAACCTCTCTTTTAGAGCCGTTCACAACCGTTTCTAAACCCTATAAAAGGAGGGGTACCCCCTCTCATTTTCCACACACTTTCCTCTTCTAAATTCTGATTTTGTTGAAAGCAAGTCTTTGATTTTCTTAAGTAATTCTGCCATTAGTTGTTCTTTTCTTATTTGTAAGAAGAAATCATTAGATTTCTCTCTTCTTTTAAGAACGGAAGAACTTGGATTTTCAACATCACTTTTGGAAAGTTATTTGTGTTCATAATTGCAAGAAGATATCAATAGATTTCTCTCTTCTTTTATGAACCAGAGAACTTCAAGTGTTGCGCTTCATTACATATCTTTTACATCTTGAAGTTCATCTTCTAAACACCATCCTTGAATTCATTCTCTGAAATTTATAACAAGGCTATAGGTGTTTTTCTATTTCTTATTTAACAGGTTGGAATCTCTGTTTAGAGATTGTACAAAGTTTGGGACACGGGGAGTGTCGCCATTTTTGTAAGTTCGTGCTTGCGGGGCAAGTGATTATAGTAGATTGAAAATCTCTACGGGGTAGAGGACTGGAGTAGGATCACAAGGATCCGAACCAGGATAAATCTCTGTGTTTGCGATTGGTTTAATTTTCAGCACTTGTCATTTTATTTCTGTGCCATCTTTGCAAATATTACTAACATCTTATTTGCGACAATTTTTTTAATATACACTATTCACCCCCCTCTAGTGTATTGATCCTTACAGGCTAAAATTACAAGTCTCATATTGAGTATTTTGGCTTCTGATTTGAGTGGGAGGTATAATTTCTGATATAACTTCGTGTGTTGGTATGGTTGATGGCGCATATACAAAGTTGTAACGACCCGCTCTTGGGGGCCCGTTACTTATTTGATATTTGCGCAGGTCCTGCAATTAACCAGTGAAACCAAAATAGCCACGATGTAGAGATGTATAAAAATACCCAAATAGTGTCCATTTATTACAATCCATACTGTACAAATGTTCCAACAATGATACTTGAAAGAAGAAAAATACACAACTGAAAATAGCTCTGGAAGCTGCGGTCTCATGGTCGAAGTCTGGCGCTATCAACTCAAGAGCATCTACCTCTACTGGTGCGTCGTTTGCGGTGCCACGAAGATGGAACCGTAGGTAAGTCATAACAATTCTAAATAAAGAACAAGAGGTACTGTACAAGTATGACAAAGGTAACTATGTACAAGCAGACCAATGTAAAAGTAAAGTACTGTGTCTGTACAAGTGTAGAAAGTAAAGTGTAGGTGTAACAGTCTACTGCTGTAGCTAAAAGTATGACAAGTAAAAGTATGGTGACTGTACTGGTAAGAAAAGTAAAGTGCAAGTACTATAAAGAAAGTAACTGTGCAAGCTACACTAGAACTACGTGACTCAAGTAGGAGAGTATGATATGCAACCATAAAGTTCATCTATTGCCAGGGACGGTTTTGCCGACGCAGGCAGACCTTGTAATTTTACCGACGCAGGCAGACCTTGTAGCTAGTTTTGCCAACGCAGGCAGACCTTGTAGTTTTTACCGACACAGGCATGCAAGTAGATGAACCCCCGGACATAGCTCCCACACTCTCTCTACAATGAGTTACCCCAAATCCCAGTGATGTGTATCATTACGGGATGTTCCACAAGATGTTCCACGAGATGTTCCACCAGATGTTCCACGAGATGTTCCATACAATATTCAACATGTTGCTAGTCAGACCAAGTCAACTGGTTGACTTTCTTATAGGAAACCCGAAAGTAGGAAAGAGGATAAAAACAAGTCCAACACAAAAGATTGTTACTTCCGTGCTTTGAGCACGTGGTAGTGTGGTTAGCACACAGTTTACTCAAGTTGGTAGTTGCGTGCTATAACCACCGAAGTTGAAAGTTGGCAAAGTAATCTTTAGTTGATTACTTTCATTTTAGTGTAGGTCTCTTATTCGGTTCAAGTCAAATAGCCGTTCGAGGCTATTGGAGTGAAGTGTTACTTTGTTCGTACAAGCACAGAAGACTAGTTTTCTAAACTTAGAATCTGTCGTGACTTACTAATTTCGAACTCATCGTGGCAAGATGTGGTTGCAGCTGGAAGAGCTGGAGCACGAGGATTGGTACATGCAATCACAGAAATACTTGGTTAAAGAACGCTACATTTCTATTTAAATAATTAGGTCGCTTTGATTTTTAAAACCAGTTGAAATGTTGTAGAAAAGCATTCTAAATTTTTCTATTGGCTAGATATGTTGAAAATAATTTTACTACAAGAAGAAATAATTTTCTGAAGCTTACAGTAATTTTTATAATTTTTTAAAGCTCAAAAACAATTTTAAAACTATTTTTCAATTAGTAACGTATTTATTCAATAATTTATTCTGGATGCAATCTACATTGGAATGTTGCAAGTGAGGTGTCAAAACGACCGTCTCGAAGAGTACTATACATATATTGTTATCACATATCATCTTACGTGAAAATAACTAGTTACAGATTTTTAAACGAAAACGACGTATTTAACTTTTAGGCTTAAAAATTTATTCTGAAAAAGTTGGCATCTGATTGAGATGAAACTAGTGCCATTGGGTCCAGAATATTAATTCGGATTTTCTGGAGCTAGTCTCACATTTTTCTAGGGCTTATATAATTAGTTATGGATTTTATACCATAAAACCCATTTTAAAAAAATGAAATACGAAATTAACTCGTATTTACGGTTGTGCCACTGTGGGGTATTGTCGCTGCTTCGTCATTCGAATTGCTGCCGGGGGGCTCGTGGTCGTCGGAGCGGGGCATGGAGGTGGAGGGCGAGGCGGAGCACGGCGAGCGGCGCTGTCGGAGGCGTCGGGCGGCGGCGGCGTGGCTCACGGAGGCGGGGTGGAGCAGCTGGGTAGAGAGAGGGAGGCGGAGCGCTGGAGACGGAGGGAGGTGCTATGGGCGGCGGCGGCGGGCGACGTTAAGGAGCGGCGGCGGGCGGCGCTCCGGGGGGAGGGCGGCGGAGGATAGAGAGGGAGAGTGAGAGAGACGAAGAAGGGAGAGAGTATCGGAGAGATGAACGGGTTCGGGGATCCTGGGTTTCAAACATGAAGTGGGAAAGAGAGAGAGGCTGTGTGTGTTAATACAAAGGGGGGGGGGTCATAGGTATTTAGAATGGCAAACTTGTAATTAGTGGAGGTAGAGAGGGGGGGGGGGGGGGAGATGAGGGGGTAGATGGGAGGGTAGGTGGGAGGGTTAGATCTGAATGGTTTCAGATTTAACCACAAAGGGGTGGTTAGATGGGGTTTGATTAGGGTTAATTAGGTCATTAGCGATTGTAATTAGCAAAGCGGAGGAATACAAACTCGTTTTCGCAAACGACTCCGAAAAATTACAAAAACATACCTACGGAATCGTTTCGTCACGAGGATCGCGAATACGAAGTCCGTTTTGGGATTTGAGTTGCGGAGATACTAGTTTCAGGCCAAAACATTTAGAAAGCGGGTTTGCGGGTTCTCTATTGAAATGATATCATAAAATTATGAAATTAATGTTGAGAGCCCAAAATGATCATTGGATGCTACTATAGAAGTTTGAAAACGTTTTGAAGATATTTGAATAGAAAATAAATTCATTTAGACAAAACAGCAATATTTGAAAATGAATTTTTATCAGATCCTTTAGAGGTATTTGATGAGTCCCGATCTTACTAAAATACTCTGTAACTAGTCTGGTACTTCAAAATATTTTTATAAGGAATTTTTGAAATCAGTTTGTTATAAAACGCTTGACTACATTTATAAAGAAATTTTTATTTGTTAAAAATACGTTAAGTGCGTAAATTGAAGTGTTGAAAAATACAGGTCGTTACATCCTACCCTCCATAAAATAATTCCGTCCTCGGAATTTAAAAATAATTCATTTTATGAAGAAGCTTTAAAAATAATTGATGTTATGAAGGAGCTCAAGCAAATAAATGATAGAGGAGAAAGTAATCTAGTAAGTCATGTTGTCAATGAAATAGCACCAAGAAAACAAGAGATGTCATATGAATATCTACTATTGTCATTACCGTAGCTTCCGTAACTAGTTTCGAAACCTAGTATCATTACCATAGTAACTTCCGAATTATCAAGTAGCCAAAATATAAGATAATGACATTACATGAAAATGATAGTTATTATGACGACGACATCGGTTCGAACTTGGAACCTGAGGTGATAAGTCAGTAACAAGCTATTTAAACCACACCAAAAAGAAGAACATAACGTCTAAAATTTTCAACTCATGTTAATGATGACTACTGGGTCTGGATCTTAATCATGTAAATCATCGCCATAACATACATAAACATAAGGGCTAAACCTAGTGCATCCATGCTGTTACAACTTAACCAGCCGAACACAAAGGACTTCATCTGACACGCTACCAAATTACAAGCCAATATCCAGATCAACACTAATAGGCAAATATAAGGTCAATTCTCGAGGGTCAAGATCATCGCTCTTACTTCTTCGAGCTCGCTTGGGGGAGAGGCCGGGAGGAGGAGAGGGTGATGTCGGAGCGAAAAGGGGAAGCCACGGGGTGGCTTGGGGAGGAAGGAGAGGTGTTTTAAAAAAAGGGGGAGGGGCACCGAAAGTCGGTGTTAGGTATGGTAGGGTTAGGCGGGAATGGAGATCGAGGAGCGGAAGCGGACAAAGGCATTAATGAGGGGGAAAAGGTGGTCGGTGGGAAAGGAATTCAAGCCTGTGGAAAAATCGGGTACAAGATGAAAGTACGACTAGAAGAGAAACACGAGCTCAAGAAGGATGAAAAGATGCAAACAGCCTACACTTGCACGTCAGGTTTGGCTCATCTCAAATTCTTCAGCACCATCCTCTAATACTTCTGAGCGTCCTTCGATTCTCTTCCGTTGTCGAACTCGAACTTCTGGTGATCGGAAAGTCGAATGCTACCCTCCTTAAAATAACCGTAGCTAGAGTTCAGGCGAACTAAAAGCGATTAGGAAGAATTACAAGAATTAGTAGAATGATCAGAAGGCCATCACTAGCTAAAGAAAGGGTGATAGTGATGAAGATCGATGGTATTACATAATCACGATTCACATCCTTGCGGTCCAACAGACACGGCCAGGGAAGTGACTAAGCCAGGATCACTTACCCCCAGTCTAGCTAGGGTGACCCAACAAACTTAGCCAAGCACATTGACCGGATCATGGTCCATTGAAGGAAGCTTATCATTTATATGCGTGCCATCATCAACTGAAGGAAAGGTGATGAAGTGGGTAGATAGATCAATCTACGAAAGATCTCTATAACTGCTAGCAGAAGAGGTTACTAGGGAGGGTATAATCAAGAATGGAACACGAGTTCCTAAGCAAGGGTTAAGAGTTCAAAGGAAGTGATGATGATCAAGGAAGACCTATTGAAGATGGTAATGAGGACGCTTCACCTGTATATCCAATACAGGTGAACACTCGAGACAACCAGTACTCGAGAGTTCAATTTGAGTATTTTATATTGTACATCCTGATCTTGCTAAATTGTTCACGAGATAGTTAGCGAGGACCTGCATAGGCCACCAAACTTGTAAGGACCCGCTCCCGGGGCCCGTTACTTATTTGATATTTGCGCATGTCCTGCAGTTAACCAGTGAAACCAAAATAGCCACGATGCAGAGATGTACAAAAATACCCAAATAGTGTCCATTTATTACAATCCATACTGTACAAATGCTCCAATAATGATACATGAAAGAAGAAAAGTTCACAACTGAAAATAGCACTGGAAGCTGCGGTCTCATGGTCGAAGTCTGGTGCTATCAACTTAAGAGCATCTACCTCTACTGGTGCGTCGTCTGCGGTGCCACGGAGATGGAACCGTAGGTAACTCACAACAATTCTAAATAAAGAACAAGAGGTACTGTACAAGTATGACAAAGGTAACTACGAACAAGCAGACCAAAGTAAAAGTAAAGTACTGTGTCTGTACAAGTGTAGAAAGTAAAGTGTAGGTGTAACAGGCTACTGCTGTAGCTAAAAGTATGACAAGTAAAAGTATCGTGACTGAACTGGTAAGGAAAGTAAAGTGCAAGTACTATAAAGAAAGTAACTGTGCAAGCTACACTAGAACTACGTGACTCAAGTAGGAAAGTATGATATGCAACCATAAAGTTCATCTATTTCCAGGGACCGTTTTACCGACGCAGGCAGACCTTGTAATTTTACCGACGCAGGCAGACCTTGTAGCTAGTTTTGCCGACGCAGGCAGACCTTGTAGTTTTTGCTGACACAGGCATGCAAGTAGATGAACCCCCGGACATAGCTCCCACACTCTCTCTACAATGAGTTACCCCAAACCCCAATGATGTGTATCATTACGGGATGTTCCACAAGATGTTCTATGAGATGTTCCACCAGATATTCCACAAGATGTTCCATACGATATTCAATATGTTGCTAGTCAGACCAAGTCAACTAGTCGACTTTCTTATAGGAAACCCGAAAGTAGGAAAGAGGATAAAAACAAGTCCAACACAAAAGATTGTTACTTCCGTGCTTTGAGCACGTGGTAGTGTGGTTAGCACACAGTTTACTCAAGTTGGTAGTTACGTGCTACAACCACCGAAGTTGAAAGTTGGCAAAGTAATCTTTAGTTGATTACTTTCATTTTAGTGTAGGTCTATTATTCGGTTCAAGTCAAATAGCCGTTCGAGGCTATTGGAGTGAAGTGTTACTTTGTTCGTACAATCACAGAAGACTAGTTTTCTAAACTTAGAATCTGTCGTGACTTACTAATTTCGAACTCGTCGTGGCAAGACGTGGTTGCAGTTGGAAGAGCTGGAGCACGAGGTTTGGTAGCTGTAATCACAGAAATACTTGGTTAAAGAACGCTACATTTCTATTTAAATAATTAGGTCGCTTTGATTTTTTAAAACTAGTTGAAACGTTGTCAAAAAGCATTCTAAAATTTTCTATAGGCTAGATATGTTGAAAATAATTTTACTACAAGAAGAAATAATTTTCTGAAGCTTACATTAGTTTTTATAATTTTTAAAAGCTCAAAAACAATTTTAAAACTATTTTTCAATTAGTAACGTATTTATTCAATAATTTATTCTGGATGCAATCTACATCGGAATGTTACAAGTGAGGTGTCAAAACGACCGTCTCGAAGAGTACTATAACATATATTTTTATCACATATCATCTTAAGTGAAAATAACAAGTTACAGATTTTTAAACGAAAACGACGTATTTAACTTTTAGGCTTAAAAATTTATTCTGGAAAAAGTAGGCATCCGATTGAGATGAAACTACTGCCATTGGGTCCAGAATATTATTTCTGATTTTCTAGAGCTAGTCTCACATTTTTCTGGGGCTTATATAATTAGTTATGGATTTTATACCATAAAACCCATTTTAAAAAAACGAAATACGAAATTAACTCGTATTTACGGTTGTGCCACTGGGGGGTATTACCACTGCTTCGTCGTTTGAATTGCTGCTGGGGGCTCGTGGTCGTCGGAGCGGGGCGTGGAGGCGGAGGGCGAGGCGGAGCACGTCGAGCGGCACTGTCGGAGGCGTCTGGCGGCAGCGGCGTGGCTCATGGAGGCGGGGTGGAGCAGCTGGGTAGAGAGAGGGAGGAGGAGCGCTGGAGGCGGAGGGGGGGTGCTTCGGGCGGCGGCAGGCGGCGCTGAGGGGCGGCAGGCGGCGGCGGTCGGCGCTCTGGGGGAGGGCGACAGAGGATAGAGAGGGAGAGTGAGAGAGACGGAGAAGGGAGAGAGTATCGGAGAGATGAACGGGGTCGGGGCTCCTGGGTTTCAAACGTGAAGTGGGAAAGAGAGAGAGGCTGTGTGTGTAAATACAAAGAGGGGGGGGGGGGGTATAGGTATTTAGAATGGCAAACTTGTAATTAGTGGAGGTAGATGAGGGGGTAGATGGGAGGGTTAGATCTGAATGGTTTCAGATTTACCACAAAGAGGTGGTTAGATGGGGTTTGATTAGGGTTAATTAGGTCATTAGCGATTGTAATTAGCAAAGCGGAGGAATACAAACTCGTTTTCGCAAACGACTCCGAAAAATTACGAAAACATACATATGGAATTGTTTCGTCACGAGGATCGCGAATACGAAGTCCGTTTTGGGATTTGAGCTATGGAGATACTAGTTTCAGGCTAAAACGTTTAGAAAGCGGGTTTGCGGGTTCTCTATTGAAATGATATCAGAAAATTATGAAATTAATGTGGAGAGCCCTAAATGATCATAGAATGCTACTGTAGAAGTTTGAAAATGTTTTGAAGATGTTTGAATAGAAAATAAATTCATTAAGCCAAAACAGTAATATCTGAAAACGAATTTCTATCAGATCCTTTAGAGGTATTTGATGAGTCCTGATCTTACTAAAATACTCCGTAACTAGTCTGGTACTTCAAAATATTTTTATAAGGAATTTTTGAAATCAGTTTGTTATAAAACTCTTGACTACATTTATAAAGAAATTTTGATTTGTTAAAAATAAGTTAAGTGCGTAAATTGAAGTGTTGAAAAATACAGGTCGTTACAAAAGTAAATCTAGCTGAAATTACTGATTTTCTGCAAATGTATGTGTGTGTGTGACAGTGTGTGTTTTTGTGTGTGCTGCAACTATGTGGTGGATATGCCGAAATTTTGCCGAAATTTTGGTGGATATTCCCAAATATGTGGTTGAGAATTTTTAGGGGTGTCGACACATTCGATGGTTCAGTAAACCCTAATTTACATGCTGACATTGGGATGAACATTGGGCGAGACCCGCGGTGTCACCCACATTCTTGCAATAGAACATGCCCTTTTATGTATGATGCATTTCATACACTGCATGACTTCGCAATCCAACCCAATTGAAGCAAGCTGAACCCTTATTTGTATGAGGATCCATTTAAAAAATTGCCTCATGATGAAAAATACATAATGAATTTGAGGCATCATTGATATTGATTAAATGATGGGCCATTGCTATGGTATGCTTGATATATTTCAAGAAATCAGCAATGATAAATTGATGTGGGTTTATTCTGAGGGTAATAGGTTGAGGATTCATGCATGGCTTGGAAAGGCGTTGATAGTTGCTGTATCATGTTATATGCAATGAAATTTATTTTTCTTTATATGTTGAATGTTGGTTTCATTTTCCAAGCATGAAAAAAAGTTATTTTTTCAAAGAGCTCAATGATGACATGTAATCATTGCTGGACATATGATTTCCGTATTTCGAGAATAAAGGTTGGCTGGATGGTTCCTTTAGTCACCATAGTGATTTTCATTTTGCAGTCGTATCAGAGGCATTGAAATGGAGTTTGATGATGTTTTATTTAACATTGATGGTTGTTCACCGCAAGTGAATAATGTGTTATAGAATATATAGAATGTCGAACTCTAGGGAGGCAGTCGTCTAACACTTAGCTTTTTGTCGAAGGAGGAGAATGTGTGGCCGAGCTTGTCACGTGTGATTTGATTGGTCGGTTTTGGGGAATAGAATTAACTAAATATTAAACGTATAAGGTCTTCGGGATTCCCCATTAGGGCCTTCGGTAATGGATTTCAGGTCAATTGGTCCTCCGTTGGATGATGGATTAGGGTAGGAGTGTCACACACAGAGATGTGAACGAGCGTTAGACTTCCGTCGTCATACTCGTCTAACGCATCCCTATACGGATCCAATTGGATGATGGATTAGGGTAGGAGTGTCACAAACAGAGATGTGAACGAGCGTTAGACTTCCGTCTTCATACTCGTCTAACGCATCCCTATACGGAGCCGTGCTTTTACTATCGGCTTCATATGGGAATGCGTGCATTATGCTTGACACTTGGTCCCGCCTCGCAATCCGTAGGCACTCGCATGCTCTATGGAATGCGACGCCATCATATGGTTGGTTCTAGCGGTCGGGCTACTTTCATAGTCATCGGCTAGCGGATTGGGGATTAATGGTCGCTCCTGGCTCTCAAGTCACCCTCGGGAGCATGAGCCCCAGAAAATGGCCACCAATCCCTAATCAAATTCGTGGGGATTCTTCCTAGGATATGGAGTCTCTTTCGCAGTCCTCCAATCCTAAGGCTAATCCCCAAAACCCATGTTCAAACCACCATATGGAGACCCTAGATTCATCCAACGGAGGTCTAACCTCCTAGGGATCCTCCCTAAGCCCTAGAAACCCACTACTCTAGCATGGCTAAGGATACAAAAGTGAGAGCAATGGAGAATACCATAATTACTTGGGCAAACTTCATGAAATTAATATCAACGCCAAGAGGGAGCAATAGAGAACAACATATCAAAAAAATCAAAGAGAAAGAAATAGTTACCAAGATTTAGATTGCAAAATAAAATCCAAAGAAAAAGAGCATCTCCAATAGATCTTAAGTTTCCAGCATTAAAACAAGACTTAACCTAATCTAAAAACTGTTTGGTTTATATACAAAACCCATAAATTTCGGGTTTTACAGCAAAACCAACCCAAAACCCATTAAAAGGTCAAAAATGTAACATGCCAACCTAACGCTCGATCGAGGGGGGCGCTCGCTCGACCGAGCGCTGCCTTGTGGAGCGTCATCTAGGGGAGCTCGAGAGGGCGCCGCTCGGTCGAGCGGGGAAGCCGCTCGGTCGAGCGGGGAAGCCGCTCGACCGAGTGCCATCTTAAGGAATCGATGTCGCTCGGTCGAAGATAAGGCCGCTCGGTCGAGCGGGGAAGCCGCTCGACCGAGCGAATTAAATGCCACTTTGACAGAGAGCTTCAAGGAAAAAATAGAGGCTCAACTGATGGCTGACTCGAGCGAGCGACTTGGTTTCTTGGTCGAGCGGGTCGAGTCACTCACCCGAGCGCTCCTTTGCACTCTTAGACATGCTCCTTCGTGTCACAGCTCGATCGAGTGCATCATGCGCTCGACCGCGTGATCTGGAAATCTAAGAACTCCTTCTTTTTCTTCTCCCCTCTCATCTCCTCTTCTCTTTTTCTCCTCCTTCATCTTATTCCTCTCTTCTCCTCCTACTCCTTGGATCGATGTGGCGAGGTAATGCAAGCTTTGTCGTCGATGTTGTGTCCAAGATCTCGTATCGCTCCGAATCGCGTCAAATTTCCTGAAAGTATGTAAAACATCGAAAGAATCAAATATATCGAGAAATGCGCGATATAATATGAAAATATAAATTCGGGTGATTGAAACGATATTGAAATGCGCGATAAAAACATAGAAAATATGGATACAAGAAAATCCCTCAAGCTTACCTCTTAATTGTCCTCGAGAAAGACGAATAAGAAGTTCGTCGGAGGGAGAAAACAACGAAGTGTAAAAGAGATCAAAGAATAAGAAAAGCGACTAAATCATCTTCTCATCTCATAAGCACGCAACAACACTCCAACTTAATAAAAAATGAAAGCACACGACTTACGAGTATTCATTAAGTCTAGCATGGATTATATAGAATGGATTTTTCGACGAATAAGGTGAACTCGAGTATATGATATGAAGTCAGAGGGAAATTCTTATTATAGCATGCAATCAATATACAATATACATGATTCGAACCCAAATTTCCTCAACTCATTCTCTAAGCAGCTTATAGTGTCATGATCAATCATTTCAAGCATGCAAGATGATTTTAATTAACATTTCATAAATGAAGATAATATATTCAATGAAATCTAGTGATCACCTCACTAAACTCTTTCACGAATCCTAGACATCATCGACCTTGCCATGTCCTTACTCTAAATAGAAAGTGAGGTAAGGATATGGGATTTTTTCTTTTTACAATTGTTTTTGGCTATACAATTTTCTTTATGTATACATATTTTTATTTTCTTATATACACGAGATAACTCAATATATACAAGAGGCGGCCTATTCATACTAGACCAGACGGTCTTAGTGCATCGGGTTACGAAGAACCTCTCGGGCCTTTTATTTATGTAATATTTTTTGGTTTTTTAATTTTTCTAATGGTTTTGGAATTTTTGCAAACTCACGTAAACGCGATGGAATGCAAAGAACGATCGAAGATCGTAATGGGCTGTAAACAAAAAGAAAAAGAAAAAGATAGAATTGGGACATGGCTCGGTGTCAGAATATCTAGTAAACGCTACTTAAGTGTCGTGGGTTATCCAAACTCCATTGAACTACCATTCATTATGAAAGTACACGTTTTCACACAATCATGCAATTTTCCATTCAATTATCAATTAATCAAGTAATATATAGCTTAACTGTTTCAAGAATACTTATCGTAGAGAAATGGATCTAAATCATGGAAAAGTATATTAATATACATCCTACTCAAGGAATGTCTCCAACTCATGGAAGCATAGAGTTCAAAATTGTAATACATGCTATATTTATGCAATGAAGCGTAAATAGAATTTGATAAATCCTACGTGAGTGTGTAAAGCAAGTAAGTCGAGTGTGCACAGCTTATAGTGCAATCATATGAGAATCATCTTTAGTCTAATTAAAAAGAAAAAGAAATAGAAAAGGAAAAACATGCATGCTAACAAGGAAAAGGAGAAAAAAATAAAATGATGCTAAAAAGAGAAAAAATGGGGCGGAAATGGAAATAAAAAGTGAAAATAAGAGAGAAAATAAGTATAAAACGATAGCGCTCATCCCCCAATCTAAACGCAGCAGTGTCCTCACTGCTGAGAACATGCGCGTAGAGATGGAAAATGATGCTATGGGTGGGATGGGTGGGATGAGATGAGAAAATAAAAATCATGGGAAATGAAATGAAGGTGCAGATGCATATGTACAGTATGCATATATACAAGGGGTGTACATGAGGATGATGAGGGTGAACAAAATGGACAAAGTGGACACCAAAATGTGACTCCCTCAAGCTAGACGAAGCAGGGCCCCGAAATGACAGATGGGCACAATCATCTGAGGGGGAGACACGGGAACATCAAGAAGCTATAAATCAGGCAGCACTATCACCTGGTGGGGGGGGGGGGGGGGGCTGAAGAAGCTGAAGGATGCAGTCCAACTTCTCGATGTTCCACTGCTCAAGATCAGTGAGTGCCCAAACGGCTCTGCGGAGCTCAAGTACAGCATGCTCCACCCTATATCGTCGACCTGAAATGTCGGGAGGGCGGGAGCTGCTGGACTCACCCCTCTGGTGGGGTGCCCGTGTGGTGAAGGCGTGGTGCAGGGGGAGTGTAGGATGTGTAGAGACTGGGGCGGTGGTGGTAAGAGTAGAGGATAAGTAATTTCTAAAGTGAAGACATGGATGCAGTCACTAGTGTGGTCTTGAGTGGTGGTGATGTGTGGACAGATGGACCGACGCTCAGAGCAGAAGTGAGGACCTCAGCTGATAGTGTTGGGTCCTCATCAGAAGTGTGGACAGGAATGTCGATGGTCGAATCAGAAACATGGGTCTCGGAGGAAATCGCAGGGCCCTCAACAAATGTAGGGACAGAAGGGGCCGCTGTTGGCTCGGCTAAGGGCAAGGTGGGGTGGGGCTCCTCAGCGTGTCGTGGGGTAGCACCTGGCTGGTGAGCAGGCTACTGTTGGGCAACCTGCGCATCATTGGGCTCCAGCTCGTAAGTGGGAGGGATGTGCTCCTGGATGGGGAGGATCCACTCTACCTGCTGAGGGGCCACGACAGTTGCAAAAGGGCTCGAAAGGACCATAAAATCGGCATTAAAACACCCGTAAAGGTATACCCAATGCTGCTCGCCATGGAACCTAATAATACGCATGTGAGAAAGCACACGTAAAGATAGGGTAGTAGGGCCCGACGCCTCTAGAAGGTCCTTGATCGCGCCCGGGCGTACACCCTAAAGAGCGACCATGTAGTTTTACCGCAAGCGCACGGTGTAGCGGCGAGCGGGTATCGAACACAGGGAGGACGTATGACAGTGCCTTCTCCGAACAACCTGGCTATAGGAACAGAAGAGTAGGAATTTGCCTTTCGGCGATGTTGTCACAATCGTCAAATAATGTAAAGAGATATAAAATCAAATAAATACGCCTAGGGAATAGGGAATCCCCGCTACTCACCGTATCTCGTCGATGTGATTCATTGGTATCACAATTGCTAGGGTAAAATTTCGGATGAACTAGTTGCAACTGAATGTAAAACCTAGCTCACGCTCTCGCGCTATTGCCGGTCTATAGCAAACCTAGGTTCGGGTCCAATCTCTTGCAAACCCTAGCCTAGGCAAGCTAGCATTAGGATCAACATCATCGTTCAATCGCATCCCGAGCCCACTCTCGTGCAAACTCGGGCTGCGACCTAGGTTGGGATAGTTCCTACCCGTCCAATCTCTTGCAAACGGGTATCGGTATGAAATTGCAACCGAGAACCCTAGTATCGGTCCAATCTCTTGCAAACCGATACTACGGAAACTCAATTTCAACCCAATTCGGATTTCTAGGGTTTCCTCTCGAATTGGGATCCAATCTCTTGCAAATCCCAATCGATATGAACACCGAGCTATCCGTAATATATCGATCCCAATCTAACCATAATAGCAATTCTAGCAATAGTTCTACCAAATCATCACAAATCGGAGATTGGGCTCGTAGGGTTCATCCCCACGCCCTAGGGCGTAAAGACTACTCACAAATCATATCACAAATGAAAGAATAATCAATTGAAATATCAATAGAATTCATGGAAATATTCAAAATAACAATAAAAATAGGATTTTTAATGAAGAGGGAGACAAACCAATATATTTCTCCAAGAATCCAACAAAATAACCCTTTTCTCTCCTCTCCAATCACAAGAATCAAAAGCTAAAAAGTCTAATCTAAAAGGCTGCCAAAAAGCAAGGAAAAAGCTCCCCTAACTAGGTTAGAATCAGGGGTTAAATACCCCCCAAAACTGCCTAAAAATTCGTGACCAAACTGCCCCTGCGTAGCTCAAAAATCGTGATTTCCGCTACAGGCAGCGCTGCTCACTCGGCCGAGTGACAAAGGTCGCTCGGCCGAGTGAGAGACCCTGAGAATTTCCAGTAAGTCTGGGGTCTTGGGGGTCTTCACTTCGGGGGTCACTCGGCCGAGTGAGTTGTCGTCACTCGGCCGATGGGCTTCTCTTCACTCGAGCGGTCGGCAATTGCCACTCGGCCGAGTGGGTCTTCTGATGCTCAGACTGACGAAAAACAGTAAGTTGGGAGTTTTTGATGGGCGTCGTCTGAGTGCCACTCGAGCGGACGGGGTTTTGTCACTCGGCCGATGTGGCTTCTGATGCTCGGCCGAGTGCACACTTGGAGCGTGTCCGATCTGGCCGGCCGAGCGGGGTCTCGCTGGTCGGCCGAGTGACTCCTTCACTCGGCCGAGTTAGACACTAAAAATGCCCATTCTGAGTGTTTTTGCCTCCTCGTCGCTCCTACTACGTTCTTTCTTCTTCCACTCCTCTCCAATCTCAAAATACCCCTCAGTGAAGTCTTCGGTGACACTCCGGAGTAGGTGTATCTCGGGATCACTCCAAATCGCTCCAAATCTCCTGAAATACGACAAAAACAACAAATCATGAAAAGTATCGCAATATTGTCGATAAATCGTGAAAAACATGATTTGAGCGATCTAAATGGCATGCAATCATGCGGAAAAAAAGGTGTAAAATGTGGAGTGATCAAAATCCCCCAAGCTTACCTCTTACTCGTCCTCGAGGAAGATAAGTAAAAGACGAACCCGGTGGATTCAGAAAACGAAAACGATGAAAAATGGAAAACGAAAAACGAAGAAGAAAGAAGAAAGCGAAGAGGGAAGCTGCTAGATCATTTTTCTCAGGACGTGGGTTTTGCTTACTCATATAGCATGCACCGAATGTAAAACACATGTCAAAGACTTTTATTTCGATATCATAGTATAATGGTGCAAATAGAGATAGAAAACCCAAGAATAATGATATAGCATGAAAAACGAAATAATTCTAAAATTAACATCGTCTGAATCATTTAAAGCGGTATACAATATCGTAGATCACACACTTTTCAATTGAATGCTTTCTATGAGGAGTATAAGAATATCACACAATAGAATAGAAAGAATTGAAAAGCGTGGATTTCATGAAATGAGTGCTAGGCATAGATTTCTGGATTTCGTGAAGCTAAAACAATCTCACCGAGTATAGAATATTACTTAGCCTAGGTTGTCGTGCACCGTCAAGTAATCACACTCTCACACATCATTGGATTCTCCCCCCAAGCTTATCTATAAGCATGGTGGCATAAAAACAATATTTACATCCCCATTTTTATGAAGCTCCAAAAGTAATAAAAAAAACAAAAAAGGGGGAAGTGACCGGCGCCCCATTTACGGTATGGGCGCGGTGTCGTTTTACCGCAAGTGCACGGTTAGTGTAGGGTGCGGGTATATCGAACACAGGGAGGTGGATGGCTTGAGTGGCTACTAGCCTCGCCTAGGTCGCGTGCTAGCTACGCGGATGATATGGGTGGAATGTAGAAATAAAAGAAAGAAATGAAAAAGACACGAAATGAATCCCCACTAACACGGGCGAGAGCACTCATGACACTTGGCATTTGACTTGATCCAGGGTGAGACATTGCCCCAAAAGGTGGTACCTAGCGTCCATGGCCCGATATTCCGGTCGGTGCCAAGCACGCTAGGCCTACCCGGTTCCGGACGGTGGGCACTCCCGTGTCCATAAACACCTTCCGCAACCGGGAGCATTAAGGCCACAATGATATCTCCCAACACTTCGTCCAAGCCGCTCCCGCGCGCGAGGACTCGATGTCTACGTTGGGGGCGTGAGCTATGGCTAGGGAGTCAACCGCCAAGTTTATTCCCCCTCGGCCCGACGGTCAAAGGCGGTCTTTTTCCCGCCGATGACAATGAAACACCCCCGCGTAACCCTAATGGCCAAATAGGTCAAATGTGATTTCTAGCAATACATCGAAGTGGATCTTGACAGGACAAGAACCGGACCCCAATCCCCAACACATCTAGTGTGTTGCCGTACGAATTGGACCCAGATTGCTAGAAATCCCCATTGACACATTTCATCGAACACGTGCCATGCAACCAAGTCTAATGTAAATTCCCAAGCAACAATCCTACCCTAACCCGTGTTAGGGTTCATCAATACTACTCCATGATGAAAAACATATAACCAAACAACACAAAACACACACAAATATTCATCATGAAGCAAAAGAAATACAACACAAAAAATGGAGAACAAGAGAGAGAAATACTTATCTTGAGTGAATCGTTGATCCCATACAAGACTTATTGAACAAAATACCTAATCTAAAACTAACCTAGAACTCCCAAGAGAAGGGGGGCAAAAGCCCTAAAAAAACTGAGAGGAGATCCCCTTTCAGTCGGCCAACTTCGAGTATTTATAGCCCCACTTCGAAACCCTAATGGTTCGGGTCCAAACCCACAGGAAAAGCGTCACCCGATCGGTTGACAAGTCAACCGATCGGGTGATCTGTTACAAATAGTAAACAGAAAACGGCGACGCTTCACCCGGTCAGATGAACCGGTCGGGTGAGTTCTTGAGTGACCGGTTGGATCTTGGAGCCGTCGGGTGAAGCGATCGGTTGGACGCCCGTGTCTTCTGCTCTTCAACATCAGCTACAGATGAACCGATCGGGTGAGAGTCACCCGATCGGTTGGAATTCTGCTCGAAAAAACAGAGAACAGCCGCCCGCAGAACCGGTCTGTGAACCGGTCGGGTGACTTCTTTATGAGCTGCGGCAGAGACCGGGTGGTGCACGCGTGCATCACCCGATCGGTTGGAGATGGCCAACCGACCGGGTGAGGGGCTGAAAGATGAATTCTTTGACGTTTGACCCCCTGGATCACGCGTGACTCCTCCCGTTGCTCCGGGGACTTGGGATATCGTCATTAAACGTCCCCTACACGGTCAATCTCCTGCAAACATGGGCAAACAAAGAAAAGTGAAGGAAAACGAGAAAATACGAGAAAACGAATAAAAGACGGCGGAAAAACACGGGGAAACACGGAAGAAAACGTGCGCAAATATATGAAATATAATCGCACGTCAGGAAGAAAGAGAGAGAACATGAGATGTGATCGTTTATTGAGATTCTTTTCTCTTTTCTGTTCTTTTTATTTTTTTTCCTTTTTTAATAGCATATATACACAATGATCCCAAATCAAAGAGAAAGAAGGATATACAAGAATTTTTCTTATTCTTTTCGGTTTTGGGAAATTTGGAGCTCGGAATTTAATAACGGGGGAAATGCCATATATTAGAATCGCTAAGGGGAGATTCACCAATGATTTTAAAATAGAGAATTAATGTTCAAGATATGTGGAGAAAGAAATAAATATGTCTCTCAGTTCACTCTATACGACGTGCACGACAACTTCAGCAGGGTAATCTAATCTACTCGGTTTTGATCACAAAAAAGCTAACTAATCCAGATTTATCATAGCTAACATCATTCAATCATCCTGAAGTGAAGTGTACAAGTCATGCAAATAGAAGTGATATAGGAAAAGAAAACGGTACTCCAGATATAAGCATTCAATGCGTGAATCTTGGTGTGTTTTCTGCAATAGCATACATATGAATATTCAGACTCAGCTAATAATAAAATTTCATCCATTTTCATACGGAAAAAGTGTGGGTTACTATCTCTAAAATGCAAGGTAGATCACATCATATGATATCAGAAACAAAAGCTAATACACGAAAAATATAGCATGCATATAGAGAAAGCTAACTCCACGTCATCATCATCACAGAAAAGTCATCTCTAGCATGAGATGAAAAGAAATAAAGATAAAGAGGGAAAATAAAGCTATTTACAATGCAGCACGCGAAGAAAATGAGAAAAAACGTGATGCATGGTAACAAAAAAGGAAAGAGTGATGAAAGTGAGTGCAAAAGCGGAAAATGGCGTGAAAAAACTAAAAATAAAGGTGGTAAATCGAAAAGAACGTGAGAACTCACTCCCCCAAGCTAAAGTGCACAGTGTCCTCAATGTGCGAAGTGTGGCACACCGAGAGACGTGTAATGTGAGGGGTAGGTGAGGATGCATGCATGATGAAAAAGAAAATAAAAAATAACGAAATGAAAATATGATGCGGACAGGATGCAGGCAGATATAGGAGTGAAACAGATATAAGAGTGTGACACCAAAAATCTCTCCCTCTCTCCCAAAAATGATATAGAAAGATATGAACAAAATGTGGACCCAAAAACAGTGAGGGGAGGGGGGGGGGGGGCAAAAATCATCAGGACCAAGCAGAGACGGGCAGCAAGATGGCAAAAAAGATCAATGGCATCAAGGGTGCCTAAGAGGGTGGGGCTGCGCCGTCTCCGTCCTGAGGCGGAGGAGGAGGAGGTGGTGGCTGGGGAACAGTCTGCTGGGTGGGTGTGGGTGTGGGTGTGGGTACGGTCGGTACGCGAGGTAGCCGCTCGAGAATCTGAGTGAGGCAATAGTGAATGCCCGGAAGTAGGTCGAAGCGGCTGGCCATAGCGGTGACGGTGGCAGACATGGTCCTGAGGTCACCTCTGAGGGCACTCACCGCCCCCTCGAGAGCACGAATGCTCTGAAGTACTGTGTCGGGGGGAGGTGGTGTAGAGGGACGCACCTGTCTGTGCTGTGCAGGAGGGGGCTGGCGGACTCGGGTGGTGTAGTGGATGGGCTCAGCAGGCATGTGGAGGAAGGGTGCTGTGCTCATAAGTGTGTGCCTAGCCTCAGTGCGAGGCTGGGGCGCAGGCTGGTGTGAGGTGGAAGTAGCAGCAACGGAAGTGGAGTATAAAAGTGGCGACGAGGCGGTCAGAGAGGTCAGTGACACAGACGTGGGAACAGACGTCACGACACTCTCAGAAAAAACGGCTGCGGTGGAGACAGAGGTGACAACCACGGTCTCCACGACGGCAGCGAAAGAGGGCTCTCCGCTCTCAACAATAGTGGGTGTGCGCTCAGGTAGGGCGGAGGAAAGGGGCTCAACGGACAGAGGGCCAGCTATGGTGGGAGTGGTGGTGGGCGTGGAGGGAGTGGAGGTGGTCTCAGCGAGTGTACTCCCGACACCGACAGAAGTATGGACATAGGTGTCGGGAGCAGCAGAAATCTCAGGCTGCTGAGGGGCCGCGGGGTCTGCGTGTGCAGCGTGTGCAGCGTGTGCCTGCTCAGCCTCCTCGGCCTCAAAAACGTAGGCGGTGGGGATCAGGAGATCCATCGTCGGAAGCCAATCCACCTGTGCTGGTGCTATCTGTGTCTGAGCTGGGCTCGGAAGGATCATGTAATCAGCACCGTAGGGACCGTGCAACCAAACCCAGTGCCGCTGATCGTGCGAACATAGCATCTTCATCTGGGCCATGACGTCTATGGACAGTGAAGTGGGGCCCGGGGCTCGTCGCAGGTCAGCCGGAAGGTCCTCGCCGGTCATAAGGGCGAGCAGGGTGATCAGACCGCCGCAACATATCGGTGAGCGAGCGCTCACTGATACGATGATGCGGTCCAAAAACCAGCTCGCGATATCAATCACGACGACGGGGACCAACTCATCACTCTCCCTAGCTAGAGCTCTGGGGCGCGTCATCGCATAGAGCATATAAAGCTCTGGCGTGGACATCGTCCCAGGCTCATACCTCTCCAAAAAGGTAGTCGCCATAAGGCGCTGAGCTATGCGGAGGCAGGGGTGAACGATGGCCGAGGCCTTGGCCCTACTAGGGTCAAAGGCAGCTGGTAAACCCGTGATCCGGGCCCAGAAAGCGTGGGAATCGAAGAAAGGTGGGGGAATGTGAGTGGGGGCGTAACCACGGTCGGCACCGGGGACATCGGGCCACGAAAAGAAAGCTCTCATCATACTGAGAGTGACCTGGCACTCTCGGTCCATAAACCTAAATGAGCATCCCTCGTCGGTTCGGGCGATAGAACTAAGCACCTCAAGTGTCGGACGGACGAAGGTGTCCGCCGACACTTGGAGAAAATCTCGCCAGCCCACGTTGTCATACAACATGAGCATCCCCTCAAGTACCCCCAGGCGTCCTAGGTTTGCAAGGTGTGCGAACCTGGAGGGTACAATCGAGCGTTGGGTAATGCGCTCAAAGACGACGCGGTGTGCGTCGTCTCGGAACGTAATCCCCAGCGGCCCGACAAGTGGAGCCGGTGGTGGTAGTGGGTCGGCAGGCAGTGGCTGAGCGGGATGAACGTGCTCTACAGGCTGAGCGGAGTGTGCGGGGTCTGCAGGCTGTGCGGGGTGAACGGGGTGTGGTGGTGTAGGCGGAGGAGAGTCCTCCACCTCGTGGGAGGGGCCGGCCTCATCCGGCCGCTTCCGCTTGGCGGAAGCTCTCCTGGTGCGTGGCCGTGTCCGGGGCGGCATGTGGGCCCCGGGTGCTCACCAAAAGTAGTAAAAGTACGTCGTGCAAAAATAAATGGAACGAGTATACCGTGACACGCCGTGAGAGCAAAGAAGTGGATGCGTGCGAAGACGATGCCTCCACGAAGCCAAAATCGCTCCACAGAAGCTCCCCTGGGCTCCCCTAAGCTCCCCAATATACCCTGCACATCAAACGAAGATATCGGCGAGTAATATTCAAAATGTATGGGGGGTTAGGGGTATAATAGATAGATAATGAAGTTGATTTGGTTTAGGGGTTCGTTAAACACACGGATCGTCGAAAAATACACAAAATAGGAGAAAATTGGGCGAAATCGCGTTACCGGAGCTCGGCCGGCGGTGGGATCGCCGGCGGCGACTCGGGCGGAGGAGCGGCGGCGTCGGCCGGAGGTGGGTGGCTGAGCGCGGCGGCGGGGCAGCGGTCGGGAGAGGGGGGGGGGGGGGGGCAGCGGGCGAGGGCTGCGAGCGGTTACGCGTTTTGGGGTTTTTTCTCTTTTCAAAAAACGCGCCGACCCGCTCCCCCTTATATAGGAAAAGTTACGACTCGGCCGAGTGACTAAGTCGCTCGGTCGAGTGATCGTAACGGAAATATTTTGGAAAATTCCTCCCCGCTTACGACTCGACCGAGTGGCCTTGCCACCCTCGTCCGAGTGGAAAAAGTCCATTCGGCCGAGTGGCACAAGCTACTCGGCAATACTCGCCCTAGGAGCGTATCAGTTTCACTCGGCCGAGTGAAGATTTATACTCGGCCGAGTGGCAATTATACTGAAATTAAGAAAAGAAACAGAGAGTTGGGTACAGCAGACTTCCCTCGTTCGTGAGCCGCTCGGGCGGACGAGCTTATGTGCTCGGCCGAGTGACTAGTATACTCGGTCGAGTGAGTCTTGTTTTCTGTTGTTTGGCTTAGTTTGGGCTCTAAACTCTGTTTTTCTTTCTCCAGTCGATTTCATCCTCCTCCTAAGCATCGAGCGCATTCCTGGAGTGCTCCTCGTCGCCTTGTTCATCCTCCTAATGATAGGTACCCTGTTCTCCTCTCCTGTCAAAGAAAAATAGGACCCGTTATCACGAAATTTTAGGCAAACGACTCAAAACACTAATAATTTCTAAAACAAAAATAAAGGGAAAAGTAAAAATAAAGCGATAACCATCGGGGTGCCTCCCAACGAGCGCTCTTTAAGGTCTTGAGCTCGACCCCCTTTGATTTTCAATTTAATGCGGGATATTGGGTGCATATGAGATGCACCCGTCGAATTTATTGGGAAGAACGCTTGAATTTGGATGTTGTGGCGGCGTGTTCTTCCTCGGTGCTCCTTCGACTCGGGTAGTGTTGGGGGGTGACTCCCCCAAGCTAGTGCTTGCTCCAGGCCTCGGCTTCACTGGTGACACCGATTTTCGTATCGGTGTGGCTTTCTTTGGAGTCTTCATCTTTGAGAGCTTGCAGAGCTCTCGTATTCTCGCGACGTCAGCGTCGCCTTCATCAATTTCCATGGAGGGGTCGGGGGAATACTCCACCTTTTCTTCTTGGCCCAAGTCCGGCCCTTCCTCAAAATCTTCCTTGAATAGGGCGCCGATGGAATGGGGGATCGCCTCCTCAATAACCTCGTCAAGGAGGTCCATATAATCCAGCTCCTCATGATAAGGCATGTGTTTCATTGCCTTGGGTATATGAAGCTCCACCTCGATGTTGCCGACGTTCAATGTTAGAGTCCCTTCTCGTACGTCGACAATGACACCGGCGGTGGAGAGGAACGGGCGCCCAAGTATTAGCAACGTATCTCCCTCCTCCTTGACATCCATGATCACGAAGTCGCATGGCAAACATATGCCCCCCGGGACTTGTAACGGGATGTCCTCTGCGATCCTTACCGGCCTTGTGATCGGCTAGTTGTATCCGCATGTCGGTAGGCTTCAATTTTGTGCCGATGTTTAGTCTTCGGAACATAGAGAGAGGCATGAGGCTAACACTAGCCCCTAAGTCCACTAACGCCTTTTGTAGAGGGACGTCGCCTAAGGTGCAAGGAATTCGAAAACTCCCCGGGTCTTTGAATTTGGCGGGCTCCTTCTCTCTCTTGGTGAACCAAGTCTCCTCCTCAGCGAGCATGATTTTCTCCTTCCTTTTTCTTCGCGTAATCAAATCTTTTAGGAATTTGGCGTATGTCGGGATTTCCACGATAGCGTCGAGGAAGGGGATATTGAGGCTTACCCCTCTCAAATACTCGAGAAACTTGGCTAGTCGCTTCTCCATCTTTGCTCTAGCAAGTCTCTGAGGGAATGGGATCGGTGGCATAAAACACCTCTCTTCAATCAATTGCTCCGCTCTGGACTTTTCTTCCCCTTGCGGCTCTTTCTCCCTCTCAACTTCAATGATAGGTTCACTTGGCTCTACTCTCTCCACCACGGGCTCCTCGGTAGGAATCATGACGGGGGTGGTGTCCTTCCCGCCTCTCGTAGTAACTGCAACCACGGCGTTGATATGCCCGGTGGTGCCCCGTGGATTTTGCTCGGGTTGAGCCGGCAATTGTTGACTATTTCGATTTAGCAACGCAAGTTGCTCCGAGATTTGGCCTATAACGGTTGCAAGGGAATCTTGGCTCGCCTTCAAGGAGGCGTTAGTCTTCTTCTGCTCGGCCATAAACTCCTCCACTCTAGCTTCAAACTCGGAACGTTGTTGAGCTTGTGGAGGGTTTGGATTTCTCCACCCTTGATTGTATCCGGGCGGCCTATATGGTCCAACTTGTAGCTTTGGTGGGAAATTTTGTTGCGGAGGCCCCCTCAGTGGATAATGTTGTTGTTGTTGTTGTGGTCGAGCTTGTTGAGGTAGTTGTTGCGGTGGGTTCAATGCTCCATCATTGTTTGCATAGGAGAAACCGGGATGGTTTCTAGTGGCCGGATTGGCCCAATATCCTTGGTTCCCCGCGACGTATTGAACTTGCTCCAAAGATCCCTCTCCTTGTTCTCCTCCCAAATACATAGCTTGGGATTGGTCTTGCCAATCACACATTTGATTTGTTGGTGCGGATGTGGAAGGGGTTCCTTGGGGCTCCGTAATATACTTCTCCAGTCTCTCCACTACCTTGTGGAGAGAATCGAACTTGTTGGTCAGCTCCGCTATGGCCTTTGCCTCATAGATGCTAGATGGCTTCAAGGAGGACGAAGAGTGTCCTCGCTCGTCGCCCCATTGTTGATTGTTCGAGGCCATCTCCTCAATTAAGGCCGTAGCTTCGTCGGGAGTCTTCGATAGGATGTCCCCATTTGCCGCGGCATCAATAATCTGCTTGGTCCCCGGTTGGAGACCATTGTAGAAGCTATGGACTAGCTCCCAATCTTCAATGCTATGGTGGGGGCACTGATGCTGCAGGTCTTTGAAGCACTCCCAAACCTCGTAGAGTGTCTCTTGAGGTCCTTGCTTGAAGGACATGAGAGCACTCCTAATCTTTACCATCTTGGAAGGCGGATAGAACTTGTCGATGAACGCGCTTGCCAACTCATCCCATGCGGTAAAGACTCCCTCAGCTTGCGTCCTCAACCAATAAAGAGCTTTATCCTTTAATGTGAAGGGGAAGAGGCGCAGTCTGATGGCATCTATGGTAACGCCCGGCATCTGGAAGGTGGCGCACTTTGATAGGAAGAGCTGGATGTGGTAGTGGGGATTTTCATGGGCGTTCCCATGAAATGGATCCTGCTGCATCAGAACCACAAGCCAGGTCTTCAACTCAAAATTCTTGTCGGCCGCCAACTCCGGCATGGCTATGGACGAGGTTGTGGAGGAAGTCTTAGGCCAGAGCCTATCTCGAATGGAAATAATCCTCGCAATTCTTGCCGTTAACTCTTCAGGCGTCTCCCAGACGTTCATAAACCTCCCTTCCGTATCGGGTCTCCTCTCCGCTCTGATTCTCCGCAATGTACGCTCGATCTCAGGATCAAACAATATATCGATGGGGTCCACTGTGGATCTCGTGTACATGCACGGGAGAACAAAGTTTCAAAAAAGTGATTAGCACAATGGAAGGGTTAGATAAAAAATAAAGAAATAAAACAAAAATAAAGAAATAGCTAGGGTGGTAGGATCAAACACAATCGCCTCCCCGGCAACGGTGCCAAAAACTTGATCGCGCCCGGGTGTACACCCTAAAGAGCGACCGTGTAGTTTTACCGCAAGCGCACGGTGTAGCGGCGAGCGGGTATCGAACACAGGGAGGACGTATGACAGTGCCTTCTCCGAACAACCTGGCTATAGGGACAGAAGAGTAGGAATTTGCCTTTCGGCGATGTTGTCACAATCGTCAAATAATGTAAAGAGATATAAAATCAAATAAATACGCCTAGGGAATAGGGAATCCCCGCTACTCACCGTATCTCGTCAATGTGATTCATTGGTATCACAATTGCTAGGGTAGAATTTCGGATGAACTAGTTGCAACTGAATGTAAAACCTAGCTCACGCTCTCGTGCTGTTGCCAGTCTATAGCAAACCTAGGTTCGGGTCCAATCTCTTGCAAACCCTAGCCTAGGCAAGATAGCATTAGGATCAACATCATCGTTCAATCGCATCTCGAGCCCACTCTCGTGCAAACTTGGACTGCGACCTAGGTTGGGATAGTTCCTACCCGTCCAATCTCTTGCAAACGGGTATCGGTATGAAATTGCAACCGAGAACCCTAGTATCGGTCCAATCTCTTGCAAACCGATACAACGGAAACTCAATTTCAACCCAATTCGGATTTCTAGGGTTTCCTCTCAAATTGGGATCCAATCTCTTGCAAATCCCAATCGATATGAACACCTAGCTATCCGTAATATATCGATCCCAATCTAACCATAATAGCAATTCTAGCAATAGTTCTACCAAATCATCACAAATCAGAGATTGGGCTCGTAGGGTTCATCCCCACGCCCTAGGGCGTAAAGAATACTCACAAATCATATCACAAATGAAAGAATAATCAATTGAAATAGCAATAGAATTCATGGCAATATTCAAAATAACAATAAAAATAGGATTTTTAATGAAGAGGGAGATAAACCAATATAGTTCTCCAAGAATCCAACAAAATAACCCTTTTCTCTCCTCTCCAATCACAAGAATCAAAAGCTAAAAAGTCTAATCTAAAAGGCTGCCAAAAAGCAAGGAAAAAGCTCCCCTAACTAGGTTAGAATCAGGGGTTAAATACCCCCCAAAACTGCCCAAAAATTCGTGACCAAACTGCCCCTGTGTAGCTCAAAAATCGTGATTTCCGCTACAGGCAGCGCTGCTCACTCGGCTGAGTGACAAAGGTCGCTCGGCCGAGTGAGAGACCCTGAGAATTTCCAGTAAGTCTGGGGTCTTGGGGGTCTTCACTTCGGGGGTCACTCGGCCGAGTGAGTTGTCGTCACTCGGCCGATGGGCTTCTCTTCACTCGGGCGGTCGGTAATTGCCACTCGGCCGAGTGGGTCTTCTGATGCTCAGACTGACGAAAAACAGTAAGTTAGGAGTTTTTGATGGGCGTCGTCTGAGTGCCACTCGGGCGTACGGGGTTTCGTCACTCGGCCGATGTGGCTTCTGATGCTCGGCCGAGTGCACACTTGGAGCGTGTCTGATCTGGCCGGCCGAGCGGGGTCTCGCTGGTCGGCCGAGTGACTCCTTCACTCGGTCGAGTGAGACACTAAAAATGCCCATTCTGAGTGTTTTTGCCTCCTCGTCGCTCCTACGACGTTCTTTCTTCTTCCGCTCCTCTCCAATCTCAAAATACCCCTCAGGGAAGTCTTCGGTGACACTCCGGAGTAGGTGTATCTCGGGATCACTCCAAATCGCTCCAAATCTCCTGAAATACGACAAAAACAACAAATCGTGAAAAGTATCGCAATATTGTTGATAAATCGTGAAAAACGTGATTTGAGCGATCTAAATGGCATGCAATCATGCGGAAAAAAGGTGTAAAATGTGGAGTGATCAGTCCTCAGGGATGAAGAGCCTAGCCCACTGGGTAATAATGGTGAAGAAGCCACCATAACAGATGGGGCCTCTCTGCAAGGTAGCAGCCCAGCATAAGCAGTCGTAGAAGAGCTGGGCGTAATCTATGGGGTAGGCTAAGCGAGAGGTGTCGTCGGGCTGCGCCTCAAGTGGGAAGGTAAGGCCCCATAAGAGGATGAGCATGATAGGAGACATAGTCCCAAGCTCATTCATGCAAAGCATCGTGGTGGCTATGTGCCGCTGGGCTAGTATCAAGCAGGGGTGAATGATCGAGAAGGACTTTGAGCGGCTAGTGCTGAAGACGGGCAAGCTGGATATCCTCTCCCAAAATCGTGTGTTGTAAATGGAGGGGAGGGGGTATTGACTCGTCTCAAAATGTGTGAGCGCTACTCCCAAGTGTAGGAGATCGATCAAGTAGTAAACCTGGAGAGTCAGGTGTCGAATCCACGGGACAGTTGACCAGCAAACCAAAAGAATCAGTTTCTAAAGATTAACAAAACGATGAGACACAACCGCCTTTCGAAGGTGAAGTAATCATGATGAGTGTTTAAATTAAACGTGAAAGTAACACTATGTCACGCCCCGCTTCCCAAAAATATGGAAACGAGACGTGAGAAGGTCCGCTCAGACTTGAAGCTGCAAAGCTGTAAGTCCGATAAACGTCACTAAACATTAAATGGCAGGTCCTTGCAATTGCGATACGAAACAAAGATAATAATAAAGAAAATGAGACAAAAAGCAGTCTCAGAATATCCATAAAATAAGTTTCAACATCACAGAAAAATCCACCAGGCTAAAAGAAAAGAAGTCTAAAGGCCCAAACATGGCCAACAAAAGTACAACGTACAAAGTAAAGGTGCCACACACCGACAACTAACAGGAATCCTAAAATAAAAGGGAGCTCAGTAAGGTCACTAAGAATGGTCACCGGTGTCCGCAAACTCCTCCGGGGCAGACATGGACTCAGGCTCAGCGTCAGCAATCACCACGTACTCAGCAACGGTCTCTGGCTCAGGGTCTAACATGTGACACCCAAAAGAGCAAGGGGCACGTGTCAGCAAGTCTACAAGAGACTTGTGCAAGGAAACTGAAAGTGAAAGTAAAGCAACCTAGCAGTTCTAGCATGATGCAATGACATGGCAGATATAGCATGAGTGCAACAAGTAAAGTAAAGTACGAGCATGGCATCTAAATCATGGCATGGATGTCAAGTTTTGTAAGAACAAACACAAGTACAAGGACAAGTCTAGTAAGCACGTCGTGCATAGAGATTACGCCTTTTGGCTAGAGTGGCTGATCGGGCCAACTTCTAAGCTCAAGTGATCGCTTATCCCTACCCCTCCACGTATATCGGGCATTGGCTTTTGACCAACACTTGAGGCCCACTTCTGGATCACGAGCCAGGAAGTGTTTTTCATGATGGCATAGGGGTGCACCTAGCCTGAACAAGGAAGTACAAGTATTGTAGCGTGTGCTACGAATGCAACATTCAATTTAGATGACATGTAAGATGCAATGCATGGCAGATAACAGTTTAAGTGCGTACAGATAAGGGATTTAAACATGGCAGATAACAATGCATGAATGACATGGCAGGGTGACAGACCTAGCTTCTTTGTCAAGCTAGATCTTAAAGTTGCGTCTAGACAGCTATCATTTCACTGTCTAGTCTCTTTTACGCTAAAAACAAGTAAGTGGCCTAAAACATGGCCTAAAGCAAAGGTTGGCAAGTTTCACTTGCCTGCAAGTCTGATGTCAGAAAAACATCATCCAACGAGTCCAAAGTCACAAATAACTTACGTGCACAAGTCCACCGACCTACAGTCCCATTTTATTAATATTGATTAGTGAATTTAAAACAATTTAAAACATCGATTTTTAATCTTGATTAACAGGCTGGGTTGGGGTCCTAGGGGTGCAAAGCGTTACCTTAACACGACGCGAAAGCTACGCTGGCATCGGGTAGCGACGCCAGGGGTTGGAATGAAAGAACGCGCTCTTAGTCCAGATTCCAAAATAGATTCCTCGCTCGCCAAGTCTGGATAGCAACCAGATCAACGAACCAAGATTCCAAAGCTAGAACGTGCAACGACAGGCTATGACGTATCGTAACATCAAAATAGTCCAACGGCGAAGAAGAAGCACTTGGGTGGGACCCACATCAATTCTAGGGGCTAATGGGGGACCCACAACACCTCTGGAGAACTTGGGGGGCCCACGGTGGCAAGCGGTGTGGAAGTTGCGACGTTGCGACGAACGTCGCTTGGTCAGACCGAGCCGCTGCGAGAGTTTCTCTCGGTCAGATCGAGAGAACACAGCGCACGGGGCGGTCGGTCGCTGCGGAGCGCGATGCGGAGCGGGGGCTCTCGATCACAGCGGGTCGGTGCGGAAGAATCCGTCGGTCGAGCGCTTGCGGATGCGGGCTGCAGCGGGCGGGGTTGCAATGAAGCGGGGAGCGGGCGATGCAGGAGAATCTCTCGGTCATAGAGGGCGGGAACGGGGGTCGGTGCGGGGTTGCAATGTTGCAAGTTGCAACAGAGCAGGGGCGTGCGGGCGATGCGGGCGATGCGGGGAGGCGCTTCGGTCAGACCGAAGGAAGCCGTCGGTCGTAGCGGGGCAGTGTGAGGCTTGCGAAGAAGGGGCGGCTGGGTGCGGTGCGGAGCGCTTGGTGCGGGTGGGGCTCTCGGTCAGACCGAGAGAAAATGGGGAATTCTCTTGGTCGGGCACGGCGGCTGCGGAGCTAGGTTGCGACGAACGTCGCAAGCGAGATTTTTGAGTTGTGGGGCGGCTAGGGTTTGTTTGCTTGCGAAAATAGGTTAGCCTAAGGGGGTTTTATATAGTATAGAGTGGTTGACTTGGTCTAGGGCTAATTCTATTAGGATTAGGATTTAAAAATAATTAAAAATTCAATCTCTCCCTCTCTTACTCACGCATGGCTAGGGTGCAGCCAAGATAGGGGCTAGGATTTGGGTCAAAAATACTTTGAAGAGTTATAATTTAATAGAAATTTTATTGGGTCGAAAATAATTTAAAACTTGGTATTTAAAAATATTTAAAGCTTTGCTAAAAATATAAAATAGGTCAAATGAACTCCAAAAACTGTGAAATAAATATTGGGGTGATCGAGACGACGAGAGAAAGAAAACTAAGAAGACGGTTCACAATTTTGACGTCGAGCGACGAAACTAAAAATAGAAACGTCTCACGTCCAAAGTGAAAATCACAACGTCTCTTCGAATAAGATCAAATCGTGGGAGAACGACCCGAGAAGTGTCGTTCCAAATTAGTGCCATGATTTAATACTCTCAGAGACGTTCACCACGACATATCATACCAAAGTGTTCACAAACAAACAAAGTCTAAAACAAATACGTGCACGGTCAACAGCACGTGCACGAAGAAGATACGATCGGAAAGCGACCGTTACATCCTCCCCACCTTAAAATAAAGTCCGTCCTCGGACTTTCTAACTGTAAATATAACCCTAGCTAGACTAGTAGATATCCCGATCAGATCACATTATAATTCAACCAGGTATAGTCATTACCAATGCTTATACATACACTAGGTAGTCAAACAATAATTCTGCTAACAAGTATATATTTATTCATGCACATATTTCAATCATATATATATGCATACATCCCTTATATAACTACTACTAACCTAGCACAAACAATAGTTCAGATACTCCAATAAGATTAGTCTCACTCTAGCAAATACAATCATTGCTCTACGTATAGATAGCTACCTATGCACAAAACAAACACGGGTATACTACTCCCTAATATTTCCTAGTATACATCCAATACCAAACACATCAACTCATGTAGTCACACCATACCATAATTAAATCGAGTTTCACTATATCTAATATGCATTCACCACTACTATAATTTCACAATACATAGTCATTCAAATGCATGCAAATATTTCATCATATATTCACATCACATACGGTCCTATAACTGGATTTACGACACGCCACATATACCATAGTCACCAATACCTATAACTAAGCACATACTTACCAGTGCATGGTGCACACCCATACACGCTAACATTTCATTCATATATACCAATCATACCATTATATATCCACGCAATCTACACACCTAGTTTAGCTAGCACACATACGTTCACGCAGGCAAGTCCTTAGTAAATAACTATACCGTAAGACCAACACCTATAACTATATACTGGTATAGCGACCCACAATCATGTGCATAACACAACCAGGCACAAACACTCCTATCACTATACATACATCAAACATTGCTATATGCAAACTACAGACATACATAACAATATACTTAGAGTATACCCACTCAAGCTTGAGTGAGACTCGTAACATATATCAAAATACTCTATATACGTAACACGATATTTATACCTATACCAATACCACTCCAATGTATACACATCTACCAATATAACCATATACATACCATAAGTCAATCACACTTAATATTTAGTCAGGTAATACTCACATAGTTCAATCACTTTATATACCATAATAATAATACCTGACATCAGCATACATATAATTAGAATACCCTCCCTAATACATGCATTCACCGTATAGTCACACACATGTAGAACATGTATTCACACCATATCCTACTACCTATAATTAGTATACCAACACATCTTATTCATACATAGTTAAGATATGCAATAGTCGTGTATACCTCATGGTATACACGCATACAACATCCCATAAAAGCAAGAAATACCAATCAAAATTATAATCATACTACCATATGTATATCACCTATATACTCATGCAGCAAATACATAACTACTTATGTCTAATCATAATACGTATCTACGTACGAGCACATACTCACATGTACTAACACATAGGTCATATAATAGGCCTACCCACTTAACTATACGTACACATATTATTATCACACCTAACATACACATAACTTTACCAACATATTATTTCAACCATTATAAGTATTTCCAACTGTAGGGAATTGGGCGTCCCTTAGGGCACAAAATTCTAGTCCCGTCCTAAGTCGGACGGAACATAGACACAAAAATCAAAAGCAGCGGAAGGAAAACCAGTTAATCTAAATTAACATGCAAGTTAAAACAATTTTAACTTGGCCCTAAGGTCCAAGACCCTATGCCAAGATCTATGCCGACTTGGGATGGGTCTGACCATCCCAAGAAGGATCTAGCCTACTGCGATTAAATTAAACTAATTCTAATAAACTACTTTAACCACATACCCGGAATCTCAGCCCTGGAGCAGGCGAGATGTTCCGCGCCGTCTTCCGAGCTGCTCCCGTCCCACGCCGAGCCGCTCCTTGAACCGCTCCCCGAATCGCTCCTCGAACCGCTCCGCATCCCGAGGCGATCAATCCCCGTGCCGCCGAGCCAACCAACCGCCGAAGAAAGTTTCACGCGAGTGAAACCTCCGCCAAGATTTCGGATCCAGAATCCGAACTCCTTTGAGGCTTTGCCAGAGCCCGCAGGAGTAAGGCAGAAATTTTAGGGAGATAGAGAAATATTTAATTTAAGCTAAGATCCGAGCGTGCTCCAACATTTACGAGAGCCGCTCAGATCTAGAGCTTGGGACGATTTTTGAGAAAGGGGGGAGACCCCTATTTATATAGGCGGCGGACTCTCCCCATTTCTCAAAATCCGATGTGGGACTAAATATTTGGGTTAGTTAAAATTAAGTTAGTTTGCACTTCACAAAGTGCAAACTTCCGTGAATTTTAACTCACTCACCGTTGAGCTTCAAGATCGATACAACCTATCAATACGACAAGCGTTCAACGGTGAACGCATAGGAAAAAACCGTTCGTCAATCGGAGGTCGTTTGACCCTCCAATTGAGTGTCCAAAGATCAGCCAAAACCCACAAAAACGCAAACAGCCAGCCGCCAAAATACACGCTGCCCTAGGCAGCGTGTGGCCTCAGGCCGCGTGCAGTGCACGCGCCTCGAGGCGCGTGCACTGCACGCGCCTCAGCGCGTGCACAGTGCACGCGCTGGGCGCGTGCACTGCACGCGGCGCGTGCCTTGCACGCGCCCAGCGGGCGCGTGCACAGCACGCGCCACGCGGGCGCGTGCTGTGCACGCGTCCTGCGTGCACAGTGGGGCGGGGCGGGGCCCCGCCTGCATGATTGCGGGTGGGCCCCGCCCGTGAAGACTGTGGGCGCAAAAGCGCCCGCTTTATTTGCTGTCCGGCCCATCTGCCTCTTGGGCTGATGTTTACATGGGCTTTTTACTGTTTTGGCCATAACTTTTGCGTTTGGTGTCCGATTTGGACGCCGTTCGAACCTGGGTCTAGACCGGGACATTCCCGTCTTACCCGTGAACTTTTCCTTGCGTTTATTTTATTAAATATTGTATTAAACAATTTAATACACATTTAATCGCTTTTGCATCAAATGCAAAATAGTCCCTATCTAAGCTTAAATTACCATATTGCATCAAATGCAATTATTTCATCCCTTGCATCAAAAATGCAATTATTCTCCCTAACTAATTTCTACCTATTACTAGACGAAGCGTTAGCACTCTGTGTGAGACCCTACAGCCTGACCCTTACAACAGGTTGGGCTCGAAGCCCTATACGGCAGTGACCACGAGCAGTGGTTGCCGTCCCTGCTTCAGGAATCATCATTATGTGGTTGACTCATTGACATGAGTATTGTCGGGACCACCTGACTGTTTCCGTGATGAATTCCGTAGTTATAGTCTCTTCGTCTTAAATATGTCGTTCGGATCAAGTCTGGGGTACGGTCAAACTGTCAACCCCAATAACTTGACTCCGGTTAGTTTCTATCGATCTTTAGTCAACTAATGTTGGACTTCTTCCAACATACTCTGCGCAGAGTTTTTACTAAAGACCGAACTAACTCTACGACACTAACTCCCATTGACCGGGAGAGACGAATCCTCTCTTGGTCATTACTCGCCTCGTACGTTTCAAGTGACACCCAATCAAAAGACCTTTCGACAGGCCTTGCCTCGAAGCTAGGTCAATTGATCTAAGTGGCACCGTTCACGCACAGGTCCGTCAAAATGACCTCAAGTCAAAAGACCAACTATCCTATCATCACTCAGAGTTATCACTGACAGATTGGTCAATATAACCATATGATAACTCTTAGTGGATCGTTCAGTGAACTCATTCTAATGAGCACCTGTGTCTCGTCTTCGACTTCGCCAAGTCAAGCGATCATGAGATCATCGCCACCGCTAAACGGTGAAGACTAAGACACAATGGTCTATCCGATGTTTCGATATCCTTGTCTCGAAACATCTACGACCATGAACCATCTCAGACTTATGCTACAGACGGTCAAATGTTTCTCCATGATCGAGATACTCATCTCGATACCTGTTTGACCTTGCATAAAGTCTCAGGACTTTACCTAAGTTGATATCTAATGTTAACTACATTACAATATAGCTTAGATAAATTATTACCAAACAGCTTACTGTTATTTCGAACAAGATGTTTGTGCTATTCACACAGGAATAAATGGCCTCGAGGGCACCATATTCCTACATCTCCCACTTGCACTCAGGCCCATTTATCTCGGTATCTTATATCGTTTTTACACATAAGTTTTCCCGACTTCATGTGGTAGAGCCTTCGTGAGTGGATCTGCTAAAACCGTCTACACTATAGACTTAAGGGGTTTCTATGTTTGTGTTAGACCAACCATTTGAATCTCATTCAAATACTTCATTTGGTCTGTCGGAATCCATAATACTGTATTTCCCTGGATCTTATCCAGTTCATCGTTTCTTACGATAATAATTTCAAATTAGTTATTGGTCATTTCAAATGGTTCATATCCATTTCTGATAAAGTATCAAACTCTTTGATTACTTAATCAAAATATATGTTCCATCTCTTTGATGTCTCGCATGTAATTTACACGCTCCCACTGACCTTGAAAACTATCTGGCTAATTCATATAAGTTGGTTCGTCTAAATCATATTTAGAAAAACGAACTTATAAGTGAATGCTCCAATTTTCGTGGTCAATTTAAGCGTTTTACATCGGCTTTGGTCCGAGTAGATCTGTACACATCTGTTGGCGAAACCGGTTTCATCATAATCCGTTTTAAAGAAATTAGGATGAAAACCGTTCCCGTTTAACATTATTGTACTTCACTATTTTCTTTTCTGCACCAATCTTTCAACTTAAAGATTTACTTGCAGAAAGTGAGGAAACATTTTCCTTGGGTACGTAAACTAAATTCTCAATTTATTTGCGCACACGGACCTGCATCAAGTTTTAAATCGGAGTTACTACTCCGGATTTCATCCTAGAGGTTGACTAAGTCATCATCAGGTATGATGTCTTAACTCGACTTTTCGTCTTTCGAAATTCGAGTAAATATACAACTTCCTGATGATTGATTTAACGAATATCTTATTGATAATGTTCTCATAGAACTTTATCAAAACCTAGGCATTACTATTTGGGACTTAACCCAGAGGGAGGACTTAACTCAGAGTCACTTACAATGGATCACACTAAATCTAATTAGGTGTGATTCATACCTTTTAACACACCGATGTGTTAACAGACTTGATCTGAGAGAAAATCACATTTTCTTTTAATTACACAAGATTTTATTTAGCTAAGTATTTGACCATTCGATCTAATCGAATCAGTTTAAATACTTTGGTCACTTCGTTCTTTATTTTATCAGACTTGCGTTTCATCAAGAACACGTGTCTTAGTAAAATATACGAATAACTTATTTTGTTAAAAATAGACTCGGGTACATCAGTATGTAAGAGACTGAGTTCGACAACTCATTCTCCCACTGTCTTACAGATGGGTTTTGGCCATTGTATCTAAGAGGCTAAGACTCACAAGTGTCCGTAGACTTCATAATACGAGAGGTCAGACCCCTCTTTATGTGACTTGTGAAGCTTAATCTCTAGATACGGCCTAGTCTAATTTTACCATATAAGTTTGCTACTATCTTGTGTATTTATATATTAACATTTAATATATATTTAGTTATTTACAAATTACTTAACACATAACATTACTTCAGAAGCAATGTGACGACATTCGTCAAAATGTGTTAAACGTCTTTTGTATAACAATTTATTCTGAAATCGTGACATCAAAATATGTCACGTTTTCATTCCCTCCTACTTATGCCTTTACTAATGATAAATTAAACTAACTTTCTCTATTGACTTTCCGAAGTGCCTTCTTCCTTTTCTAAATCACATTTAGATATCAACATAAATAAATAGATATGCAAGCAACTTATGTATCCAAACGCTTGAGCTTTGCAATCTTGAGTGTAGCTCAAGAAGTTGCTTGTCTCAAGATCCGGTTGGGATACATAGTCTTGCACCGCTCATGCACTCGTATTCGACTCAAACGGTTTAATCGAATTCTCGAACTTTGCGGATCAAAATTGTTTGTTCATACAACCTTGAGGGTAGCTCGACAGGTTGTAGGGAGAAACATACTTTGAATGTCCTATATGTTCAAGCTGCCTCATATAGAGACGAGTGACATGTAGCTTTAATTTATTTGTTGGACCCAAAACTTAATGAAATCATATTTCTTAAGTCTGTTCTTTAGAAGGTCATTTAATGTCAATGAGAATATAGTTTGATTACATCAATTAGAATTTAACTTGATATTCAATTAATCAACTTTATGACCAATTAACTAATTTCAATATTATCAATTGATTCTTTCGGTAAACATATTCTTGCCCTAGATTTAGCATATGTTCAATATTAAATATAGGTAGATTGGCTTTTATCTATCTATATCCTCCCACTATTTTTACGAACGTTTTAAAGCTTAATAACGAACGATTTAATCGAATTAAAAATAATGGGTAAGAGTTCCAATCACCTTGAGTCTAAACAACCTTGAGTGTAGCTCAACAAGTTGATTGACTCTGCGATCGGAAGATGACTCTTCATCGATCATATCGGATATGACTCTCTTAATCGGTTTTTGCCCCTAGCCATTTGTGATCATGAGTGTGCTCATCCAAATCACAATGTCTAGTCTAGTCGGACCCTTGTTTTCATGTCTAGCCTGACTTGCCCTCAGCTCGGTGTATGCACGACACGTTGGTTTGGGTCAGGTCTTAGACTACATCTAGGCAGACTACATCGTTGACTTAACTTACGCCGGCGCTCGGGGTACGAGACGACGGTTAGGGTTAGTCAAGATTTCATCTTATGTATTTAAGGAGTTGGTTTCTACAAGATTGCCAGGTTACAGCTTGAGTGTATCTCAACAACTATAACGCGGGTCCTATAGTTACTAACCCCTAAAACAAGGAGGGCTACGGCTAATCTTGAAAAAGATCATTAACGTATTTGACTTAGATATAGTCCAGGGTGTCATACAATCATGATTCGCGACATTGCGGTCCAGCGGAACTCAGCCAGGGAATTGACTAAGCCAGGATCACTACCCCTTGGACTAGCAAGGGTTGACCCAGAACTCTTAGCCAAGCACATTGACTGGATCATGGTCCATTGAATGAAGCTTGTCATTTTTGTATGTATGCCATAGACTAAACAGCTTTTAATAACAACTAATTAATCCTATCAACTAGTTGAATCCTTAAATTCAAAATTTTTAGGATTTGTTTAATAACTTTTATTAAGTCCTTATCAACTATAAGGTTCACGTTCTACCCTAATCGTTATTAGGATTTTAATAAATTATTAACAACGCTAGAAGCGAAGTCCTTTAATGAAAATTAATTATAACAATTAGAATTTGAAAATTCATTTAAAGGACTACCCTAATCAGGAATTAGGTCTTTAATATTGTTGTTAATGATTTATCAAAGCATAGCATGTCATTAAAATTCAAGTAATAAATTTTAATCATTTTTAATGGCTAACCTAAGAGGTTGTCTTGTGTTATCAAAGAAGGGACAAGATTAACAAGCCATTAAAACTACACTAATTTATCGCATAAAGATAGTGCACAACTATTTAACAATTAAATAAACTAAGTTTATCGCATAAACTATTTTTGCATGCAAACATAAATTTAACAATTAAATTTAAAATATGATTTTGAAATTATTTTATTTTTATCTCATAAAAAAAAACTTAATTTTAAAATCACTAACTTTGCATGCTATTTAAAAAAAAAATTTATCGCATAAAAATTTTAATCTTTAAAATCAGTTTTAAAATTATCTCATAAAATTAAAACACCATTTTAAAGACTTTCATGCTTAAAAATTTATCAAATAAAAAATTTTAGGCATCCAAAATTAATTTAAACTTTTAATGATTTAAAATTAGTTTTAAAATTATCACATAAATTTTAAAACGTCATTTAAAAAAAAAAATTTCCATGTTCAAAAATTTCATAAAAAAAATTTTAGAACATCTAAAACATTTTTAAAATTTATCTCATAATTTAAAAATATTTTAAAAAGTATTTAAAAGCATTCTTAAGTTTAAAATTAATCGCAGTACCTAGATCGCTACGCAAACCTAGGCTCTGATACCACTGTAGGGAATTGGGCGTCCCTTAGGGCACAAAATTCTAGTCCCGTCCTAAGTCGGACGGAACATAGACACAAAAATCAAAAGCAGCGGAAGGAAAACCAGTTAATCTAAATTAACATGCAAGTTAAAACAATTTTAACTTGGCCCTAAGGTCCAAGACCCTATGCCAAGATCTATGCCGACTTGGGATGGGTCTGACCATCCCAAGAAGGATCTAGCCTACTGCGATTAAATTAAACTAATTCTAATAAACTACTTTAACCACATACCCGGAATCTCAGCCCTGGAGCAGGCGAGATGTTCCGCGCCGTCTTCCGAGCTGCTCCCGTCCCACGCCGAGCCGCTCCTTGAACCGCTCCCCGAACCGCTCCTCGAACCGCTCCGCATCCCGAGGCGATCAATCCCCGTGCCGCCGAGCCAACCAACCGCCGAAGAAAGTTTCACGCGAGTGAAACCTCCGCCAAGATTTCGGATCCAGAATCCGAACTCCTTTGAGGCTTTGCCAGAGCCCGCAGGAGTAAGGCAGAAATTTTAGGGAGATAGAGAAATATTTAATTTAAGCTAAGATCCGAGCGTGCTCCAACATTTACGAGAGCCGCTCAGATCTAGAGCTTGGGACGATTTTTGAGAAAGGGGGGAGACCCCTATTTATATAGGCGGCGGACTCTCCCCATTTCTCAAAATCCGATGTGGGACTAAATATTTGGGTTAGTTAAAATTAAGTTAGTTTGCACTTCACAAAGTGCAAACTTCCGTGAATTTTAACTCACTCACCGTTGAGCTTCAAGATCGATACAACCTATCAATACGACAAGCGTTCAACGGTGAACGCATAGGAAAAAACCGTTCGTCAATCGGAGGTCGTTTGACCCTCCAATTGAGTGTCCAAAGATCAGCCAAAACCCACAAAAACGCAAACAGCCAGCCGCCAAAATACACGCTGCCCTAGGCAGCGTGTGGCCTCAGGCCGCATGCAGTGCACGCGCCTCGAGGCGCGTGCACTGCACGCGCCTCAGCGCGTGCACAGTGCACGCGCTGGGCGCGTGCACTGCACGCGGCGCGTGCCTTGCACGCGCCCAGCGGGCGCGTGCACAGCACGCGCCACGCGGGCGCGTGCTGTGCACGCGTCCTGCGTGCACAGTGGGGCGGGGCGGGGCCCCGCCTGCATGATTGCGGGCGGGCCCCGCCCGTGAAGACTGCGGGCGCAAAAGCGCCCGCTTTATTTGCTGTCCGGCCCATCTGCCTCTTGGGCTGATGTTTACATGGGCTTTTTACTGTTTTGGCCATAACTTTTGCGTTTGGTGTCCGATTTGGACGCCGTTCGAACCTGGGTCTAGACCGGGACATTCCCATCTTACCCGTGAACTTTTCCTTGCGTTTATTTTATTAAATATTGTATTAAACAATTTAATACACATTTAATCGCTTTTGCATCAAATGCAAAATAGTCCCTATCTAAGCTTAAATTACCATATTGCATCAAATGCAATTATTTCATCCCTTGCATCAAAAATGCAATTATTCTCCCTAACTAATTTCTACCTATTACTAGACGAAGCGTTAGCACTCTGTGTGAGACCCTACAGCCTGACCCTTACAACAGGTTGGGCTCGAAGCCCTATACGGCAGTGACCACGAGCAGTGGTTGCCGTCCCTGTTTCAGGAATCATCATTATGTGGTTGACTCATTGACATGAGTATTGTCGGGACCACCTGACTGTTTCCGTGATGAATTCCGTAGTTATAGTCTCTTCGTCTTAAATATGTCGTTCGGATCAAGTCTGGGGTACGGTCAAACTGTCAACCCCAATAACTTGACTCCGGTTAGTTTCTATCGATCTTTAGTCAACTAATGTTGGACTTCTTCCAACATACTCTGCGCAGAGTTTTTACTAAAGACCGAACTAACTCTACGACACTAACTCCCATTGACCGGGAGAGACGAATCCTCTCTTGGTCATTACTCGCCTCGTACGTTTCAAGTGACACCCAATCAAAAGACCTTTCGACAGGCCTTGCCTCGAAGCTAGGTCAATTGATCTAAGTGGCACCGTTCACGCACAGGTCCGTCAAAATGACCTCAAGTCAAAAGACCAACTATCCTATCATCACTCAGAGTTATCACTGACAGATTGGTCAATATAACCATATGATAACTCTTAGTGGATCGTTCAGTGAACTCATTCTAATGAGCACCTGTGTCTCGTCTTCGACTTCGCCAAGTCAAGCGATCATGAGATCATCGCCACCGCTAAACGGTGAAGACTAAGACACAATGGTCTATCCGATGTTTCGATATCCTTGTCTCGAAACATCTACGACCATGAACCATCTCAGACTTATGCTACAGACGGTCAAATGTTTCTCCATGATCGAGATACTCATCTCGATACCTGTTTGACCTTGCATAAAGTCTCAGGACTTTACCTAAGTTGATATCTAATGTTAACTACATTACAATATAGCTTAGATAAATTATTACCAAACAGCTTACTGTTATTTCGAACAAGATGTTTGTGCTATTCACACAGGAATAAATGGCCTCGAGGGCACCATATTCCTACACCAACTACATACACCCCATTAGATATTCCAACACTGTTCCTTATAAACATAGATGCCCCTAGAGTGGTATAGCTATCCTCACACATATCTATAAATACCAACACACAAACAACTTCATAACGTCATGAATAACTCTGAGTATGTATATATCACACAATATGCAACATTAATATACTATAGGGGAGTACACTCATTCAAGCCCACATACTCAACCTAGGTACATGCACCACGACAACATCACAAAGGTCCAATGGCCTTCTAACAAATTAGAGTTGACACAGATATTGACGAGCACTAAAGCCTAAGCAATAGAGCGAGATCGAGGTCGAAAGCGTGACGAGGGAAGGATCGATAAGCACGAGTTCAGATAGGGCAACTATAAGGAGACAGCTGGGTTAGGTGAAACAGTGCCTCATTTGTGAATGTTTAGGTAGAGGAAAGGGAGATGTAGTGATACTTATATAGGATTGAGAAAGGAAATAGTGTAAATAACATAAGCTAAAATACGTGAAATTTGAAAACTGTTGTACTTCAAAAGTTGGAATCCTCGTCTGTATAAAATATTTGGAGATCGATAAAACAAGTTGTTCGAAATAAGTTTGAGTCGAATATTCAAAAATAGAGAAAACAGTTTATTGGCTTATATAAAATTATCAGGAGGAAAGTGAATCATTCACACGAACATGAAGGACGTAGCTTAGAAAATGCTATGCAGCAGTAATTTAATATAATGTTGGCAAAAGTTTTAAATTCAAAGAATGAAATTAAAGTAACTGAAGAATTTAAGCTCGTGTTAAATGCTTTCAAAGTCTTTAAGCTAGGGAAAAATTTAAAATAATCAATATTGAATCTACTTTCAGCGGAACCAGAATTTGCCAAAAAGAAATTGATTTACACAAGGTTCTTAACATACGAGCACAACGAGCATGGTATGGATATAAAAATAATTAAAATTCTATTTAGTTTAGAATTTATTCTAAAAGTATGTATGGTGAACGGAAAGATAATAATAACTTAGTAGTAGAATTATCAAAATTGGTAATAAAGCTTTAAAACCAATTTATGGAAGGTCCAGATCAGGAAATGGTTATGAAATAGTAAGTTTACAAAAATCTGAAATAGAGAAAACGATGAGCATAAAATCGACTTGCTGAAAGCTGAAGTTCCATGTGACTTGAAAAGTATATTAAAAGTAAACACGATGTGTCATTCGAATGGCATAAATAAGAGGGGAAAATTATATGTCGAATTGGGCAAAATAAGAGTACGGTTCAGAATGAATTTAGTATATGAAGGGACAAGGTATTTACATATGTATGAAAAGTATAGGCTGGAAAAATATCATAAGCTGGTATTCAAAAATCTCGACAAAAGTTTTAAAAATTTAAGTCAACGAAAGAGTATGAAGTCTAAATATATATATAAAAAATTTTGAACAAATTTAAACTTAGGAAAAAAGGAAATCGAAAAAATACTTTCAGAAGATTCAAGATTTGTAACGGAGAGATTCGAAAATTGACGACGATCGTCATGAGGCGATCTCGTGAATCGAGGCAAGGAAAATGGTCGGATGATCAAAACATACATACGCCTAGGATACGACCCATGAAAATCTACGGGGAACTCCTACGGTCGACCAACTAAAGATTAAGAAACTTGGCGCTATGACTTCCTAAGGAACACGACTGCAATAAAATGCGTTCAACTTGGCCCGATATCGATGAACCCAAGCGAACGACGAAGAAATTCTAGAAGTCTAATATGGTCAAAGTTAGACAAGAACCACTAAGGTAACTCCTAAGACGATGAAATCAATTCCTAGCATGGAGTCTAACTAACAATCAGGGGCCTCTAACTAGCAAGCACAGACGTCTAACTAAGTCTTCTTACCACCTAGTGATATAGGAAAACGACTAGACTAGGCTTATGACTCGAATGTTGCAATTTATTTAATGGACATTCCATAGTTATTATCGTTGATCCGATAATTCGCAGTTGCAAGACGGACCTGCATGGGCCACCAACAAAACCTGTCACGCCCCGCTTCCCAAAAATATGGAAGCGAGACGTGAGAAGGTCCGCTCAGACTTGAAGCTGCAAAGCTGCAAGTCCGATAAGCGTCACTAAACATTAAATGGCAGGTCCTTGCAATTGCGATACGAAACAAAGATAATAATAAAGAAAATGAGACAAAAAGCAGTCTCAGAATATCTATAAAATAAGTTTCAACATCACAGAAAAAGCCACCAGGCCAAAAGAAAAGAAGTCTAAAGGCTCAAACATAGCCAACAGAAGTACAACGTACAAAGTAAAGGTGCCACGCACCGATAACTAACAGGAATCCTAAAACAAAAGGGAGCTCAGCAAGGTCACTAAGAATGGTCACCGGTGTCAGCAAACTCCTCCTGGGCAGACATGGACTCAGGCTCAACGTCAGCAATCACCACGTACTCAGCAACGGTCTCTGGCTCAGGGTCTAACATGTGACACCCAAAGAGCAAGGGGCACATGTCAGCAAGTCTACAAGAGACTTGTACAAGGAAACTGCAAGTGAAAGTAAAGCAACCTAGAAGTTCTAGCATGATGCAATGACATGGCAGATATAGCATGAGTGCAACAAGTAAAGTAAAGTACGAGCATGGCATCTAAATCATGGCATGGATGTCAAGTTTTGCAAGAACAAACACAAGTACAAGGACAAGTCTAGTAAGCACGTCGTGCACAGAGATTACGCCTTTTGGCTAGAGTGGCTGATCAGGCCAACTCCTAAGCTCAAGTGATCGCTTATCCCTACCCATCCACGTGTATCGGGCATTGGCTTTTGACCAACACATGAGGCCTGCTTCTGGATCACGAGCTAGGAAGTGTTTTTCATGATGGCATAGGGGTGCACCTAGCCTAAACAAGGAAGTACAAGTATTGTAGCGTGTGCTACGAATGCAACATTCAATTTGGATGACATGTAAGATGCAATGCATGTGTAACGACTGGTTTTCTTGTATCTGGATTTATTATATTATATTATATGTTTTGGTGGATTTTCTCCTCATGTGTGGTTTTCGTCCTCGTAGCTTTCATTTTCGATCGTTTCGTCGTATTTTCTTAGCTTCTTCCGTTGATCGTCGATTTTGGAGTAAGTCATTCGTGACGGGCTTCGTATCGGTCATATCTTATTATTAGATCAAGCCTAGGGGTCTTAGGAATCGATCCCGGAGCTCCGCGCTCTATATCGGAACTTTTGGTGCTCATTAGCCGGTGTAAGAAGGGGCACCGACCGACTAGATGACGATCCAGTCGGTCGGCAAACCTTCTTGAACCGACTATGTAACGACCACTTTTCGTTGTACTTTGTTCGTGCACGTGCTTTTGACCGCGCACGTGTTTGTTTCAGACTTTATTTGATTGTGAACACTTTAGTGTGATATGCCGTTGTGAACGTCTCTGAGAGTAGTAAATAGTGGCACTATCTTGGAACGACACTCCTCGAGTCGTTTTCCCACAATTTAAACTTACTCGATGAGACGTGACGATTCTCACTCTTGACGGGAGACGTTTCTATTTTTAGTTTCGTCGTCCGACGTCGAAACTGAGATCCGTCTTCTTAGTTAGCTCACTTTAGTCGCCACGATCACCCCGATATTTATTTTATAATTTTTGGAGTCTATTTGACCACTTTTATATTTTTAACAAGTTTTATATTATTTTTAATAAATAATTTATAAATTATTTTCGGCCAAATAAAATTTATTTGAGTTTTAAACGTTTTAAAGAATTTTTGAGGAAATTTCCAGCTCATTTGGACCAAGTCAAACCCTTGGGTGAGTTGGAGTAGTTGAATTTCAAATTTTAAATTATTTTAAACTTCTAATCCTATTAGATTTAGCCCTAGACCAAGTCAACCCATCTATACTATATAAGCAACCCCTAGGAAGACCTATTTTCGCAACAAATTAGCCCTAGCCTCTTCCAAACTTGAAATTGGACGTTGCGACGATTCGTCGCAACGTTGCGACGTTCAGCCACCGCACGACCGAAGGAAACGGCCCCGTTCCCCCGCTCAGACCAAAGCCCAACCCCGCTCCGCCCCACTCCGCCCGCTGCAGCAGCCGCCGCCCCCGTTCCCCCGCTCTGACCGAGAGAGGCTCTCGGTAAGACCGAGGCCCCAAGATCCGCACAGCTCCCGCATCGACCCCGCTTGTCGCCCCGCTCCGCACCCCGCACGACCGATCCGTTCTCTCGACCTGACCGACGGATTGGCTCGCACCACAGCCCCCGCAGCCGCTGCACGCCCCAAAACGTCGCAGCCCCGCATTCTCAGCGCACGACCGACGGATCTCCCCGCATCGGCTGTGTACGACCGAGAGCCACTCGTCGCAACCCCGCATCCGTCGCACCACTTGCCTCCGTGGGCCCCCCAAGTTCTCCAGAGTTATTTTGGGTTCCCCAAAGGCCCCTAGGACTGCTGTGGGCCCCACCTAGGTGTGTTCTCTTCAACGACTTGCCGCGTACGACGTCGTCGCACGTCGTAGCCCGTCGTCGTACGTGCGAGCTTTGGAATCTGGAATCGTCGCCCGGGTTGATGCTCTGAACTTTCCAGCGAGGAAACTATATTGGAATCAGGACTTGGAGCGCGTTCTCTTATTCCAACCCCCGGTGTCGCTACCCGACGCCGGTGTAGCTTTCGCGTCGTGTTGAGGTAACGCTTTGCACCCCTAGGACCCCCAACCCAATGCATGCTAATCAAGACTAAAATCAGTATTTTTAAAGTATTTTAAAATGTTTTAAATTCACTAATCAAGATTAATAATATGGACTTTAGGCCGGTGGACTTGTGCACGTAGGATAATTGTGATTTTGGACTCATTGGACGGTGTGCTCAGACGATGTGCTTGCAGGCAAGTGAAACTTGCCAAATCTTGCTTAGGGCCATGTTTTTAGGCCACTTACTTGTTTTTAGCGTAAAAGAGACTAGTCAGTGAAATGATAGCTGGCTAGACGCCTACTTGATCTAGTTTGACAACGAAACTAGATCCGTCACCTAAATGATCTAGCTTGACAACGAAGCTAGATCCAACCCCTTAAACTTGTTGACCATGCATGCTTAACTGTCACGTTTACTTTTCTTACTTGTACGCCTTACTACTTGTCATGTCATGTCATCCATGCATTGAATGTCGCATTGGTAGCACACGCTACAATACTTGTACTTGTACTCCCTTGACTGGCTAGGTGCACCCCTAGACCAGCAAGATAAAACACTTCCTGGCTCGTGATCCAGAAACGAGCATTCCCGTTCGGGGGTAAGGCCCTGGCTCGATACACGTGGAGGGGTAGGGTTGAGCGACCACTCAGCGTAAAAGTGTGCCCGTACAGCCTCTTCAGCTGTAAGGCATGAACTCTGTGCACGTGGTGCTTACTTTTCTTGTCTTGTACTTGTCTTGTGAATGTCATGCCATGCTCGTACTTTTCCTCGCTTTACTTTACCTGTTGCACTCATTACTTTAACTGCCATGTCATTGCATCATGCTAGAACTTTTAGGTTGCTCTTACTTGTACTTTCAGTTTCACTTGCACAAGTCTTTTTAGACTTGCTGACATGTGCCCCTTGCTCTTTTGGGTGTCACATGTTAGACCCTGAGCCAGAGACAGGTGTTGAGGACGAGGTCTTTGCTGACGCTGAGCCTGAGCCTACGTTCGTCGAGGAGTACGAGGACACCGGAGACCAGTCATAGTGACTGTGGAGTTACTTTTACTTTAGCTTGCTGTTAGTTGTCGGTGCTTGCACCATTACTTTGCTTTCGTACTTGGTACTTTTGTTGGCCATGCTGGGGCCTCTTTTTAGACTCTTTTATTTTAGCCTGGTGGCTTTTCTGCGATGTTGAGATTTATTATTATGGATATTCTGAGATGTTTCTTTTGTCTCTTTTCATTATTATTATCTTTGTTTCGTTTCGCGTTACAAGGACCTGCAGTTAAATTTGATTGACGCTTATCGGACTTGCAGCTTTGTAGCTTCAAGTCTGAGCGGACCTTCTCACGCTTCGCCTCCACGTTTTTGGGAAGCGGGGCGTGACAGGTTTTGTTGGTGGCCCATGCAGGTCCAATCTTGCAATTGCGAATTAACGGAACAACGATAATAACGGAATGTCCATTAAATAAATTGCAACATCCGAGTAATAAGCCCTGAGTCTAGTCGTTTTCTTAGGACACTAGGAGTAAGAAGTCTTAGTTAGACGCCTGTGTTTGCTAGTTAGAGGCCTCCGATTGTTAGTTAGACCCCCCTTCTAGCAATTGATTCAATCTTCGTAGGAGTTACCTTAGTGGTCCTTGTTTACCCTTGACCATATTAGACTTTTAGGATTTTCCTTTGGTCGTTCGTTTGGGTTCATCGATTTCGGACCAAGCTGAACGCATTTCGTTTCCGTCTAGCTCCTTAGAAAGTCTTAGCGCTTAGTTGGTTGACCGTAGGATTTTCCCCGTAGATCCTTCAGATTCATATCCTAGGCGTATGTATGTTTGGATCATCGAACCAAATTCCTTGCCTCGATTCACGAGATCGCCCCGTGACGATTGTCGTCAATTTACAAACATCGCCATTGCAAATCTTGAACCTTCTGAAAGCATTTTCTTTTTGATTTCCTTTTCCCCTAAGTTTTAAATGTGTTCAAATTTTAATATGTATACATACTTATACTTCATGCTCCTCGTTGATTTAAATTTTAAAAAAATTTTTGTCGAAATTTTTGAATAATAGTTTATAATACTTCTTCAGCCTACACTTTTGTACCTATGAAAATACATATTTCCTTTCATATATTAATTTCTTTCTGAACTATACTTTAGCCTTGCCCAAATCGATATATAATTTTCCTTCTTATTTGTGTTATTCGAATGATGCGTCGTGTTTACTTTAATATACTTTCAAGACACATGGAATTTCAGCTTTCAGCAAGTTGGACTTTGCTCGTCGTTTTCGCTACTTCAGATTTTTGCAAAGTACTATTTTCATAGCCTCTTCCTGCTTTAGACCCTCCCTGATTTGATTTTAAAGATTTGCTATTCGATCTTGATAATTCTTATGCTAAGTTACTATTATTTTCTTTCCGCTCACCATACACACTTTTAGAAAAATTTCTAAACCAAATTGAATTTCAATTATTTCTATATCTGTGCCAGACTTGTTGAGCTCGTATATTAAGAACCTTGTGTAAATCAGTTTTTTTCATTTTTGGCAAACCCTGGTTCTTTAAAAGTAGTTTCAAACCGATCATTTTAAATTTCTCCATAGCCTAAAAGTTTTGAAAGCATGAGTTTAAATTCTTTCGTTACTTGATTTCATTCTTCGACTTTCCAAAACTTTTTGACAACATTATATTAAATTACTGACGGAAAGAATTTTCTAAACCATGTCCCTAATATTCGTGTAAATGATTTTACTTCCTTTTAAAATTTTTAAAACCAATAGACCATTTTCTCTTATTATGAATATTCGACTCAAACTTATTTCAACTCGCTTTATCGATCTTCAAATATTTTATACAGATGAGGAATTCCGACCTTTTTGAAGTACAACAGTTTTCAATTTTGCGTATTTTAGCTCATGCTATTTACCCTATTTTCTTTTTCCCCTCCTATGTAAGCATCACTACATCTCCCTTTTCCCTCAACCTAAACATCACCATTGAGTCAATGTTTCGTCTAACCAAGCTGTCTCCTTGTATTCGTCCTATCTGAACTCGTGCTTATCGACCCTTCCCTCGTCACGCTCTCGATCTCTCTTTATTGCTTAGGCCTTAGGGTCCTTCAATGTCTGTGTCCACCCTTAATTGTTAGTAGGCCCTTGGACCTTGTGAGGTAGTCATAGTGCACGTACCTAAGCTGTGTACGTGGGCCTGAATGAGTGTACCCCCATAGTATATTGATGTTTGCCTATTGAGTGATATATATATTTACTCGGAGTTATTCGTGATAGTATGAAGTTGTTGTATGTTAGTAGTTATAGATTTCTGTGTGGATAGCTATACTATACTAGGGATGCCTGTGTATATAAGAGTTAGCGTTGAAATATCTAAGTTGTGTATGTAGTTAGAGATACTTATAATGGTTGAAATAAATGATTGGTAAAGCTATGTGTATGTTAGTAGTGATAATAATAAGAGTACGTATGGTTAAGAGGGTAGGCTTATTATGTGATCTATATGTTAGTACGTATGTGTATGTGCTCGTATGTAGATATGTATTATGCTTAGGCGTAAGTAGTTATGTTTTGTTGCCTGAGTATATAGGTGATATGCATATGGTAGTAGGAGTATAATTTTGATTGGTATTGCTTGCTTTTCGGGATGTTGCATGCGTGCATACCGTGAGGTATACACGACTATTGCACATCTTAATTATGTACGTGTGGATGTGTTAGTATACTAATTATAGGTAGTAGGCTATGGTATGAATATGTACATTACTTATGTGTGACTATACGGTGAATGTTTGTACTAGGGAGGGTATTATAAAGATGTGGGTACTGGTGTCTGTATTATTATTGTGGTATATAAATTGATTTAACTGTGTGAGTATTACCTGACTAAAAATTAAGTGTGATTGACTTATGGTATGTATATGGTTGTAATGGTAGACGTATAAATATTTGAGTGGTATTGGTATAGGTATGAATGCTGTGTTACGTATATAGAATATTCTGATATGTGTATTGAGTCTCACTCAAGCTTGAGTGAGTATACTCTAAGTATATTGAATGAATGTTTGTAGTTTGAATATAGCAATGTTTGATGTATGTATAGTGATAGGAGCGTTTGTGCCTGGTTGTGCTACGCACATGATTGTGGGTCGCTACGCCGGTATATAGTTATAAGTGTTGGTCTTGTGGTATAGCTAATTACTAAGGACTTGCTCGTGTGAACGTATGTGAACTAGCTAAAATTAGGTGTGTATGTGTGCTAGTTATATAATGGTATGATTGGTGTATGTAAATGAAATGTTAGCGTGTATGGGTGTGCACCATGCACGGGTAAGTATGTGCCTAGTTATAGGTATTGATGACTACGATATATGTGGTGTGTCGTAAATACAGTTATAGGACCGTATGTGATGAGAATATATGGTGAATTATTTGCATGCACTGTATGGCTATATATCGTGAAATTATAGTAGTGGTGAATGCATATTAGATATAGTGAATTTGATTTAATAATGGTATGGTGTGACTATATGTGTTGAGATGTTTGGTATTGGATGACTATTAGAGGGTAGTATACCTTTGATGCTTGTGCATAGGTAGCTACATATAGGTAGAGCAATGATTGTATTTGCTAGTATGAGATCATACCTACATAAGTACCTGAACTATTGTTTTGTGAGTTGCAGTTATATAAAGGATGTATGTTTATATATATGATTGAAATACGTGTATGAAATTGACTGACTATAATAGGTATAAGTGTATACGTACGTGAATATATATATAAATATATATATACGTGTTGGTAGTATTAATGTTTGACTACCTAGTGCATATATAAGCACTTGTAATGACTATATCTGGTTGAATTATTATATGACTTGATTGGGGTAGTTACTAGAGAGACTAGCTATATTAGAAAGTCCGAGGACGGACTTTATTCTAAGGTGTGGAGGATGTAACGACCACTTTTCGTTGTACTTTGTTCGTGCACGTGCTTTTGACCGCGCACGTGTTTGTTTCAGACTTTATTTGATTGTGAACACTTTAGTGTGATATGCCGTTGTGAACGTCTCTTAGAGTAGTAAATAGTGGCACTATCTTGAAACGACACTCCTCGAGTCGTTTTCCCACAATTTAAACTTACTCGATGAGACGTGACGATTCTCACTCTTGACGGGAGACGTTTCTATTTTTAGTTTCGTCGTCCGACATCAAAACTGAGATCCGTCTTCTTAGTTAGCTCACTTTAGTCGCCACGATCACCCCGATATTTATTTTATAATTTTTGGAGTCTATTTGACCACTTTTATATTTTTAACAAGTTTTATATTATTTTTAATAAATAATTTATAAATTATTTTCGGCCAACTAAAATTTATTTGAGTTTTAAACGTTTTAAAGAATTTTTAAGGAAATTTCCAGCTCATTTGGACCAAGTCAAACCCTTGGGTGAGTTGGAGTAGTTGAATTTCAAATTTCAAATTATTTTAAACTTCTAATCCTATTAGATTTAGCCCTAGACCAAGTCAACCCATCTATACTATATAAGCAACCCCTAGGAAGACCTATTTTCGCAACAAATTAGCCCTAGCCTCTTCCAAACTTGAAATTGGACGTTGCGACGATTCGTCGCAACGTTGCGACGTTCAGCCACCACACGACCGAAGGAAACGGCCCCGTTCCCCCGCTCAGACCGAAGCCCAACCCCGCTCCGCCCCGCTCCGAACGCTGCAGCAGCCGCCGCCCCCGTTCCCCCGCTCTGACCGAGAGAGGCTCTCGGTCAGACCGAGGCCCCAAGCTCCGCACAGCGCCCGCATCGACCCCGCTTGTCGCCCCACTCCGCACCCCGCACGACCGACCCGTTCTCTCGACCTGACCGACGGATTGGCCGCACCACAGCCCCCGCAGCCGCTGCACGCCCCAAAACGTCGCAGCCCCGCATTCTCAGCGCACGACCGACGGATCTCCCCGCATCGGCTGTGTACGACCGAGAGCCACTCGTCGCAACCCCGCATCCGTCGCACCACTTGCCTCCGTGGGCCCCCCAAGTTCTCCAGAGTTATTGTGGGTCCCCCAAAGGCCCCTAGGACTGCTGTGGGCCCCACCTAGGTGTGTTCTCTTCGACGACTTGCCGCGTACGACGTCGTCGCACGTCGTAGCCCGTCGTCGCACGTGCGAGCTTTGGAATTTGGAATCGTTGCCCGGGTTGATGCTCTGAACTTTCCAGTGAGGAAACTATATTGGAATCAGGACTTGGAGCGTGTTCTCTTATTCCAACCCCCGGCGTCGCTACCCGACGCCGGTGTAGCTTTCGCGTCGTGTTGAGGTAACGCTTTGCACCCCTAGGACCCCCAACCCAATGCATGCTAATCAAGACTAAAATCAGTATTTTTAAAGTATTTTAAAATGTTTTAAATTCACTAATCAAGATTAATAATATGGACTTTAGGCCGGTGGACTTGTGCACGTAGGATAATTGTGATTTTGGACTCATTGGACGGTGTGCTCAGACGATGTGCTTGCAGGCAAGTGAAACTTGCCAAATCTTGCTTAGGGCCATGTTTTTAGGCCACTTACTTGTTTTTAGCGTAAAAGAGACTAGTCAGTGAAATGATAGCTGGCTAGACGCCTACTTGATCTAGTTTGACAACGAAACTAGATCCGTCACCTAAATGATCTAGCTTGACAACGAAGCTAGATCCAACCCCTTAAACTTGTTGACCATGCATGCTTAACTGTCACGTTTACTTTTCTTACTTGTACGCCTTACTACTTGTCATGTCATGTCATCCATGCATTGAATGTCGCATTGGTAGCACACGCTACAATACTTGTACTTGTACTCCCTTGACTGGCTAGGTGCACCCCTAGACCAGCAAGATAAAACACTTCCTGGCTCGTGATCCAGAAGTGAGCATTCCCGTTCGGGGGTAAGGCCCTGGCTCGATACACGTGGAGGGGTAGGGTTGAGCGACCACTCAGCGTAAAAGTGTGCCCGTACAGCCTCTTCTGCTGTAAGGCGTGAACTCTGTGCACGAGGTGCTTACTTTTCTTGTCTTGTACTTGTCTTGTGAATGTCATGCCATGCTCGTACTTTTCCTCGCTTTACTTTACCTGTTGCACTCATTACTTTAACTGCCATGTCATTGCATCATGCTAGAACTTTTAGGTTGCTCTTACTTGTACTTTCAGTTTCTGTAACGACTGCTTTTCATGAATCTGGTTTTAATATAATATAATATATGTTTTGGTGGATTTTCTCCTCTTGTGTGGTTTTCGTCTCCGTAGATTTCATTTTCGATCGATTCGTCGTATTTTCTCGCTTCTTCCTTAGGATTGTCGATTTCGAAGTAAGTCACTCGTGACGGACTTCATAACGGTCGTATCTAACTGTTAGATCAAGCCTAGGAGTCTTAGGAATCGATCTCGGGGCCCCGCGCTCCGTATCGGTACTTTTCTGTGCTCATTAGCCGGTGTAAGAAGGGCCACCGACCGACTAGATGACGATCCAGTCGGTCGGCAATCCTTCTTGGACCGACTAGTTTGCTTTCTAAATTTCTCAGGAGTTACTGTTTATCGTTAGTCGGTCTAAGAACGTTGGTTGACCGACTAGGTTGCAAACTAGTCGGTCGGCAATGCTTCTTTAACCGACTAACACATCATCTTAATTTTAGTTGAGTTACTGTTTACTCTTAGTCGGTCTAAGAACGTTCATCGACCGACTAGATGCTAAACTAGTCGGTCAGTACTTGTTCATGGACCGACTAACTCTAGAATCCTATTTTCGTTCAGGAGTTACTGTTTGCACTTAGTCGGTCAGCGTTGGTCGACCGACCGACTAGTTGTCAAACTAGTCGGTCAGTGGTTGCTCTTTGACCGACTAACTAGTGTTAAAACCCTAATTTCTGGGCAGCCGCCAGCCCAACCTATAAATACCCCTCCCAAACGACTTCTTCTTCTCCAACACGACCCAAAACCCTAGAATCTTCCCCCTTCAGCCCCCATCTTCCTCCAAGCTTCATCCCTCCATTCTAAGCCCTAAATCCATCATCCAATCCATCCATTCACTCATTCCACCTACCATCTTCCCCAAATCTCCATCGAAATCCATCAAAACCCCCAAATCACCCAAAACCCTAGTTTCCCCAAAGTTCTCCAATCTCTTCCAGATCTGATCCTAGGGTTCCCCGGAGTGTTTCTTCCGCCTCCTCTCGGTAAGAAATCGATCTACCGTTGTTTTCATAGCCTATTTATAATTTTATGGAAACCCTAATTAATTTCATGTGTTTGGTGCTTGTTTCCCCCATAACAGCGATATCCCCGTAGATAGCAACCGTGTGACGAAGGGATCGTCAATCCCCGGTGCTAGGCAAGTGAAACTTGCCACTTAGGGTTTGGGCCATGTTTTAGGCCATTTTCTTATAGTAGGCGTAAAAGAGGCTAGGCGACGAAATGATACTCGCCTAGGCGCAAATTGGGGAATTAGCTTGACAACGAAGCTAATTCCGACATTTAGCATGTTGCACAACTATCATGTCACGTTTACTTTCCATTATCGGTACGCAAGTTAATTGTCATGTCATTGCATCCTTCATGCATTTCAGTGATTGCGTAGCTTTGCTACATTGCTTGTGTTCCTGGCTCGTGTTCCAGAAGCGGGCCATGTGTTGGTTGATAGCCAATGCCCGAATTGTGTGTTTCCTGGCTCGTGACCAGAAGCGAGCATAATGAGTTGGAAACCCCAACGCTCGATATTGAATTGTGAAATAGGAATGCGAGCTCATTGTGCGGGGCAACCCCATGCTCACTAGCTGAGTTCATTGTGCGGGGACCCTAGGCTCCATTACGTGTGGGTATAAGGGGTGAGGGTTAAGTGGCCATTCAACTGGGAGTCTGTTTGATCAACAACTGCAGTTGTAAGGCGTAAACTCTTTGGGGAGGGGTAGTTGTTAAGCGGCCAATCAGCGAATATGGAACCATTCAGATGTAAGGCGTAAACAATCTACAAAACAACGTGAATAATGAATTGATTGAGATTGATAGTAGCGTGGCTACTCTTGTCTTGTCCCGATGATTGTTCCCTTGTACAAACTGTCGTGCCATGTTTTAATTGTGCACTCATGTTATAACTGCCATGTCATGCATACTAAACTGCTAGGTTGCTAGATGCCTCACTTTCAGTTTCCTTGCCCAAGTCTTTTTAGACTTGCTGACATGTGCCCCCTTTACTCTTTTGGGTGACACATGTTAGATCCTTAGCCCGAGTACCTCGTTGAGGACGAGGTGTTTGCTGACGCCGAGCCCGAGCTTGTGTTTGACGGGGAGTACGTGGACACTGGGGACCAGTTCTAGTGTCTTCGTTATGTTTTACTTTTGTTAGACAGTTGTTTGTTATCGGTGCGTAGCACCTATACTTTGTTATGTCGTATTCTTTTGTTGGCCTTGTTCTGGGCCTTGGACTCATTTCTTTTAGCCTGGTGGCTTTTCTGGATGTTGGACTCTTTGTTGATGTTGGACAATTTGTGAGATGTGGAATTTTATTTCAGCCTCGCCTTGTGTTATTATTGTTATTCTGTTGTGGTTACAGGGACCTGTTTATGTATTGTGGACGCTTATCGGGTTTGGGGCTTCACAGCTCCACTCTCGTGCGGACCTTTTCACGTCTCGCCTCCATTTTAGGGAAGCGGGTCGTGACAGGTTTTAGTGGTGGCCCATGCAGGTCCTTCTGTAACTGCGATTTTTGGAATAGCGATAATAATATTAGAATGTCCAATAAATTGAGTTCGACGTCCGAGTCATAAGCTATGAGTCTAATCTGATTCGTTTTCTGTGTCACTAGATGGCAGGAAGGCGTTTCACCCGTGGTGGGGGTAGTGGCGCGGTCCCTCATGATGAGGAGCCTGAGCGGGAACCCACCAGCGGTGAGATGATGCGGATGATGCAAGTGCAGCAGGGCGTGCTTCTGCAAGTCCAGAATGCTCCACTTGCTCGAGCTGCTCGGGCTCTTCCGGATGTTCCTCGCTCTGAGCCAGGAGCGAAGCAATTTCGGGAGCTGGGTCCCGCATATTTTGATGGTTCTGAGGGTCCCCTGGCTACCGATGAATGGATTCGGAACATCGAGGACAATCTGAAGATGGCCAAGATCACCCCGGCTGGATGGGTTGATTTGGCGAAGAGGCAGCTCAAGGATAACGCCAGGAATTGGTGGGATGCGGAGGAGAAGTTGTTGGTGGAGCCGATTGCTTGGGCTACCTTCAAGGCCAGATTTGAGGGTGAGTTCTTCCCGAAGGCTGCCAAGGAGGAGATGCTGCAGCGTTTTATCGATCTGAAGCAGGGGAACTCGTCGGTGGACATGTATCACCAAGAGTTCATGAGGCTGAGTCGGTTTGCACCAAAGATGGTGCAGGACGCTGAGGAGAGAGCTCGGAGGTTCCTGCAGGGGCTTGCTTCGGAGCTCCAAAGTTTTGTGACCTCTTCTGACCAGGAATCTTATCAGAAGGTTCTGGTCGCTGCCAAGAGGCAGGAGCTGCTTGTGAACCAGAGGAGAGGGTCTGTCGTTGGTGCTGGGAAGAGGCCTGTGGAACAGGTGAGAGCTGTGGTTAGACCTGGATTCAGGCCTAATCAGTCTGCTCAGTTTAAGAGGCCAGGAGGGCCTATTCTGAAGCTTTGCCATTTCTGCGGCAGGCCTGGCCACGTCAAGGATCAGTGTCGGAAGTTTTTGGGCCAGTGCCTGATTTGCGGTGATGCTTCCCATGTCGCGAAGGATTGTCGGCATGCGAATCAGCTGCGGAGGGCTCCTGTTGCAGCACAGCCGTTGCAGCAGCGAGTGTCTGTTCCTGCTGGCCGTGGAGCAGCTCTTGTTCCGCAGGGGCAGGCTTTTCGGCAGGCTGTTCCGCTGAGGAGGCAGGCTTTTCTGATGACCGCTGCGGAGAGCGCGGCTGTGGATGAGGTTATCGCAGGTAATCCTTAATCTAGCTGTTACTTTCCTAGCTGGTTTTGATTGCTAGATTTTGTTGTTTGCTTGAACATGGTTGTTTGCTAGATTAGGGTTTGATTGTTAATTGCTTGATTAGGTGTGATTTTGGTTTGCACATTTCCTGCACGAGTCCTCTTTGACTCGGGTGCATCGATGTGCATTATTTCTCGGAGCTTCGTGGAGAGGCATTCCTTGTCGACGTCCCCTCTTCCGAAGAGTTGGAATATCGTTACAGGGAATGGTGTGGTCTCGGTGCATCGTGGTTGCAATTCTTGCTCGTTGGTGGTCTGTGGACATGAGCTTTTCGCTGATTTCATTGTCCACGACATCATCAACTATGATGCAGTTCTTGGGATGGACTGGCTTGCGAGCTTCTATGCTACGATCGACTGCAGGAGGAAGAAGGTGGTGTTCGAGATTCCTAGACATCCAGTATTTGAGTTCAGTCGTGGTAGCAGTTCGCTTGGTCCTGTCAGATTTCGGGCCAGGCCGGTGGAGGCTGTGGCTATGCAGATGGAGCTGGAGTGGCCAGCTGTGGTGCGAGATTTTGGCGACGTCTTCCCTGAGGAGATGTCTGGTTTGCCACCTGATCGGGCTTTGGAATTTTCTATCGATCTTGTTCCAGGTGCGCAGCCGATTTCGAAGGCGCCGTATCGTATGGCACCTGCAGAATTGGAAGAGTTGCGGAAGCAGTTGGATGAGCTTTTGCAGAAGGGTTATATTAATCCTAGTGTGTCTCCGTGGGGAGCACCGGTGCTATTGGTGAAGAAGAAGGATGGTTCGCGTCGCATGTGCGTGGATTATCGGGAGTTGAATGCGGTGACCATTAAGAACAAATACCCGTTGCCTCGCATCGATGATATCTTTGATCAGCTTGGAGGTTCGAGGGTGTTTTCTAAATTGGATTTGAGGAGTGGTTACCATCAGTTGAAGGTGAAGAAGGGAGATGTTCCGAAGACAGCGTTCAGGACGAAGTATGGACACTATGAGTTCGTGGTTATGCCTTTCGGCATAACTAACGCACCCGCAGTTTTCATGAATCTGATGAACCTGATTTTCTACGACTTTTTGGATAAGTTTGTCGTTATCTTCATTGACGACATTCTGATCTATTCGAAGTCGGAGGAAGAGCATGCCTCGCACTTGAGGACGGTGTTGGAGATTTTGAGGAAGCATCGGTTGTATGCTAAGTTTTCGAAGTGCGAGTTTTGGCTGGATCGAGTTGCTTTTCTCGGGCATGTGGTGACTGGAGATGGTATTTCAGTGGATCCCGAGAAGATTCGGGCCATCAGGGAGTGGCCTGTTCCGTCGTCTGCGTCTGAGATTCGGAGTTTTCTCGGACTTGCTGGTTATTATCGGCGATTCATTAAGGACTTTTCCCGTATTACTGAGCCGATGACCAGGTTGACGCGGAAGGATGTTGCTTTTGTTTGGTCGGGTGATTGTGAGAGTGCTTTTGGTGTTCTGAAGGAGAGGTTGACGACTGCCCCTATTCTTGTTGTGCCTGATCGCAGCGGTGGATTTGAGATCTTTTACGATGCTTCTGGCAAGGGTCTCGGTTGTGTGTTGCATCAGCACGGGCATGTTGTGGCGTATGCGTCTCGTCAGCTTAAGGTTCATGAGAAGAATTATCCGACGCATGATTTGGAGTTGGCTGCCGTTGTGTTTGCTCTTAAGATTTGGAGGCACTTCCTGCTGAGTGAGAAAGTGAAGATTTTCACCGATCACAAAAGCTTGAAGTATATTTTCACTCAGAAGGAGCTCAACATGCGACAGCGTCGATGGTTGGAGCTTATGGCGGATTATGATGTCGATTTACAGTTTCACCCTGGCAAGGTGAATGTGGTTCCGGATGCTTTGAGTAGGCTTCCAGCGGTGATGATTTTGACCTCGTAGTGGAGATTGCAGCAGGATTTTTGCGAGTCTGGCGTGGAGATTGTTCTTCATGGAGAGGCTTCTTCGTTGATGTACATGCAGGTACAGTCGACGATCGTGGATCGGATTAAGGCTGGCCAGGCTGAGGATCCGAAGCTGGTGAAGATTCGGGAGCAGGTGGAAGCCGGTCTGCGGACTGACTTTTTGATTCATGAGGATGGCTCGCTAAGGTTTGGAGCCAGGTTGTGTGTGCCAGCTAGGGATATCAGAGAGGAGCTGATGGTGGAGGCACACAGTTCGCCGTATTCTGTGCATCCTGGTGGAACCAAGATGTACCAGGATCTTCGTCTGAATTATTGGTGGCATGGCATGAAGAGGAGTGTGGCTCGGAGTGTAGCCAAGTGCTTGGTTTGCCAGCAAGTGAAGGCGAAGCATCAGCGTTCGGCCGGGTTGCTACAACCGCTTCCGATTCCGGAGTGGAAATGGCAACACATCACTATGGATTTCGTGACTGGACTACCTCGGAGTTCGAAGCAGAATGACGTGATTTGGGTGATCGTAGATCGATTGACCAAATCCACGCACTTTATTCCGTTCCGAGTGGGACAGTCCACTGAGGCGTTAGCGAGGAGATATATGGAGGTAAAATTCTTTTACTCTCCGTTTTTATTTCCTTTCCCTAGTTTGGATAGTGATGTATCGTGAATCGTGCAGGAGATTGTGCGACTTCATGGAGTCCCCGTGAGTATCGTGTCTGACAGAGACACGAGGTTCACATCTCAGTTCTGGCAGAGTTTGCAGAAGAGCTTGGGTACACGTCTGAGTTTCAGCACGGCGTACCATCTGTAGACGGATGGCCAGTCCGAGAGGACGATTCAGATTTTGGAAGACATGCTGAGAGCGTGCATGTTGGATTTCAAGGGTTCGTGGGAGGACCATCTGCATTTGGTGGAGTTTTCCTACAACAACAGCTTCCAGGCGAGTATTGGCATGTCGCCTTTCACCGCTCTTTATGGGAGGAAATGTCGATCGCCATTGAGTTGGGATGACGTTGGTGATCGGGAGTTGTTGGGGCCTGAGATGATCGTGGAGGCCGTGGATGTTGTCAGGAATATTCGGGAGAGGTTGAGAATTGCTCAGGACCGTTTTAAGCATTGGGCAGATGCTAAACGTCGTCCTTTGGAGTTTCAGCCGGGCGACCATGTGTTCTTGAAGATTTCCCCGAATCGTGGTGTGATTCGTTTCGGGAAGCGTGGAAAGTTGAGCCCGCGATACATTGGACCATTTGACATTTTGGAGAGGGTTGGCGAGGTAGCTTATCGCTTGGCCTTGCCGCCATCTTTGGAAGGAGTTCACAATGTTTTCCATGTGTCGCAGCTTCGTCGATACATTAGCGAACCGTCTCATGCGCTGGATTTTTCGGAGATTACCGTTCGCCCCGATATGACGTATGACCAGCATCCCGTGCAGATTCTGGACAGGCGTCAGAAATCGCTTCGGAACAAGATTGTCAATCTTGTGAGGGTGATGTGGCGACACGGTTCACCTGGAGAGTCTACTTGGGAGAATGAGGATGAGATGCGAGAGCGTTTCCCACTTTTGTTTCCGGACTCGTGAGTATTTGGAAATTTCGAGGACGGAATTTTTCTTAAGTTGGGGAGGATGTAACGACTGCTTTTCATGAATCTGGATTTAATATAATATAATATATGTTTTGGTGGATTTTCTCCTCTTGTGTGGTTTTCGTCTCCGTAGATTTCATTTTCGATCGATTCGTCGTATTTTCTCGCTTCTTCCTTAGGATTGTCGATTTCGAAGTAAGTCACTCGTGACGGACTTCATAACGGTCGTATCTAACTGTTAGATCAAGCCTAGGAGTCTTAGGAATCGATCCCGGGGCCCCGCGCTCCGTATCGGTACTTTTCTGTGCTCATTAGCCGGTGTAAGAAGGGCCACCGACCGACTAGATGACGATCCAGTCGGTCGGCAATCCTTCTTGGACCGACTAGTTTGCTTTCTAAATTTCTCAGGAGTTACTGTTTATCATTAGTCGGTCTAAGAACGTTGGTTGACCGACTAGGTTGCAAACTAGTCGGTCGGCAATGCTTCTTTAACCGACTAACACATCATCTTAATTTTAGTTGAGTTACTGTTTACTCTTAGTCAGTCTAAGAACGTTCATCGACCGACTAGATGCTAAACTAGTCGGTCAGTACTTGTTCATGGACCGACTAACTCTAGAATCCTATTTTCGTTCAGGAGTTACTGTTTGCACTTAGTCGGTCAGCGTTGGTCGACCGACCGACTAGTTGTCAAACTAGTCGGTCAGTGGTTGCTCTTTGACCGACTAACTAGTGTTAAAACCCTAATTTCTGGGCAGCCGCCAGCCCAACCTATAAATACCCCTCCCAAACGACTTCTTCTTCTCCAACACGACCCAAAACCCTAGAATCTTCCCCCTTCAGCCCCCATCTTCCTCCAAGCTTCATCCCTCCATTCTAAGCCCTAAATCCATCATCCAATCCATCCATTCACTCATTCCACCTCCCATCTTCCCCAAATCTCCATCGAAATCCATCAAAACCCCCAAATCACCCAAAACCCTAGTTTCCCCAAAGTTCTCCAATCTCTTCCAGATCTGATCCTAGGGTTCCCCGGAGTGTTTCTTCCGCCTCCTCTCGGTAAGAAATCGATCTACCGTTGTTTTCATAGCCTATTTATAATTTTATGGAAACCCTAATTAATTTCATGTGTTTGGTGCTTGTTTCCCCCATAACAGCGATATCCCCGTAGATAGCAACCGTGTGACGAAGTGATCGTCAATCCCCGGTGCTAGGCAAGTGAAACTTGCCACTTAGGGTTTGGGCCATGTTTTAGGCCATTTTCTTATAGTAGGCGTAAAAGAGGCTAGGCGACGAAATGATACTCGCCTAGGCGCAAATTGGGGAATTAGCTTGATAACGAAGCTAATTCCGACATTTAGCATGTTGCACAACTATCATGTCACGTTTACTTTCCATTATCGGTACGCAAGTTAATTGTCATGTCATTGCATCCTTCATGCATTTCAGTGATTGCGTAGCTTTGCTACATTGCTTGTGTTCCTGGCTCGAGTTCCAGAAGCGGGCCATGTGTTGGTTGATAGCCAATGCCCGAATTGTGTGTTTCCTGGCTCGTGACCAGAAGCGAGCATAATGAGTTGGAAACCCCAACGCTCGATATTGAATTGTGAAATAGGAATGCGAGCTCATTGTGCGGGGCAACCCCATGCTCACTAGCTGAGTTCATTGTGCGGGGACCCTAGGCTCCATTACGTGTGGGTATAAGGGGTGAGGGTTAAGCGGCCATTCAACTGGGAGTCTGTTTGATCAACAACTACAGTTGTAAGGCGTAAACTCTTTGGGGAGGGGTAGTTGTTAAGCGGCCAATCAGCGAATGTGGAACCATTCAGCTGTAAGGCGTAAACAATCTACAAAACAACGTGAATAGTGAATTGATTGAGATTGATAGTAGCGTGGCTACTCTTGTCATGTCCCGATGATTGTTCCCTTGTACAAACTGTCGTGCCATGTTTTAATTGTGCACTCATGTTATAACTGCCATGTCATGCATACTAAACTGCTAGGTTGCTAGATGCCTCACTTTCAGTTTCCTTGCCCAAGTCTTTTTAGACTTGCTGACATGTGCCCCCTTTACTCTTTTGGGTGACACATGTTAGATCCTGAGCCCGAGTACCTCGTTGAGGACGAGGTGTTTGCTGACGCCGAGCCCGAGCTTGTGTTTGACGGGGAGTACGTGGACACTGGGGACCAGTCCTAGTGTCTTCGTTATGTTTTACTTTTGTTAGACAGTTGTTTGTTATCGGTGCGTAGCACCTATACTTTGTTATGTCGTATTCTTTTGTTGGCCTTGTTCTGGGCCTTGGACTCATTTCTTTTAGCCTGGTGGCTTTTCTGGATGTTGGACTCTTTGTTGATGTTGGACAATTTGTGAGATGTGGAATTTTATTTCAGCCTCGCCTTGTGTTATTATTGTTATTCTGTTGTGGTTACAGGGACCTGTTTATGTATTGTGGACGCTTATCGGGTTTGGGGCTTCACAGCTCCACTCTCGTGCGGACCTTTTCACGTCTCGCCTCCATTTTAGGGCAACGGGTCGTGACAGTTTCACTTGCACAAGTCTTTTTAGACTTGCTGACATGTGCCCCTTGCTCTTTTGGGTGTCACGTGTTAGACCCTGAGCCAGAGACAGGTGTTGAGGACGAGGTCTTTGCTGACGCTGAGCCTGAGCCTACGTTCGTCGAGGAGTACGAGGACACCGGAGACCAGTCATAGTGACTGTGGAGTTACTTTTACTTTAGCTTGCTGTTAGTTGTCGGTGCTTGCACCATTACTTTGCTTTCGTACTTGGTACTTTTGTTGGCCATGCTGGGGCCTCTTTTTAGACTCTTTTATTTTAGCCTGGTGGCTTTTCTGCGATGTTGAGATTTATTATTATGGATATTCTGAGATGTTTCTTTTGTCTCTTTTCATTATTATTATCTTTGTTTCGTTTCGCGTTGCAAGGACCTGCAGTTAAATTTGATTGACGCTTATCGGACTTGCAGCTTTGTAGCTTCAAGTCTGAGCAGACCTTCTCACGCTTCGCCTCCACGTTTTTGGGAAGCGGGGCGTGACAGACTAGTTGGCTTTCTAAATTTATCAGGAGTTACTGTTTGTCGTTAGTCGGTCTAAGAACGTTGGTTGACCGACTAGTTTGCAAACTAGTCGGTCGGCAATGCTTCTTCAACCGACTAACTCATCATCTATTTTTGATACTAGTTACTGTTCCTTCTTAGTCGGTCTAAGTTCATCTTTCGACCGACTGGTTGTTAAACTAGTCGGTTCAGTTATGTACTCAGACCGACTAATTCTTAGTTCTTCTGAACAGTCGAATACTGTTTACTCTTAGTCGGTCTAAGAACGTTCATCGACCGACTAGATGCTAAACTAGTCGGTCAGTAATTGTTCTTTGACCGACTAAATCTAAATCCTATTTCTGTACAAGAGTTACTGTTTAGACTTAGTCGGTCTGCGTTGGTTAACCGACCGACTAGTTCCCAAACTAGTCGGTCAGTGGTTGTTCTGTGACCGACTAATCAGTGCCAAAACCCTAATTTCTGGGCAGCCGCCAGCCCTTCCTATTTAAACCCCTCCCAAACATTTTCTTCTCCTTCCTCAAGACCTAAAACCCTAGTTTCTCCCCCATTGAGCCCCATACTACCTCAAACCATTATTCCTTCATCCCAAGCCCAAAATCCATCATCCAAACTCTCCCTTAACACATTCTACCTCTCATCTTCATCAAAATCTCATCAAACCCCCAAAATCCCCCAAAACCCTATTTCTCCAAACTTCTCCAATCATTTCCAGATCTGAACCCTAGGTTCCCCGGAGCATTTCTTCCGTCGCCGTGGTTGCTCGGCATCATTCTTCCGTTCCCTATATGGTAATAATCGATCTCTTGATGTTTTCATAACCCGTTGTGTTTTTGTGAAACCCTAATGAAATGAATGTTGTTTTGATGATTGTTTCTCCATAACAGCGACTTCCCCGTAGATTAGCGTCCGTGGGACGAACCCTCGTGATCGTCATCCTTGGTGCTAGGCAAGTGAAACTTGCCACTTAGGGTATAGGCCACGTTTTAGGCCATTTGCTTGTTGTAGGCGTAAAAGAGGCTAGGCGACGAAATGATACTCGCCTAGGCGCAAATTTAGGAACTAGATTGACAACGAAGCTAGATCCGACATTTATCATGTTGCACAATTACCATGTCACGTTTAATTTCCATTAACGGTATGCAAATTAATTGTCATGTCATTGCATTCTTTAAGTTTTCCGTGATTGCGTAGCTTCGCTACAATGCTTGTGTTCCTGGCTCGTGTTCCAGAAGCGGGCCATGTGTTGGTTGATAGCCAATGCCCGAATTGCTTGTTTCCGGCTAGGTGCACCCCTATGCCATATGCTTATGAATCGTGAACTAGAATGCGAGCTCCTGTGCGGGCAACCCTGGCTCATTTACTGAGCTCGTGTGCGGGGACCCTGGCTCGTTTACATGTGGGTATTGGGGGTAAGAGTTAAGCGGCCAATCAACTGGGAGTCTGCCCGATCAGCAACTGCAGTGGTAAGGCGTAAACTCTGGGTTTTGGGGTAGTGTTAAGCGGCCAATCAGCGTGAATGCCAAACCATTCAGCTGTAAGGCGTAAACATCTACAAACAACTTGAAACGTGACTAGTGAAATGATTGAGATTGTTAGTAGTTTGGCTACTCTTGTCTTGTCCCGATAATTGTTCTCTTGTACTTATTGTCTCGCCATGTCTTGCTTGTGCACTCATGCTATAACTGCCATGTCATGCATACTATAACTGCTAGGTTGCTAGTTGCCTTACTTTCAGTTTCCTTGCCCAAGTCTTTTAGACTTGCTGACATGTGCCCCTTTACTCTTTTGGGTGACACATGTTAGATCCTGAGCCTGAGTACCTTGTTGAGGACGAGGTGTTTGCTGACGCCGAGCCCGAGCTTGTGTTTGACGGGGAGTACGTGGACACTGGGGACCAGTCCTAGTGTCTTCATTGTGTTTTCCCTTTTGTTTAGACTGCTATTTTGTTGTCGGTGCGTAGCACCTATACTTTGTCGCGTTGTTGCTTTTGTTGGCCTTGTTCTGGGCCTTTAGACTCTTTCTTTTAGCCTGGTGGATTTTCTGGATGTCAAACTTAATTTTCATGTTGGATAATTTATGAGATATGAGAATTTTATTTCTGTCTCTCCTTGTGTTATTATTGTTGTTCCGTTTGTGGTTACATGGACTTGCTTATGTTTTATTGACGCTTATCGGGTTTGGGGCTTCACAGCTCCACTCTCGTGCGGACCTTTTCACGTCTCGCCTCCATTTTAGGGAAGCGGGGCGTGACAGGTTTTGTTGGTGGCCCATGCAGGTCCTCTTCTGTAACTGCGATTATCGGAATAACGATAATAATATTAGAGCGTCCAATAAACTAAGTTCGACGTCCGAGTCATAAGCTATGAGTCTAATCTGCTTCGTTTTCTGTGTCATTAGATGGCAGGAAGGCGATTCACCCGTGGTGGAGGTAGTGGTGCGCCCCCTTATAATGAGGAGCCTGAGCGGGAACCCACCAACGGAGAGATGATGCGGATGATGCTTCAGATGATGCAAGTGCAGCAGGGCGTGCTCCTGCAAGTACAGAATGCTCCACTTGCTCGAGCTGCCCGGGGTCTTACGGATGTCCCTCACTCCGAGCCAGGAGCGAAGCAATTTCGGGAGCTGGGTCCCACATATTTTGATGGGTCTGAGGGTCCTCTGGCTGCCGATGAGTGGATTCGGAACATTGAGGATAACTTGAAGATGGCCAAGATCACCCCGGCTGGATGGGTTGATTTGGCGAAGAGGCAACTCAAGGATAATGCTCGGAACTGGTGGGATACGGAAGAGAAGATGTTGGTGGAGCCGATAGCTTGGACTACCTTTAAGTCCAGGTTTGATGAGGAGTTCTTTCCGAAGGCTGCTAGGAAGGAGTTGCTGCAGCACTTCATTGATCTGAAGTAAGGGAGCTTGACGGTGGACCTGTACCACCAAGAGTTCACTAGGCTGAGTCGGTTCGCACCGAAGATGGTGCAGGATGCTGATGAGAGGGCTCAGAGGTTCCTGCAGGGACTTTCTTTGGAGCTCCAGAGTTTTGTGTCTTCCTCTGATCTGGACTCTTATCAGAAGGTTCTGGTCGCTGTGAGGAGGCACGAGCTGAACCTGAGTCAGAGGAGAGGACATGTTTCTGGTGCTGGGAAGAGGCCTATGGAGCAGGCCAGGGCGGTGGTTAGGCCTGGTTTCAAGCCTAATCAGCCAGCTCAGTTCAAGAGGCCAGGAGGGCCTGTTCAGAAGACTTGCCATTTCTGCGGCAAGCCTGGCCACATCAAGGATCAGTGTAGGAAGTTTCTGGGCCAGTGTTTGGTTTGTGGTGATGCTTCCCATGTCGCGAAGGATTGTCGGCATGCGAATCAGCTGCGGAGGGCACCTGTTGCAGTACAGCCGTTGCAGCAGCGAGCGTCTGTTCCTGCTGGACGTGGAGCATCTCTTGTTCCACAGAGGCAGGCTTTTCAGCAGGCTATTCCACCGAGGAGGCAGGCTTTTCTGATGACCGCTGTGGAGAGCGAGGCTGTGGATGAGGTTATCGCAGGTAATCCTCAATCTAGATGTTACTTTCCTAGCTAGTTTTGATTGTTAGATTGTGTTGTTTGCTGGAACATGATTGTTTGCTAGACTAGGGTTTGATTGTTAATTGCTTGTTAGGTATGGTTTTGGTGTGCACATTTCCTGCACGAGTCCTCTTCGACTCTGGTGCATCGATGTGCATTATTTCTCGGAGCTTCGTGGAGAAGCATTCCTTGTCGACGTCCCATCTTCCCAAGAGTTGGAATATCGTTACAGGGAATGGCGTGGTCTCGATGCATCGTGGTTGCAATTCTTGCTCGTTGGTGGTCTGTGGACATGAGCTTTACGCTGATTTCATCGTCCACGACATCATCAACTATGATGCAGTTCTTGGGATGGACTGGCTTGCGAGCTTCTATGCTACGATCGACTGTCGGAGGAAGAAGGTGGTGTTCGAGATTCCCGGACATCCAGTATTTGAGTTCAGCTGTAGTAGCAGTTCGCTTGGTCCTGTCAGATTTCGGGCCAGACCGGTGGAGGTTGTGGCTATGCAGATGGAGTTGGAGTGGCCAGCTGTGGTGCGGGATTTTGATGACGTCTTCCCCGAGGAGATGTCTGGTTTGCCACCTGATCGAGCTCTAGAATTTTCTATTGATCTTGTTCCGGGAGCGCAGCCGATTTCGAAGGCGCCGTATCGTATGGCACCCGTTGAGTTGGAGGAATTGCGGAAGCAACTGGATGAGCTTTTGCAGAAGGGTTATATCACCCCTAGTGTGTCTCCGTGGGGAGCACCGGTGCTGCTGGTGAAGAAGAAGGATGGTTCGCGTCGCATGTGCGTGGACTATCGGGAGTTGAATGCGGTGACCATCAAGAATAAATACCCGTTGCCTCGCATCGATGATATTTTTGATCAGCTTGGAGGTTCGAGGGTGTTTTCGAAATTGGATTTGAGGAGTGGTTACCATCAGTTAAAGGTGAAGATGGGAGATGTTTCAAAGACAGCGTTCAGGACGAAGTATGGACACTACGAGTTTGTGGTTATGCCTTTCGGTGTGACAAATGCACCTGCAGTTTTCATGAATCTGATGAACCTGATTTTCTACGACTTTTTGGATAAGTTTGTCGTTATCTTTATTGACGACATTCTGATCTATTCAAAGTCGGAGGAGTTGCATGCCTCGCACTTGAGGATGGTATTGGAGATTTTGAGGAAGCATCGGTTGTATGCTAAATTTTCGAAGTGCGAGTTTTGGCTGGATAGAGTTGCTTTTCTCGGGCATGTGGTGACTGGAGAGGGTATTTCAGTGGATCCCGAGAAGATTAGGGCCATCAGAGAGTGGCCCGTTCCGTCGTCTGCATCTGAGATTCGAAGTTTCCTTGGACTTGCTGGTTACTATCGGCGTTTCATTAAGGACTTTTCCCATATTGTTGAGCCGATGACCAGGTTGACGCGGAAGGATGTACCTTTTGTTTGGTCGGGTGATTGTGAGAGTGCTTTTGGCGTTCTGAGGGAGAGGTTGACGACTGCCCCTATTCTTGTTGTGCCTGATCACAGCGGTGGATTTGAGATCTTTTGCGATGCCTCTGGCAAGGGTCTCGGTTGTGTGTTGCATCAGCACGGGCATGTTGTGGCGTATGCATCTCGTCAGCTTAAGGTTCATGAGAAGAATTACCCGACGCATGATTTGGAGTTGGCTGCCGTTGTGTTTGCTCTTAAGATTTGGAGGCACTTCTTGCTGAGTGAGAAAGTGAAGATTTTCACCGATCACAAAAGCTTGAAGTATATTTTTACTCAGAAGGAGCTCAACATGCGACAGCGTCAATGGTTGGAGCTCATGGCGGATTATGATATTGATTTGCAGTTTCATCCTGGCAAGGTAAATGTTGTCCCTAATGCGCTGAGTAGGCTTCCAGCGGTGATGATTTTGACCTTGCAGTGGAGATTGCAGCAGGATTTTTGCGAGTCTGGTGTGGAGATTGTTCTTCCTGGGGAGGCTTCTTCGTTGATGTGTATGCAGATACAATCGACGATTGTGGATCGGATCAAGGCTGGCCAGGCTGAGGATCCGAAGCTGGTGAAGATTCGAGAGCAGGTGGAAGCTGGTCTGCGGACTGACTTTTTGATTCATGAGGATGGCTCGCTGAGGTTTGGAGCCAGGTTGTGTGTGCCAGCTGGAGATATTAGAGAGGAGTTGATGGTGGAGGCACACAGTTCGACGTATTCTGTGCATCCTGGTGGCACCAAGATGTACCAGGACCTTCGTCTGAATTATTGGTGGCATGGCATGAAGAGGAGTGTGGCTCGGAGTGTGGCCAAGTGCTTGGTTTGTCAGCAAGTGAAGGCGGAGCATCAGCGTACGGCCTGGTTGCTACAACCGTTTCCGATTCCGGAGTGGAAATGGCAACACATCACTATGGATTTCGTGACTGGACTACCTCGGAGTCCGAAGCAGAATGACGCGATTTGGGTGATCGTAGATCGATTGACCAAATCCGCGCACTTTATTCCGTTCCGAGTGGGACATTCCACTGAGGCGCTAGCGAGGAGATATATGGAGGTAAAATTCTTTTACTCTCCGTTTTTATTTCCTTTTTCCTAGTTTGGATGGTGATGTAACGTGAATCATGCAGGAGGTCGTGCGACTTCACGGAGTCCCCGTGAGTATCGTATCAGACAGAGACACGAGGTTCACATCTCAGTTCTGGCAGAGTTTGCAGAAGAGTTTGGGTACGCGTCTGAGTTTCAGCACGGCGTACCATCCGCAGACGGATGGCCAGTCCGAGAGGACGATTCAGATCTTGGAGGACATGCTGAGGGCGTGCATGTTGGATTTCAAGGGTTCGTGGGAGGACCATTTACATCTGGTAGAGTTTTCTTACAACAACAGCTTCCAGGCGAGTATTGGCATGGCACCTTTCGCCGCTCTTTATGGGAGGAAATGTCGATCGCCATTGAGTTGGGATGACGTTGGTGATCGGGAGTTGTTGGGACCTGAGATGATCGTGGAGGCCATGGATATTGTCAAGAACATTCGGGAGAGGTTGAGGATTGCTCAGGACCGTTTTAAGCATTGGGCGGATGCTAAACGTCGTCCTTTGGAGTTTCAGCCGGGCGACCATGTGTTTCTGAAGATTCCCCAAATCGTGGAGTGATTCATTTTGGGAAGCGAGGGAAGTTGAGCCCGTGATACATTGGACCGTTTGACATTCTGGAGAGAGTTGGCGAGGTAGCTTATCGCTTAGCCTTGCCGCCATCTTTGGAGGGAGTTCACAATGTTTTCCATGTGTCGCAGCTTCGTCGATACATTAGCGATCCATCTCATGCTGTGGATTTCTTGGAGATTACCGTTCGCCCCGATATGACGTATGACCAGCAGCCAGTGCAGATTCTGGACAGGCGTCAGAAGTCATTTCGGAACAAGATTGTCAATCTTGTGAGGGTGATGTGGCGACACGGCTCGCCTGGAGAGTCTACTTGGGAGAATGAGGATGAGATGCGAGAGCGTTTCCCACTTTTGTTCCCGGACACGTGAGTGTTGGGAAATTCCGAGGACGGAATTTTTCTTAAGTTGGGGAGGATGTAACGACCGGTTTTCTTGTATCTAGATTTATTAGATTATATTATATGTTTTGGTGGATTTTCTCCTCATGTGTGGTTTTCGTCCTCGTAGCTTTCATTTTCGATCGTTTCGTCGTATTTTCTTAGCTTCTTCTGTTGATCGTCGATTTTGGAGTAAGTCATTCGTGACGGGCTTCGTATCGGTCATATCTTATTGTTAGATCAAGCCTAGGGGTCTTAGGAATCGATCCCGGAGCTCCGCGCTCCATATCGGAACTTTTGGTGCTCATTAGCCGGTGTAAGAAGTGGCACTGACCGACTAGATGACGATCCAGTCGATCGGCAGACCTTCTTGAACAAACTAGTTGGCTTTCTAAATTTCTCAGGAGTTACTGTTTGTCGTTAGTCGGTCTAAGAACGTTGGTTGACCGACTAGGTTGCAAACTAGTCGGTCGGCAATGCTTCTTCAACCGACTAACTCATCATCTATTTTTGATACTAGTTACTGTTCCTTCTTAGTCGGTCTAAGTTCATCTTTCGACCGACTGGTTGTTAAACTAGTCGGTTAAGTTATGTACTCAGACCGACTAATTCTTAGTTCTTCTGAACAGTCGAGTACTGTTTACTCTTAGTCGGTCTAAGAACGTTCATCGACCGACTAGATGCTAAACTAGTCGGTCAGTAGTTGTTCTTTGACCGACTAAATCTAAATCCTATTTCTGTACAGGAGTTACTGTTTGGACTTAGTCGGTCTGCTTTGGTCAACCGACCGACTAGTTCCCAAACTAGTCGGTCAGTGGTTGTTCTGTGATCGACTAATCAGTGCCAAAACCCTAATTTCTGGGCAGCCGCCAGCCCTTCCTATTTAAACCCCTCCCAAACGTTTTCTTCTCCTTCCTCACGACCTAAAACCCTAGTTTCTCCCCCATTGAGCCCCCTACTACCTCAAACCATTATTCCTTCATCCCAAGCCCAAAATCCATCATCCAAACTCTCCCTTAACACATTCTACCTCTCATCTTCCTCAAAATCTCATCAAACCCCCAAAATCCCCCAAAACCCTATTTCTCCAAACTTCTCCAATCATTTCCAGATCTAAACCCTAGGTTCCCCGGAGCGTTTCTTCCGTCGCCGTGGTTGCTCGGAATCATTCTTCCGTTCCATATACGGTAATAATCGATCTCTTGATGTTTTCATAACCCGTTGTGTTTTTGTGAAACCCTAATAAAATGAATGTTGTTTTGATGATTGTTTCTCCGTAACAGCGACTTCCCCGTAGATTAGCGTCCGTGGGACGAACCCTCGTGATCGTCATCCTCGCTGCTAGGCAAGTGAAACTTGCCACTTAGGGTTTAGGCCACGTTTTAGGCCATTTGCTTGTTGTAGGCGTAAAAGAGGCTAGGCAACGAATGATACTCGCCTAGGCGCAAATTTAGGAACTAGCTTGACAACGAAGCTAGATCCGACATTTATCATGTTGCACAATTACCATGTCACGTTTAATTTCCATTAACGGTACGCAAATTAATTGTCATGTCATTGCATTCTTTAAGTGTTTCCGTGATTGCGTAGCTTCGCTACAATGCTTGTGTTCCTAGCTCGTGTTCCAGAAGCGGGCCATGTGTTGGTTGATAGCCAATGCCCGAATTGCTTGTTTCCGGCTAGGTGCACCCCTATGCCATATGCTTATGAATCGTGAAATAGAATGCGATCTCCTGTGCGGGGCAACCCTGGCTCATTTACTGAGCTCGTGTGCGGGGACCCTGGCTCGTTTACATGTGGGTATTGGGGGTAAGAGTTAAGCGGCCAATCAACTGGGAGTCTGCCCGATCAGCAACTGCAGTGGTAAGGCGTAAACTCTGGGTTTTGGGGTAGTGTTAAGCGGCCAATCAGCGTGAATGCCAAACCATTCAGCTGTAAGGCGTAAACATCTACAAACAACTTGAAACGTGACTAGTGAAATGATTGAGATTGTTAGTAGTTTGGCTACTCTTGTCTTGTCCCGATAATTGTTCTCTTGTACTTATTGTCTCGCCATGTCTTGCTTGTGCACTCATGCTATAACTGCCATGTCATGCATACTATAACTGCTAGGTTGCTAGTTGCCTTACTTTCAGTTTCCTTGCCCAAGTCTTTTAGACTTGCTGACATGTGCCCCTTTACTCTTTTGGGTGACACATGTTAGATCCTGAGCCTGAGTACCTTGTTGAGGACGAGGTGTTTGCTGACGCCGAGCCCGAGCTTGTGTTTGATGGGGAGTACGTGGACACTGGGGACCAGTCCTAGTGTCTTCGTTTTGTTTTCCCTTTTGTTTAGACTGCTATTTTGTTGTCGGTGCGTAGTACCTATACTTTGTTGCGTTGTTGCTTTTGTTGGCCTTGTTCTGGGCCTTTAGACTCTTTCTTTTAGCCTGGTGGATTTTCTGGATGTCAAACTTAATTTTCATGTTGGACAATTTATGAGATATGAGAATTTTATTTCTGTCTCTCCTTGTGTTATTATTGTTGTTCCGTTTGTGGTTACAGGGACCTGCTTATGTTTTATTGACGCTTATCGGGTTTGGGGCTTCACAGCTCCACTCTCGTGCGGACCTTTTCACGTCTCGCCTCCATTTTAGGGAAGCGGGGCGTGACAGCATGGCAGATAACAGTTTAAGTGTGTACAAATAAGGGATTTAAACATGGCAGATAACAATGCATGAATGACATGGCAGGGTGACAGACCTAGCTTCGTTGTCAAGCTAGATCTTAAAGTTGCGTCTAGACAGCTATCATTTCACTGTCTAGTCTCATTTACGCTAAAAACAAGGAAGTGGCCTAAAACATGGCCTAAAGCAAAGGTTGACAAGTTTCACTTGCCTGCAAGTCTGATGTCAGAAAAACATCGTCCAACGAGTCCAAAGTCACAAATAACTTACGTGCACAAGTCCACCGGCCTACAGTCCCATTTTATTAATATTGATTAGTGAATTTAAAACAATTTAAAACATCGATTTTTAATCTTGATTAACAGGCTGGGTTGGGGTCCTAGGGGTGCAAAGCATTACCTCAACACGACGCGAAAGCTACACTGGCATCGGGTAGCGACGCCAGGGGTTGGAATGAAAGAACGCGCTCCTAGTCCAGATTCCAAAATAGATTCCTCGCTCGCCATGTCTGGGCAGCAACCAGATCAACGAACCAAGATTCCAAAGCTAGAACGTGCGACGACGGGCTACGACGTATGGTAACGTCAAAATAGTCCAACGACGAAGAAGAAGCACTTGGGTGGGACCCACATCAATTCTAGGGGCCAATGGGGGACCCACAACACCTCTGGAGAACTTGGGGGCCCACTGTGGCAAGCGGTGTGGAAGTTGCGACGTTGCGACGAATGTCGCTCTGTCAGACCGAGCCGCTGCGAGATTTTCTCTCGGTTAGACCGAGAGAACACAGCGCACGGGGCGGTTGGTCGCTACGGAGCGCGATGCGGAGCGGGGGCTCTCGGTCACAGCGGGTCGGTGCGGAAGAATCCGTCGGTCGAGCGCTTGCGGATGCAGGCTGCAGCGGGCGGGGTTGCAACGAAGCGGAGAGCGGGCGATGCGGGAGAATCTCTCGGTTGTAGCAGGCGGGAGCAGGGGTCGGTACGGGGTTGCAATGTTGCAAGTTGCAACGGAGCGGGGGCGTGCGGGCGATGCGGGCGATGCGGGGAGGCGCTTCGGTCAGACCGAAGGAAGCTATCGGTCGTAGCGGGGCGGTGCGAGGCTTGCGAAGCAGGGGCGGCTGGGTGCGGTGCAGAGCGCTTGGTGCGGGCGGGGCTCTCGGTCAGACCGAGAGAAAATGGGGAATTCTCTCGGTCGGGCACGACGGCTACGGAGCTAGGTTGCGACGAACGTCGCAAGCGAGATTTTTGAGTTGTGGGGCGGCTAGGGTTTGTTTGCTTACGAAAATAGGTTAGCCTACGGGTTGTTTATATAGTATAGAGGGGTTGACTTGGTCTAGGGCTAATTCTATTAGGATTAGGATTTAAAAATAATTAAAAATTCAATCTCTCCCTCTCTTACTCACGCATGGCTAGGGTGCGGCCAAGATGGGGCTAGGATTTGGGTCAAAAATACTTTGAATAGTTATAATTTAATAGAAATTTTATTGGGTCGAAAATAATTTAAAACTTGGTATTTAAAAATATTTAAAGCTTTGCTAAAAATATAAAATAGGTCAAATGAACTCCAAAAATTGTGAAATAAATATTGGGATGATCGGGACAACAAGAGAAAGAAAACTAAGAAGACAGTTCACAATTTCGACGTCGAGCGACGAAACTAAAAATAGAAACATCTCACGTCCAAAGTGAAAATCACAACGTCTCTTCGAATAAGATCAAATCGTGGGAGAACGACCCGAGAAATGTTGTTCCAAATTAGTGCCACGATTTAATACTCTCAGAGATGTTCACCACGACATATCACACCAAAGTGTTCACAAACAAACAAAGTCTAAAACAAATACATGCACGGTCAACAGCACGTGCACGAAGAAGATACGATTGGAAAGCGACCGTTACACACTAAAATACGTACGGGAAAGTCAATCTAGAAACCAAATAGAGGAGCATGTGTCGGTTGTGATTTCGTTAATGGTTTTGTACTCGATGATTTGGAATATCTTTTCTATAACTCAATGTCTCATCCGGCTAAGGTATGAGAACATCGGAAAGTATGGCGATAAAGCACATAAAATAGTGCCAAAAAGTAATCACGTATAACATCGATTTCATAAAAGAAAATACGCACAAATGCCCTCTCGGGTTATGATACGTCCTCTCAGATCGCATCACGAATAAGTCTTACTCAGATCATATTCAATTAAGCATGCACACGTCTCCGATTAACACACTTATTTAGATTATACGTAGAAATCGATGAAATACGTGATTATAACATGCAAATAGGGTGAAAAGAGATCAAAATCAACGATCATATAGCTCTAACAACATCACAACCAATACATAAAGGTACTAGCCACGCATGGATAGAAGAAAACTCAATTTCATTAGCAAATACATGATCAAAAGCTTAAAATACGTGCTAAATAGACGATGTACAAGGTATAAATTGAGATTTCTATCACCAAAACTCCTCCAAAAGACTTAGAATTCCTTCTGCAAGAGCCCCTAGCCTATGTCTCCAAAGCCGCAGAACCTCACACAAAAATAAGCACAAGAGAGCCTCCAATACGTAATGAATCCAAAACCCTAGGCCAAAATACACTTATATAGTGAGTATTGCGGGTTTTAAGTCGTTAGCGGGTCCAAAACCCGCTCCAATAGCGCTAAAACCCGCTCCAATAGCGGTGCCCTTTCTCTGTCGTTCATCAAGTGCGGGATGGGATCTTCGGATGCCACGTGGCGCAGATCTACGCCCGCTTCCTGTTCAAATCTGAGTTCGAATCAGGGTTCATCTAGCTCGTCAGATGATGCATTGACGCTCACAAACGAGCCACGTCGCCCATCCCGTTTGCTAGCTCTGCATCCGCCTCGGGGTGAATTTCCATCGTTGTATCTGGCGGGGGGAGCAACGGATGCGGCAATGTGGCCAAAGAACGGCGCCCGCACAGCTCCGCTTTCGCCTCCATTGTGACCGTCAGAAGATAGATCGACGGTTTGTATTGGGCCACGTCGTCGATTAACAGGTGATCATTGGATTTGAGCGGAAACTGCTTTGATGGTGCCAAGTGGCCTGCCCGTTGAGTGGAGCAGCCGTATCTTCGTATTTTATGCGTATTTCTGCCGTATTTCTCCATTTAAAATGGTATACTGCATTCAAAAATTCATAGAAATTAGTACAGGTCTCAGAAAATTACAAATAAATAGTCGTTGGAATCGTGCGATCGAGATCTTCATATGAAAAATATAAAAGAGCTGATATACCCCATAAAATTCCATTTTATGCATAGAATATGAATTTGCTCTAATAAATAAGTGTATTCTAAATACGATCGTATCAGAGACTAAATAAGTACCATATATGCACAAAATGGGGTTAAATAAGGGGCTAAATATGTAATATTTACCATGAATCACACCCCCAACTAGCGTTTTGCTAGTCTCTAGCAAAAAGAGTGACTAAATCAGATGTTTAGAAAAATATTAAACCCTTCCAATTGTCTAAGGCTTGGCTTAATAATGTACTTTCCATCATAATATTTAGCACGAATATACACAATTATTAATGAGATCAAATCCATGTCATTTTCTCTAATCTAGTTTAAATACATAATATACATGCATCGTTTTGCATAGGCCAAAAGTATAACACAACATCAATTCATAATTTTCTAATTTTCAGGGAATCGGCATTATTCAAAGATCGTCTGATTCATGTGTGTTAAGTTTGCCATATCTTCCTTTTTCTCTTTTCTCCTTTTTGACTTATAATGATACATGTATCGAGCTTTCAGTTAATGACTCCAAGGCCAGACGACCTTCGGGCATAGGCTTAGAAGGACCCCTCGAACTTAATGAATCGAATCATCTAAGTTTTTATTATCCCTTTTTTGAGTGCACTCCCAATGCATCCATCTTTCGAAGTAAATCTCCAATGCTTCCTGAGGCACGAAAACCCGGCTACTTAATAAACTCAAGGGAACGGTGCACTTTATTCCTTTTTCGCATTTTTTTTCTTTTTTTCTTTTTTAAAGCAACTCACACTCATTCATTAGACTCACATTTCAGCACATATTTATGGCCACATTCTTCTACGAAAAGAAAGTTATTCCTATCAATCATGTCCACTTTAAACTTATGCATCACAACGACTTGCATGGAATTAATTCAAACCATTTCGAGATATTAGCCATGAAATTTGAAACTTTTCATAAGGGGCATATTAATGATTAATTCCATGAAGAGAAAAATAATGAATTCAAGCCATAAACAATTTTTAGAATGCCATTAATGCATAATCATCCGATAAAGTGACACTTTAAGATGGCTTAGATGATGATTAGAAGATGAGTGATGGTGATTTATTCTTTTCTCTCTTTTTTATTAAAAAAACTAGAAAAAAATCACCTAACAAAAAGTCTAATACACTCCTCCCAACTTAAAAACAAACATTGTCCTCAATGTTGAAAATAGAATACTAGAGGTAACATTCATAAGAAAAATAACAAAAATGTAAAATAAAGAACGAAAAAAACTACTACTACTGAGTAAGGAAAGACCACACCGGTTTAAGTGCCACCCGAAGGTGGATCCGTAAGGTCCATGGTTGTATCCTCCTTGGTCCAAATTTCTTGAAAGTGTTTCAGTCGTTGTCGATTGACTTTGAACTCGCTCCCATCTTTTTCATTCACCATAATTACCACTCTGTGTGGAAAAATGTGTTTGATATGAAATGGGCCCGACCAATTGGAGCGTAGTTTCCCTAGAAATAGATGCAATCGTGAGTTTTAAAGAAGAACTTTGTCCCCAAGCTTGAATTCCTTCCGTAGGATCGTCTTGTCATGCACAGCTATTATTCGTTTCTCACCAATTTCGCATTTTCATACGCTTCCCTCCGTAACTCCTCAAGCTCCAAGATCTGCAATTTACGAGAATCATTCGATGAGTCATCAAGCAAATTTAAAGTTTTATAGCCCAATAAGATTTATGCTCTAATTCAACGGGGAGATGACAATTTTTTCCATAAACTAAACGGTAAGGGGACATCCCTAAAGTAGTCTTGTATGCCGTCCGGTAGGGCCATAAAGCTTTAGGCAAGCGCAGACTCCAATCTTTACACGTGGGATTCACTGTTTTCTGAAGTATGTTCTTGATCTCTCTATTTGCAAGTTCAGCTTGTCCATTCGTTTGGGGATGGTATGGAGTGGAAACTTTATGCGTCACCCCAAACTTCTTCATCAGATTTGCAAAGAGCCTATTGTAAAAGTGGGATCCTCCATCACTAATAATGGCCTTTGGCACTCTAAAGCACGCGAAGATATTCTCTTTTAAGAACTTTAGCACGATGGATGAGTCATTAGACCTGCAAGAAATAGCCTCCACCCATTTAGAAACATAATCAATTGCAACTAGTATGAATACATAACCAAACAAAGGTGGAAAACGTCCCATAAAATCAACCCCCAATAGTCAAATATTTCTTTCTCTAACATGAGATTTAATGGCATCATATTTCTTTCTGTGATTCCCCCCAACTGTAGACAACAGACACATGATTTACAATAAGCATATGCATCTTTAAACATGGTGGGCCAGAAAAATCCACTTCGTAAAATTTTTGCAACTGTTCTATGAGCATAAAAATGTCCTCCACATATCCCATCATGGCACAATTGTAAAACAATACTAATCTCATGATCAGGTATACATCGGTTCACAATTTTGTCTCCACAATATTTAAAGAGATAAGGATTGTCAAAGTAGAAAGATTTTACCTCAAGTTTGAAACGTTTAAACTCAAGAGAGGACCAATATGATGGAGTTCTACCTGTTACCAAATAGTTAACTATGTCCGCATACCATGGTAGAGTAGAGACAACGAAAAGTTGCTGATCGGGGAAGGAATCTCTCAACGGTGTATCTGATGACTCTGTGCCTACCGTCAATCTAGAGAGGTGATCTGCTACATGATTCTCCACTCCCTTCTTGTCTCGTATCACGATGTTGAACTCCTACTAAAGAAGAATCCATCGTACAAGTCTAGGCTTTGCATCCTTTTTAGATAATAAATATTTGAGTGCAGAGTGATCCGTATATACGACGATGGGCAATCCCAAAATGTAGCTCCTGAACATGTCCTACGCAAATACCACCGCAAGTAATTCCTTCTCTATTGTCATGTAATTTCTTTGAGCATCGTTCATAGTCTTACTTGCATAGTAAATAACATCAGGAACTTTTTATTTCTTTTGCCCAAGAACCGCCCCCACTGCGTAATCACTCGCATCGCACATAATCTCGGAAGGAAGAGTCCAATCTGGAACTTGCAAAATAGGCTGCAAAAGAGGCAATGAGACAAGTAAGGATTTCAGTTTTTCAAATGAATTTTGGCACTCTTGTGTCCAAATAAATTCAGTATTTGAAGTTAATAAATTGCAAAGAGGTCGAGAGATAGCGCTGTAATCCTTTATGAAGTGTCTATAAAATCCTGCATGACCCAAGAAGGAATGAATATCTCTGACGCTTTTTGGTGTTGGCAACTTCTCTATAACCTCAAGTTTTGCCCTATCCACTTGAATACCTGCTTTAGAAACTAAATGACTAAGTACCAAACCTTCCGTAGTCATGAAGTGGCACGTTTCCCAATTGAGTAGTAAGTTCTTCTCTTTACACCTGCACAAAACAAGGGCTACTAAGTTAGATAAACAATTTTCAAAAGAGGTGCCATATACAGAGAAATCATCCATAAATATTTCTACTAAATTTTCAACAATATCACTAAATATGCTTAACATGCAACGTTGAAAAGTAGCAGGTGCATTGCACAATCCAAATGGCATCCTCTTAAATGTGAAAATTCCAAAGGGACAAGTGAATGTGGTTTTCTCTTGGTCCTCTAGAGCGATCTCTATCTGATAATAACATGAGTAGCCATCTAGAAAACAATAATATTTATTGCCAGCCACTCTTTCTAAAATTTGATCTAGGAAAGGAAAAGGAAAGTGGTATTTTCTTGTTTTTGAATTTAACTTCCTATAATCAATGCACATTCTCCATCCAGTGGTGGTTTGCATAGGTATGAGTTCATTATTTTCATTTTTAACCATAGTTAAACCAGATTTCTTAGGGACAACCTAATTGAACTAACCCACTTGCTATCAGAGATTGGATAAATAATTCCAGCATCAAGTAATTTAAGAACCTCACCCTTTACCACTTCTTTTAACGTCGGGTTCAACTGCCGTTGCATTTCACGCGTAGGTTTTTCATCATCCTCAAGATAAATATGATGTGTACAAGTTAAGGGATTTATACTTTTGATGTCTGCAATGGATCATCCAGTGGCTCCTTTATGTTCTCTAAGTACATCAAGCAATGAGTGTTCCTGTTCAAGTGTAAGTTTGGAAGATATTACCACTGGGAAGGTCTCATCTTTTCCAAGAAAAGCATACTTCAAGTAGTCTGGCAGTGGCTTCAGCTCAAGCTTTGGATGCTCCACGTCAAAGGGTAATTGTGGGGGTCAATCCAACTGGTAGTGGTTCAATTCTTGGTGCCCATGGTTCCCTTGATTTTTCATGAGTGCCCTGTACAAAATAAGACACATTAATATCAACACAATTATAATCAATATAATTAGATTCACATTCATACTCAACCTCAAAATAGTCTTCAATCAAACTTTCAATAAAACATACCTCTTCAACACTTTCAACATCTGTTGGCAACTTACATGATTTAAATATATTTAATTCAAGCTTCATGTTACCAAACGTTATCTTCAACTGTCCATCCCTACAATTGATTACGTCATTGCATGTAGCTAAGAATGGACGGCTCAAAATGACATGAGTGATGTTACCAGAAGGTGATCCATGTCTGTCTAGGACGATGAAATCCACAGGGTAGTAGAACTTTTCCACCTGAATTAAAACATCCTCCATGCAACCTCTTGGAACTTTCATTGACCTGTCTGCTAACTGTAGCACCACTGGCGTTGGTTTCAGCTCTCCCAAACCTAGTTGCAAGAAAACAGAGTAATGAAAAATATTCACACTAGAACCCAAATCAAGCAGAGCATTTCCAAAGCTCTTCGTTCCTATAGTGCATGGAATAGATGGAGAACCTGGATCTTTATATTTGAATAGAGTGTTATGTTGAACTATGGCACTTACCTATTGCATGAGAAAATCTTTATTTTTTACATTAAGCGTCCGTTTCACAGTGCATAAGTCCTTTAAAAATTTAGCATAGGCAGGCACTTGGTTTATCACATCAAGCAGGTGAATATTAATTTTTACCAGTTTGAAGATGTCCCTAATTTTTGCCTGATACTTATCTTTCGAAGGTGTTGCTAGCCTCTGTGGAAATGGAGCTGGAGGTGTATATGGTTCATGCTCTTTTTCTTTGACCTCCTCTTTTTCTAAGCTTTTCTCCTCCTCTTGCAGCTTTTGTGGTACATGCTCATCCTCTTTCTCCTCCATTATTTGTTTATGCTTAGGTGGTTTTGGCTTTTCTATTTCTCGTCTGCTACGCAAAGTAGTCACTGCCTTGCATGGTTTCATGTTGTTACCTGAAAAAGAAGAGGGATTTATATTAGGATTTGCAACAGATTGAGCTGGTAAAGTACCTTTTTCTAAAGATGCAGCAATTTTATAGAAATTTTTGTTAAGCTGCTGAAACTGCTGCTGAAATTGTTGTTGAAGATGTTGTTGTTGATTCTGTATTTGCATCATTTGCTGAAGTATGACGGTGATATCAGTGCTCTGCTCCTTCTTCCCTTGATTGCTTGCATGATTTGGATGGTGGTAAGAAGTGGTCGTCTGTTGCACCGGCTACTGTGGTCTCCATATCAAATTTGGGTGATTCTTCCAAGAAGAGTTGAAAGTGTTTGAATTTATTCCTTGATTTGACACCAAATATACTTCAGTTTATGGGTTTCTTATAGTCTCTTTTATAGCAGGGATTACGGGACTAATAGACGTGTCATGAATGGGCTGCTCACAAATGGTGCAAAATGGTCCATCTTTGACTGCTTTCACCGCTCTCAAGTCTAGGCCTTGTAGCCTCTGTGTCAGCAATGCATCCACCTGTGCTCTTATTGCATCGTTTGGCTTCAATGAGTGCATGCATCCTTTAGATGGTGGAAGAGGCTCATATCAAAATCTGAAGTGGACTCACATCTCCTTGCATGCTCCGCTATGGTCTCCATGTAGTTCCATGCCTCCGTAGGAGTTTTCTGAAAGAATTCACCATTGCACATCATCTCCATGTATTGCCTAGTTTACGGCTGCAGGCCATCATAAAAGAATCCAATATCTTATCCATGGTGTGGGAAAGCGATCAAAAGGTCCTTTAATCTCTCCCATGCTTAGTCGTACGACTCCTTCTCCTTCTGTAAAAAGGACATGATTTGTCGCTTCAAGGCATGGGTCCTCTGCAAAGAAAAGAATTTTTTTAGAAATTCAGTTTGCAATTGTAACCAATTGAAGATAGATCTAGGTGGTAAAGAATTTAACCAATATTTTGCTTTATCTTTCAGAGAGAATGGAACTAATTTTAGATAAACAGAATCAGAAATAATTTTTCCATCTAACTGTGTCGATCATACTTCTTCAAAAGTTCTAATATGCAAATAAGGATTATCATTTTCAATGCCATGGTAAGATGGTAAGAATTGAATTACACCTGTTTTCAGATTAAAATTATACACCCCCTAGATGGCATATTGACGTGCGTTTATATTTCATATATTCACGCACGTCTTCTTTTGTGTTTTTCCGTTGTTTTCCGCCGTCTCGTATCCGTTTTCTCGTATTTTCTAGTTTTCTTTCACTTCTCCATGTTTTTACGTGTTTGCAGGAGTTTGCCAGTATAGGGGACACATAACGAAGATATCATAAGTCTCCTAAGCAATGGGAGGAGTCACACGTGATCCAGGGGGTCAAACGACCAGGATTTCTATCTTTCAGCCCCCACCCGATCGGTTGGATACTGCCAACCGATCGGGTAATGCACGCGTGCACGACCCGGACAGCAGCTGAAGCAACTTGAGCATCAACCGACCGGTTTGACGACCGGTTCATCCCAACTGTCTTCTCGGGAAATCGAAGCTGAACTCCAACCGATCGGGTGACCTTCACCCGATCGGTTCACAAGTAGCCGTTTCCCCCAAGACACGACCCAGAGAGCTCACCTGACGGCCAGCTGACCGTGCCAAAACGTCGCAAGCTTCTATCTTTTGGGCGACATTTCCAACCGATCAGTTGATTTTTCAACCGATCGGTTCACCCGGTGACCGCATGATCCAAACGCTAGCCGCTTCCGCCAACCGATTGTGTCGCCTGACCGGGTGAAGTTTCTAAAGACCGCTACTGAAGATCGCAGCAGCTCACCCAATCGGTTGATTCTTCAACCGATCGGGTGAATTCGTTTTCTATATATATAAGCCCTAGGTTTTCAGAAACGGGAGTTGATTATTTTTCTGTCGTTTTTCCCTATTGTGACGGCTGGAATTTTTTGGTTATTTGTAAGTGTTCGGATCTTTGTCAAACTTTGATATTATCTTAATTGCATTACTACTACCACATTTCAATTGCCTGATTATGTTTTTAACGGTCGATTTTTATTTAGATCGCTTTTAGCTACAATGTGTGAGTAGTTCCCTAATCTGAGATTTCGATGGAAACCCCTTCGTAGGTTTTCCCTAATGCGTCCATAGGACTAGGATATCGATAGAGAATATGAATCTGTTGGTTACGCAGGGTGTTATATTGTCATCGACGGGAAAAAGACCGCCTTTGACCGTTGGGCCAAGGGGGAATAAACTTGACGGTTGACTCCCTAGCCATAGCTCATGCCCTTAGCGTAGACATCGAATCCTAGCGCGCGGAAGCGACAGGATGAGATGTTGGGAGTTATCGTTGCGAGCTTAGTGCTCCCAGAGTCAGTCAGTGTTAATGGACATGGGAATGTCCACTGACCAAACCCGGGTAGTCCGGCGTATCATCCTGGGCACCGACCAGAATATCGGGCCCATGGGACGCTGGTATCACTCTTAGAGGCAACGTCTCACCACTAAACCCTAATTTCGATCGTTATCCTATCCGTCGGTCGTAATGGCGAGAACACATGATGGGGTGGAAACCAAAGTCCCGGGTTTCCTTTTATATTGTTTAGCCCCGTATTTACATTCCGTGACAACCCATCCATCGATTCGGGCTAGCTCACCCATAGTGTGAATTCGGTCCCTTCTAACACAAGCACAACCACGCCTCCCTGTGTTCGACCCCTAAGCCACACTACAACTCCGTACGCTTGCGGTTGTAAATATTTTAAATCTTGCATCCCCCATCATATTGCACACTTTGCACATGCACCACAAAACCGTGGGATGTCAAGCTCTATGGCGCCGTTGCCGGGGAGGCAATGTGCTTGTTATTTTTGGATCTTTTGAACCCTTGAGTCTAGCTCACATCTCTATCTCGCGATAATTTTCGCATTCTTCTTTTTCGTTTTTATTTTCTTATTTTTATTTTTATTTTCTATTTTTATCTGTTTCTTTCCCACTTTTGCTTCACGGGTGTTTGTTTTTTTAATGCGCATGAACACAATGAGTCTTGACGACTTGATTCCCGTTGATCCTGAGATAAATGCCACCCTAAGGCATCTGGCTACAGAGAAGAGAAGAAGAGAAGAGTGAAGCCATGGGGGAGAATACCCCACTGCATAAGTCCCTACTGGAGTACTCGATGCCATCCATCGAGTCTACCTCTACCATCCGACCTCCTGCTATTACGGCACAGAGCTTCGAGCTGAAGCCGTCCTTAGTGACGTGGATCCAGCAGGATAAATTCTCTGGGGAACCCATGAAAATCCCTATTGAACATCTGGACTCCTTCCTAGAGAAGTATGACACGTTCTGGATAAATGGTGTCACAGCTGAAGCAATCCGTCTGAAGCTATTCCCCTTCTCTCTGCGGGATAAGGCCAAGCAGTGGCTTAGGGGAAAGGACTCGAACACCTTCAACACTTGGGAGGAGCTCTCAAACGCCTTTTTGACAAATTTCTTTCCTCAGGGGAAGACCATGAAGCTTAGGAGTGAGATCTCCTCCTTCTCCCAGGCCAGCCACGAGTCCCTGCATGATAGGAGCCGGTGGTGCCGGTACACAACATATTGCGGTGGTGGAAGCAGAAGTCATGGGGGACTTCGAGGGTGGTGACATCTCATCACCGTTGGACCAAGTGAGCACACTATTCTACAATCCTACAGGAAATGCGCCGTCCACCACGGACTAGCTCCAATCCGGCCTACTCTCCAAATAACCGGAACCACCCCAATCTTAGCTATCGGGCGCCTTATAAGCAACCGCAACCACAAGTATATCAGCCGCCTAGGCAACAGCAGCAGCAGTTTCAGCAGTAGCATCCCCCACAATCATACCAACAGTACCCCCAAGGAACCAGCATCCCATGCAGCAGCAACAGCCGTACGGCCAGCAGCGTGCTATCTCCCCGGTTGAGTTCCTCTTGACTCAGTACATCTTGAACCAGGAGAAGATAAATTTGAAGCTGGAAATGGGGCAGAGGGCTCTCACTGACCAGGTAACCCAGCTGGGGTTACAGGTGGCGAACCTTCAAAGGTTACAAAATCTATTGCCGCCACAATCGGAAGTGAACCTAAGGGGGGCGAACCAAACTTTGGCACTAATGCACGAGCATGCGAACGTGTCCGCTATCGTCTTGAGAAGCGGAACACAAATCCCCACAAGAGTGTCTTCCAAGGAACTGATCACTCCTTATTTTACACCCTTTTTCCGCATATTTGCATGCCATTTAGATCGCCCAAATCATGTTTTTCACGATATATCGACGATATTGCGATGCTTTTCACGATTTGTTGTTTTTGTCGCATTTCAGGTGATTTGGCGCGATTTGGAGTGATCTCGAGATGCGCTTACTCTAGACGGTCACCGACGACCTCCCCGAGGGGTATTTTGCTGTTGGAGAGGAGCAGAAGAATAACGGACGTCGCAGGAGCGACGAGGAGGTCAAAATAAGCAGATTGGGCATTTTTTGTGTCCCACTCGGCTGAGTGGAGGAGCCACTCGGCCGACCAGCGAGACACTGCTCGGCCGACCAGAACAGACACGATTTATGTGTGCACTCGGCCGAGCACCGAAGACCACATCGGCCGAGTGACGAGACCCCGTCCGCCCGAGTGGCGCCCAGACGAAGCCTTTCCAAAACATCCAAGTTACTATTTTTCAGCTGCCTGAACTTCAAAAGACCCACTCGGCCGAGTGGTTAATCCCGTTCGCCCGAGTACTATGAAGCCATCGGCCGAGTGACGACAACTCACTCGGTCGAGCCGCCCCCGAAGTAGAGACCCCTGAAAGCCCCGACTTACTGGAAAATTACAGGGTTTTCACTCGGCCGAGCGACTTTTGTCACTCGGCCGAGTGCGATGCGCTGCCTGTAGCGAAAACTGCGGAAAACAGGCTGTGCAGGGGTATTTTGGTCACAGTTTTTGGACGATTTTGAGGGCTATTTAAACCCTGTTTTTACCCTAGTTTAGAGAGCCTCTCTCTTAGATTTTTTGCAGCTTTTTAGATTAGTTTTTAGCTTTATTCTTGTGATTGGAAAGGAGACAAAGATTGGAATTTTGTTGGATTAATTGAAGAACTCCATTGGTTTGCATCTCTTTCCCTTAAAAATTCTATTTTTATTGCTTATCTCAATATTGTGATGAATTCCATTGCTTATTTCAACGATTATTTTTGTGATCTTGCTATGATTTGTGAGTAGTCTCCACGTCTTGGGGCGTGGGGATGAATCCTACAAGCCCATTTTCATATTTGTGATGAATTGGTAGAAATTGTGCTAGAATTGTTATTAGGGATTAGATTGGGATCAATTTACTACGGATGGCTAGGTATTCATATCAATTGGGATTTGCAAGAGATTGGATCCCAATTTGATAGGAAACCCTAGAAACCCGAATTGGGTTGGAGTCGGATTTTCGAAGTATCGGTTTGCAAGAGATTGGACCGATACTAGGATTTCCGGTTGCAATTCCATGCCGATACTCGTTTGCAAGAGATTGGACGGGCAGGAACTATCCCAATCTAGGTCGTGGACCGAGTTTGCAAGAGATTGGGCTCGGAGCGCGATTGAGCGATGATGTTGATCCTAATGCTAGCTTCCCTAGGCTAGGGTTTGCAAGAGATTGGACCCAAAACCTAGGATAGCTATAGACCGGCAACAGCGCGAGAGCGTGAGCTTGGTTCTACATTCAGTTGCAACTAGTTCATCCAAATTCTCATTCAAGCAATTTTGATACCGATAAACCGCATTTATGAAATACGGTGAGTAGCGGGGATTCCCCATTCCCTAGACGTTCTTTATTTGATTTGATATTTCCGCATTTTTGTCTGACGATTGTGACAGGATCGCCAAAGGCAAATTTCTCTCTTAAATAGCCAGGTTGATTTGAACAAGCACGGTCATTCGTCCTCCCTGTGTTAGATAACCCGCTTGCCGCTATAACGTGCGCTTGCGGTAAAACTACAACCGTTCTTTGGGTCACATCCCGGAGCGATCAAGTTTTTGGCGCCGTTGCCGGGGAGGCGATTGCGTTTGATTCTTTCTCACCCTAGCTATTTCTTTTTTTTATTATTATTATCATTATTTTTATTTCTTATTTCTTACATAACCCTTCCACGGTACTAATCATTTCTTTGAAACTCTGTTTCCCCTGTGCATGTACACGAGATCTACGGCGGACCCTGCAGCTATCTTATTTGATCCCGAGATCGAACGTACCGCGTGGAGACTTAGAGCGGAAAGGAGACAAAATCCGGAAGGGAGGTTTATGACCAACCCGGAAACTGCTGAACAATTAGCGGCAAGGATGGCGAGGCTAATTTCTATTCGAGATAGGCTTCGGCATAAGACCTCTTCCACTACCTCATCCATTGCCATGCCGGAGTTGGCGGCTGACAAGAACTTCGAGCTAAAGACTGGATTGGTGGTTTTGATGCAACATGACCCATTTCATGGGAACGCCCATGAGAACCCCCACTACCACATCCAATTATTCTTGTCGAAGTGCGCCACATTTCAGATGCCGGGGGTCTCCATCGATGCCATCAGACTGCGTCTCTTCCCCTTCACGCTAAAGGACAAGGCACTCTATTGGTTGAGGACGCAGGCTGACGGAGTTTTCACCTCTTGGGACGAGTTGGCGAGTGCATTTATTGACAAGTTCTATCCGCCATCCAAGACGGTGAAGATCCGGAGCGCTCTCATGTCCTTCAAGCAAGGACCACAGGAGACGCTCTATGAGGCTTGGGAGCGTTTTAAGGATTTGCAGCATCAATGCCCGCACCACAGCATAGAAGATTGGGAGCTAGTTCATAGCTTCTACAACGGTCTCCAACCGGGGACCAAACAAATTATTGATGCCGCGGCGAATGGTGCTATCTTGTCAAAGACTCCCGAGGAAGCTACGGCCCTAATTGAGGAGATGGCCTCAAATAATCAACAATGGGGCGATGAGCGAGGACACTCCACGTCCTCCTTAAAGCCAACTAGCATCTACGAGGCGAAGGCCGTAGCGGAGCTTACGAGCAAGTTTGATTCTCTCCACAAGGTAGTGGAGAGATTGGAGAAGTTTATCACGGAGCCCCAAGGAGCCCCATCCACCTCCGCACCGACTAACCAAATGTGTGATTGGCAAGACCAATCTCAAGCCATGTACGTGGGAGGAGAGCAAGGAGAAGGATCCTTGGAGCAAGTACAATATGTCGCGGGGAACCAAGGATATTGGGCCAATCTGGCCGCAAGAAATCATCCCGGATTCTCTTACGCCAACAATGAAGGAGCTTTGAACCCGCCACAACCGCCACCTCAACAAGCCCGACCACCACTACCACCCCAACAACAAAACTATCCACCGAGGGGGCCTACTCAACAAAATTTTCAACCAAAGCAACAAGTTCCACCATATAGGCCGCCCGGATACAATCAAGGGTGGAGGAATCAAAAATCAAAACCCTCCTCAAGCTCAACAACGATCCGACTTCGAAGCTAGAGTGGAGGCGTTCATGGTCGAGCAAAATAAGGTAAATTCTACCTTGAAGGCGGGGCAAGACTCCCTTAATACCGTTGTGGCTCAAATATCAGAGCAATTGGCGTTGCTCAATCGAAACACTCAACGATTGCCGGCGCAACCCGAGCAAAACCCACGGGGCAACACCGGCCACATCAATGCCGTAGTTACCGTTACCACTAGAGGCGGAAAGGATACCACCCCCGCCATGATTCCTACCGAGGAGCCCGTGGAGGAAAGCTTGGAGCCAATTGAGCCGATAGTTGAAGTTGAAAAGGAGAAGGAGCCACAAGACAAGGAGAAATCTAGAGCGGAACAATTGATTGAGGAAAGGCGCTTCATGCCACCGGTCCCATTTCCCCAAAGGCTTGCTAGAGCGAAAATGGAGAAAAGGCTAGCGAAGTTTCTCGAGTATCTTAGAGGAGTTAGCCTTAACATTCCCTTCCTCGACGCCATCGTGGAGATCCCCACATATGCTAAATTCTTGAAGGACTTGATTTCGGGGAGAAAGAGGAAGGAGAAGATCATGCTAGCCGAGGAGGGCTCTTGGTTTACCAAGAGAGAAAAAGAGCCGGCCAAATTCAAAGATCCGGGGAGTTTTCGGATTCCTTGCACCTTGGGCGGCGTCCCTCTTCAAAAGGCGTTGGTTGATCTAGGGGCTAGTGTGAGCCTCATGCCTCTCTCCATGTTCTTAAGGCTAAACACCGGGACAAAGTTGAAACCTACCGACATGCGCATTCAATTGGCCGACGGGCGAATAACAAGGCCGGTAGGGATCGCCGAGGACATACCGCTACAAGTCCCGGGTGGAATATGCTTACCATGTGACTTTGTGATCATGGACGTTAAGGAGGAGGGAGATACGTCATTGATACTTGGACGCCCGTTCATCGCCACCGCCGGAGTAATTGTTGACGTGCGCGAAGGTACCCTAACTTTAAACGTCGGCAACATCGAGGTGGAGCTCCACATTCCTAAGGCTATGAAGCACATGCCTTACCACGAGGAACTTGACTACATGGACCTCCTTGATGAGGTGATAGAGGAGGCGATCCCCCACTCAATTGGCTCTCTTTTTGATGAAGATTTAGAGGAAGGCCCGGATTTAGGCCAAGATGAGAAGATAGATGATTCCCCCGACCTCTCCGCTGAAGATGATGAAGGCGACGCTGATGTCACAAGGATTCGAGAGCTCTGTAAGCTCTCGAAATTAAAGTCTCCAAAGAAAGCTCCTCCGGTACGGAAATCGGCGTCACCGGTAAAGCCGTTGACTGGAGCAAATGCTAGCTTGGGGGAGCCTCCCCCCAACACTATTCGAGATGGGAGACCACCGCGGGAGAACACGCCGCCACGTCCAAATCCAAGCGCGCTCCCCGGAAAGTTTGATGGGTGCATCTCATATGCACCAAACATCCCGCATTAATTGAAAATTATAGGGGGTCGAGCTCACGACCTTAAACGAGCGCTTTTCGGGAGGCAACCCGACGGTTTTCGCTTTATTTTCACTTTTTCTTTATTTTCGTTTTAGAAATTTTTAGTGTTTTGAGTCGTTCGCCCAAAATTTTGTGATAACGGGTCCTATTTTTCTTGACAGGAGAGGAGATAGGTAGATCCATCATGAGGAGGATGAACGAGACGACGAGGAGCGCCCCAAGAAGGCGCTCGATGCTTAGGAGGAAGATGGAATCGACTGGAGGAAGAAAGACGGAGTTTAGAGCCCAAACGAAGACAAACAGCAGAACACAAGGCTCACTCGGCCGAGTATACTAATCACTCGGCCGAGTACACAAGTTCGTCCGGCCGAGCCGCTCACGAACGAGGGAAGTCTGATGTACCCAGCTCTCTGTTTATTTTCCTGATTCCAATATAACTGCTACTCGGCCGAGTATATATATTCACTCGGCCGAGTTAAACGGATACCCTCCTAGGGCGAGTCTTGCCGAGTAGCTTGAGTCACTCGGCCGAATGGACTTACTCCACTCGGCCGAGGCTGGCAAGGCCACTCGACCGATGCGTAAGCGGAGAGGAATTTCCATTGATTCCACTCGGCCGAGTGACCTAGTCACTCGGCCGAGTCGTAACTTCTGCTATATAAGGGGTCGAGGGGGACACGTTTTTCGAAACGCTGAAACCCAATCGCGCCCCCGACCTTTCAGCTCCCCTCGCCCGCTCGCACCCCCTACTCGCCCGACAGCCGTCGCCGCGCCGCCGTTCGGCTTGCCATCACTGGCCGACCACCCGCCGTGACTCGCCCGAGTCGCCGCCGGCGGCCGTGTCTCCGGCCACCTCCAGTATCGCCTTTATTACCTTTTTCTCCTCTTTTTGAGTATTTTTTGAGGATCCACGTGTTAAACGACCCCCAAACCCAAATCAATTCCTATATCTATCCATGATACCCCTAATACTCCATACGTTTTGATTATTACCCGTTGATATCTCCATTTCACGCTTAGGTTGTTTTTGGGAGCTTAGGGGAGCCCAGGGGAGCTTCTCGGGACTGATTTGAGCTTCGTGGAGGCGCTGACTTCGCATGCTTCCACTGCTGAGCACTCGCGGCGTGTCTGGGTATACTCCTTCCACTCTTTTACACACACCGTACTTTTTACACTTTCGGCGCGCTCGGGGCCGATATGCCGCCCCGGACACGGCCGCGGTCGAAGAGAGCTTCCGCCAAGCGGAAGCGGTCGGATGATGCCGGCCCCTCCCATGAGTTAGAGGACTCTCCTCCACCGTCTCCCACACACACCGTCCACCCAGCACAGCCTGCAGGCCCCGCACACCCCGCACAGCCTGTAGTGCACCCACAGCCCGCACAGCCTCTCCCTGCCGCTGCACAGCCACCACCTCCGGCTCCACTGGTCGGGCCGCTCGGGATTACGTTTCGAGACGACGCACACCGCGCCGTCTTCGACCGTATCTCCCAGCGCTCGATCGTACCCTCCAGGTTTGCACACCTCGCTGACCTAGGACGCCTGGGGGTACTAGAGGGGATGCTCACGTTGTACGACAACGTGGGCTGGCGAGATTTCTTCCAGGTGTCAGCGGACACGTTCACCCGCCCGACACTTGAGATTCTGAGTTCGATTGCCCGGACCGACGAGGGATGCTCGTTTCGGTTCATGGATCGAGAGTGCCAGGTCACTCTCGATATGATGAGAGCGTTTTTCTCGTGGCCCGCTGTCCCCGGTGCCGATCGCGGTTACGGCCCCACCCATATCCCCCACCTTCCTTCGATGCCGGTGCCTTCCGGGCCCGGATTACGGGTCTTCACGCTGCCTTTGACCCTAGTAGGGCCAAGGCCTCGGCCATTGTCCATCGCTGCCTCCGCATTGCTCAGCGCCTTATGGCGACGACCTTTTTGGCCAGATATGAGCCGGGCACGATGTCTACGCCAGAGCTCTACATGCTCTACGCGATGACACGTCCCAGAGCTCTATCTAGGGATGGCGATGAGCTTGTCCCCGCCGTCGTGATCGATATCGCGGCTTGGTTTTTGGACCGCATCATCGTATCGGTGGGCACTCGCTCACCGATATGTTGCGGCGGCCTGATCACCTTGCTTGCTCTTATGACCGGCGAGGACTTCCCCGACGACTTGCGACGCGTCCCGGGCCCCACTTCTCTGTCGATAGATGTTATGGCCCGGATGAAGATGCTTCGTCCGCACGGTGAGCGTCACTGGGTCTGGTTGCACGGCCCTTACGGGGCCGATTACATGATTCTCCCGAGCCCTGCTCGGACTCAGATTGCACCAGCCCACGTTGACTGGCTCCCTGCGATGGATGTTCTCATCCCCGCTGCCTACGTGCTCGAGGCCGAGGAGGCCGAGCATGCCCACGCTGCCCCTGTAGACCCTGTTGCACACCCTGCCAAGCCTGCTGCCGAGCCTGTTGACCCAGTGGCCCCTAAGCCCATACCTGACGTTTCCGCTGCTCTTGACACCTCTGTCGGTGTCGAGAGCACCTCAGCTGAGCCCACTTCCACCACCTCCACCACTTCCGAGGCTGTCACCACCACTCCCACCACCACCACTGGCCCTCTGTCCGTCGAGCCTCTTTGCTCCGCACTCCCCGAGCGCCCACCGACCTTTGTTGAGAGTGGAGAGCCCTCGTTTGCCGCGGTCGTGGAGACCATGGCTAGCATGATCTCCGCTGGGGTTGCACCTTTTGGTCCACACACTTCCAACCCAGCGGTAGTCACCTCTGTCTCCACCCCTGATGTATTTTCCGAGAGTGTCGTGGCGTCTGTCCACACTTCTGTGCCACTGACCTCTCCGGCCACCTCGCTGCCATTTTTGCACTCTTCTTTCGCTGCTGCTGCCTCCACTTCCCACCAGCCGGTGCCCCGGCCTCACACTGAGGCCAGGCCCACATTCGCAGGCGCAGCACCTTTTGTTCCCTTCCCCGCTGAGCCAGTCACCTACGCGACCCGAGTTCGCCAGCCACGCCCTGCACAGCCCCGCCCGGTGCGTCCCTCTGCACCACCTCCCCCTGACACTGTACTTCAGAGCATTCGTGCTCTAGAGGGGGCAGTGAGTGGCCTCCGAGGCGACCTTAGGACCCTGTCCGCCACCGTCTCTGCGATGGCTGGCCGCTTTGAGCTGATACCGCAGATCCATTACTGTCTCACCCAGGTTCTGGAGCGTCTCCCGCGCGTACCCCCACCCACCCAGCAGGTTCCCGCCCACACTTCCACACACACCCGACCTGCTACCACTCCCACACCCACCCCCGCTCAGCAGCCTGTCCAGCCAGCACCACCCACACGACCTCCGCCTCAGGACGGAGACGGCGCAGCACCACCTTCTTAGGCACCCTTGATGCCATCGATTATCCTTGCCGTTGTGCTGCCCGTTTCTGCTGGGTCCTGATGCATTTTTGTCCACCCCCCCTCCCCTCACTTATTTTGGGATTCTCTTTTTGATCATATCTTTATATATCTTTTTTGGGAGAGAGGGAGAGTTTTTGGTGCCTCTTATATATCTATATCACTCCTATCTGTGCATGCATCATGTCCGCATCATATTTTCATATCTTTATTTTTCTTTTTATTTTCATCATGCATGCATCCTCACTTGCCCCTCCCATTTCTTGTCTCTCGGTGTGCCACACTTTGCACATTGAGGACACTGTGCCATTTAGCTTGGGAGAGTGAGTTCTCACGTTTTTTTTCGATTTGCCACCTTTATTTTTAGTTTTTCACACCATTTTTCGCATTTGCACTTATTTTTCATCATTTTTCTTTTATTTTGCCATGCATCACGTTTTTCTTATTTTTTCTGTGTGCCGCATTGTAAATAGTTCTATTTTCCCTTTATCTTTATATCTTTTTCATCTCATGCTAGAGATGACTTTTCTGTGATGATGATGACGTTGGATTTAGCTTACTCTATATGCATGCTTTATTTGTCATGTCTTAGACTTTATTCATGATATCATATGCTATGACTTGCCTTGCATTTAGAGATAGTAACCCACACTTTTTTTCCGCATGAAAATGGATGAAATTTTATTATTAGCTGAGTCTGAATATTCATATGTATGCTATCACAGAAAACACACCAAGATTCACGCATTGAATGCTTATATCTGGAGTACTGATTTCTTTTTCTTATATCACTTCTATATGCATGAATTGTACACTTCACTTCAGGATGATTGAATGATGTTGGCTATGATAAATCTGGATTAGTTAGCTTTTTTGTGATCGATACTGAGTAGATTAGATTACCCTGCTGAAGTTGTCGTGCATGTCTTATAGAGTGAACCGAGAGTTATATCTATTTCTTTCTCCACAAATCTTGAACATCATTTCTCTACTTTTAAAATCATTGGTGAATCTCCCCTTAGCGATTCTATTATGGCATTTCCCCCGCTATTAATTCCTAGCTCCAATTTTCTTATTCAAAAAAATAATAATAATAAAAGAGAGAAGTATATTCTTGTATATCATTATCTCTCTTTGAGTTGGGATCGTTGTGTATATATGCTATATTAAAAAAAAACAAAAAAAGAGAAAAGAGGAAAAATCCTCAATAAAAGATCCCATCTCACTTTCTTCCTTTCTTCTTTCTTCTTATTACATTTGGAGCTATATAAAAATGGGGATGTGAATATTTTTTATGCCACCACGCTTATAGATAAGCTTGGGGGAGGGGATCCATTGATGTGTGAGAGAGTGACTACTTGACGTTGCACGACAACCTAGGCTAAGTAATATTCTATACTCGGCGAGATTATTTCTAGCTCTACGAAATCCAGAGATCTAAGCCTAGCGTTCATTTCATGAAATCCATACTTTTCTATTCTCTCTATTCTATAGTGTGATGCTCTTATACTCCTGATAGAAAGCGTTCAATTGAAAAGTGTGTGATCTGTGATTCGTATACCGCTTTAAATGATTCAGACGATGTTAATTTTAAAATTATTCCGTTTTTCATGATTATATCGTTGTTCGTGGGTTTTCTATTTCTATTTGCACTATTATACTATGATATCAAAATAAAATCATTTGACATGTATTTTTCATTCAGTGCATGCTATACGAGTAAGTGGAACCCATGTCCTGAGAAAATGATCTAGTATCCTACCTCTTCGCTTCTTTCTTTCTTCTTTATTTTCATTTCGTTTCCCATTCTTCTCAGTTTTTCATTTTTCATTTTTTTTCGCCATTTCCGTTTTCCAAATTCCACCGGGTTCGCCTTTTACTTATCTTCCTCGAGGACGAGTAAGAGGGAAGCTTGGGGGATTTTGATCACTCCTTATTTTACACCCTTTTTCCGCATATTTGCATGCCATTTAGATCGCCCAAATCATGTTTTTCATGATATATCGACGATATTGCGATGCTTTTCACGATTTGTTGTTTTTGCCGCATTTCAGGTGATTTGGCACGATTTGGAGTGATCTCGAGATGCGCTTACTCTAGACGGTCATCGACGACCTCCCCGAGGGGTATTTTGCTGTTGGAGAGGAGCGGAAGAAGAACGGACGTCGCAGGAGCGACGAGGAGGTCAAAATAAGCAGATTGGGCATTTTTTGTGTCCCACTCGGCCGAGTGGAGGAGCCACTCGGCCGACCAGCGAGACACTGCTCGGCCGACCAGAACAGACACGATTTATGTGTGCACTCGGCCGAGCACCGAAGACCACATCGGCCGAGTGACGAGACCCCGTCCGCCCGAGTGGCGCCCAGACGAAGCCTTTCCAAAACATCCAAGTTACTGTTTTTCGGCTGCCTGAACTTCAGAAGACCCACTCGGCCGAGTGGTTAATCCCGTCCGCCCGAGTACTATGAAGCCATCGGCTGAGTGACGACAACTCACTCGGCCGAGCCGCCCCCGAAGTAGAGACCCCTGAAAGCCCCGACTTACTGGAAAATTACAGGGTTTTCACTCGGCCGAGCGACTTTTGTCACTCGGCCGAGTGCGATGCGCTGCCTGTAGCGAAAACTGCGGAAAACAGGCTGTGCAGGGGTATTTTGGTCACAGTTTTTGGACGATTTTGAGGGCTATTTAAACCCTGTTTTTACCCTAGTTTAGAGAGCCTCTCTCTTAGATTTTTTGCAGCTTTTTAGATTAGTTTTTAGCTTTATTCTTGTGATTGGAAAGGAGACAAAGATTGGAATTTTGTTGGATTAATTGAAGAACTCCATTGGTTTGCATCTCTTTCCCTTAAAAATTCTATTTTTATTGCTTATCTCAATATTGTGATGAATTCCATTGCTTATTTCAAGGATTATTTTTGTGATCTTGCTATGATTTGTGAGTAGTCTCCACGTCTTGGGGCGTGGGGATGAACCCTACAAGCCCATTTTCATATTTGTGATGAATTGGTAGAAATTGTGCTAGAATTGTTATTAGGGATTAGATTGGGATCAATTTACTACGGATGGCTAGGTATTCATATCAATTGGGATTTGCAAGAGATTGGATCCCAATTTGATAGGAAACCCTAGAAACCCGAATTGGGTTGGAGTCAGATTTTCGAAGTATCGGTTTGCAAGAGATTGGACCGATACTAGGATTTCCGGTTGCAATTCCATGCCGATACTCGTTTGCAAGAGATTGGACGGGCAGGAACTATCCCAATCTAGGTCGTGGACCGAGTTTGCAAGAGATTGGGCTCGGAGCGCGATTGAGCGATGATGTTGATCCTAATGCTAGCTTCCATGGGCTAGGGTTTGCAAGAGATTGGACCCAAAACCTAGGATAGCTATAGACCGGCAACAGCGCGAGAGCGTGAGCTTGGTTCTACATTCAGTTGCAACTAGTTCATCCAAATTCTCATTCAAGCAATTTTGATACCGATAAACCGCATTTATGAAATACGGTGAGTAGCGGGGATTCCCCATTCCCTAGACGTTCTTTATTTGATTTGATATTTCCGCATTTTTGTCTGACGATTGTGACAGGATCGCCAAAGGCAAATTTCTCTCTTAAATAGCCAGGTTGATTTGAACAAGCACGGTCAATCGTCCTCCCTGTGTTCGATAACCCGCTTGCCGCTATACCGTGCGCTTGCGGTAAAACTACAACCGTTCTTTGGGTCACATCCCGGAGCGATGTTTTTCACGATATATCGACGATATTACGATGCTTTTCACAATTTGTTGTTTTTGTCGCATTTCAGGTTATTTTCCCTTTTTCCGCGGTAAAACTCCTTATTTTACACCCTTTTTCCGCATATTTGCATGCCATTTAGATCGCCCAAATCATGTTTTTCACGATATATCGATGATATTGCGATGCCATTTATATCCGCTCATTTAATGTAAAAACTTGGTCACATCCCACAGCATAGAAGATTGGGAGCTAGTTCATAGCTTCTACAACGGTCTCCAACCGGGGACCAAACAAATTATTGATGCCGCGGCGAATGGTGCTATCTTGTCAAAGACTCCCGAGGAAGCTACGGCCCTAATTGAGGAGATGGCCTCAAATAATCAACAATGGGGCGATGAGCGAGGACACTCCACGTCCTCCTTAAAGCCAACTAGCATCTACGAGGCGAAGGCCGTAGCGGAGCTTACGAGCAAGTTTGATTCTCTCCACAAGGTAGTGGAGAGATTGGAGAAGTTTATCACGGAGCCCCAAGGAGCCCCATCCACCTCCGCACCGACTAACCAAATGTGTGATTGGCAAGACCAATCTCAAGCCATGTACGTGGGAGGAGAGCAAGGAGAAGGATCCTTGGAGCAAGTACAATATGTCGCGGGGAACCAAGGATATTGGGCCAATCCGGCCGCAAGAAATCATCCCGGATTCTCTTACGCCAACAATGAAGGAGCTTTGAACCCGCCACAACCGCCACCTCAACAAGCCCGACCACCACTACCACCCCAACAACAAAACTATCCACCGAGGGGGCCTACTCAACAAAATTTTCAACCAAAGCAACAAGTTCCACCATATAGGCCGCCCGGATACAATCAAGGGTGGAGGAATCAAAATCAAAACCCTCCTCAAGCTCAACAACGATCCGACTTCGAAGCTAGAGTGGAGGCGTTCATGGTCGAGCAAAATAAGGTAAATTCTACCTTGAAGGCGGGGCAAGACTCCCTTAATACCGTTGTGGCTCAAATATCAGAGCAATTGGCGTTGCTCAATCGAAACACTCAACGATTGCCGGCGCAACCCGAGCAAAACCCACGGGGCAACACCGGCCACATCAATGCCGTAGTTACCGTTACCACTAGAGGCGGAAAGGATACCACCCCCGCCATGATTCCTACCGAGGAGCCCGTGGAGGAAAGCTTGGAGCCAATTGAGCCGATAGTTGAAGTTGAAAAGGAGAAGGAGCCACAAGACAAGGAGAAATCTAGAGCGGAACAATTGATTGAGGAAAGGCGCTTCATGCCACCGGTCCCATTTCCCCAAAGGCTTGCTAGAGCGAAAATGGAGAAAAGGCTAGCGAAGTTTCTCGAGTATCTTAGAGGAGTTAGCCTTAACATTCCCTTCCTCGACGCCCTCGTGGAGATCACCACATATGCTAAATTCTTGAAGGACTTGATTTCGGGGAGAAAGAGGAAGGAGAAGATCATGCTAGCCGAGGAGGGCTCTTGGTTTACCAAGAGAGAAAAAGAGCCGGCCAAATTCAAAGATCCGGGGAGTTTTCGGATTCCTTGCACCTTGGGCGGCGTCCCTCTTCAAAAGGCGTTGGTTGATCTAGGGGCTAGTGTGAGCCTCATGCCTCTCTCCATGTTCTTAAGGCTAAACACCGGGACAAAGTTGAAACCTACCGACATGCGCATTCAATTGGCCGACGGGCGAATAACAAGGCCGGTAGGGATCGCCGAGGACATACCGCTACAAGTCCCGGGTGGAATATGCTTACCATGTGACTTTGTGATCATGGACGTTAAGGAGGAGGGAGATACGTCATTGATACTTGGACGCCCGTTCCTCGCCACCGCCGGAGTAATTGTTGACGTGCGCGAAGGTACCTTAACTTTAAACGTCGGCAACATCGAGGTGGAGCTCCACATTCCTAAGGCTATGAAGCACATGCCTTACCACGAGGAACTTGACTACATGGACCTCCTTGATGAGGTGATAGAGGAGGCGATCCCCCACTCAATTGGCGCTCTTTTCGATGAAGATTTAGAGGAAGGCCCGGATTTAGGCCAAGATGAGAAGAAAGATGATTCCCCCGACCTCTCCGCTGAAGATGATGAAGGCGACGCTGATGTCGCAAGGATTCGAGAGCTCTGTAAGCTCTCGAAATTAAAGTCTCCAAAGAAAGCTCCTCCGGTACGGAAATCGGCGTCACCGGTAAAGCCGTTGACCGGAGCAAATGCTAGCTTGGGGGAGCCTCCCCCCAACACTATTCGAGATGGGAGACACCGCGGGAGAACACACCGCCACGTCCAAATCCAAGCGCGCTCCCCGGAAAGTTTGATGGGTGCATCTCATATGCACCAAACATCCCGCATTGATTGAAAATCATAGGGGGTCGAGCTCACGACCTTAAACGAGCACTTGTCGGGAGGCAACCCGACGGTTTTCGCTTTATTTTCACTTTTTCTTTATTTTCGTTTTAGAAATTTTTAGTGTTTTTAGTCGTTCGCCCAAAAATTTTGTGATAACGGGTCCTATTTTTCTTGACAGGAGAGGAGATAGGTAGATCCATCATGAGGAGGATGAACGAGACGACGAGGAGCGCCCCAAGAAGGCGCTCGACGCTTAGGAGGAAGATGGAATCGACTGGAGGAAGAAAGACGGAGTTTAGAGCCCAAACGAAGACAAACAGCAGAACACAAGGCTCACTCGGCCGAGTATACTAGTCACTCGGTCGAGTACACAAGTTCGTCCGGCCGAGCCGCTCACGAACGAGGGAAGTCTGCTGTACCCAGATCTCTGTTTATTTTCCTGATTCCAATATAACTGCTACTCGGCCGAGTATATATATTCACTCGGCCGAGTAAAACGGATACCCTCCTAGGGCGAGTCTTGCCAAGTAGCTTGAGTCACTCGGCCGAATGGACTTACTCCACTCGGCCGAGGCTGGCAAGGCCACTCGGCCGATGCGTAAGCGGGGAGGAATTTTCTATTGACCATACTCGGCCGAGTGACCTAGTCACTCGGCCGAGTCGTAACTTCTGCTATAAAGGGGTCGAGGGGGACACGTTTTTCGAAACGCTGAAACCGATCGCGCCCCCCGACCTTTCAGCTTCCCTCGCCCGCTCGTACCCCCTACTCGCCCGACAGCCGTCGCCGCGCCACCGCTCGACCTGCCATCGCCGGCCGACCACCCGCCGTGACTCGCCCGAGTCGCCGCCGGCGGCCGTGTCTCTGGCCACCTCCGGTATCGCCTTTATTGCCTTTTTCTCCTCTTTTTGAGTATTTTTTGAGGATCCACGTGTTAAACGACCCCCAAACCCAAATCAATTCCTATATCTATCCATGATACCCCTAATGCTCCATACGTTTTGATTATTACCTGCTGATATCTCCATTTCACGCGCAGGTTGTTTTTGGGAGCTTAGGGGAGCCCAGGGGAGCTTCTCGGGACTGATTTGAGCTTCGTGGAGGCGCTGACTTCGCACGCTTCCACTGCTGAGCACTCGCGGCGTGTCTGGGTATACTCCTTCCACACTTTTTCACACACCGCACTTTTTACACTTTCGGCGCGCTCGGGGCCGATATGCCGCCCCGGACACGGCCGCGGTCGAAGAGAGCTTCCGCCAAGCGGAAGCGGTCGGATGATGCCGGCCCCTCCCACGAGTTGGAGGACTCTCCTCCACCGTCTCCCACACACGCCGTCCACCCAGCACAGCCTACAGGCCCCGCACACCCCGCACAGCCTGCAGTGCACCCACAGCCCGCACAGCCTCTCCCTGCCGCTGCACAGCCACCACCTCCGGCTCCACTGGTCGGGCCGCTCGGGATTACGTTCCGAGACGACGTACACCACGCCGTCTTCGACCGTATCTCCCAGCGCTCGATCGTACCCTCCAGGTTTGCACACCTCGCTGACCTAGGACGCCTGGGGGTACTAGAGGGGATGCTCACGTTGTACGACAACGTGGGCTGGCGAGATTTCTTCCAGGTGTCGGCGGACACGTTCACACCCGCCCGACACTTGAGATTCTGAGTTTGATCGCCCGGACTGACGAGGGATGCTCGTTTCGGTTCATGGATCGAGAGTGCCAGGTCACTCTCGATATGATGAGAGCATTTTTCTCGTGGCCCGCTGTCCCCGGTGCCGATCGCGGTTACGGCCCCACCCATATCCCCCCACCTTCCTTCGACGCCGGTGCCTTCTGGGCCCGGATTACGGGTCTTCACGCTGCCTTTGACCCTAGTAGGGCCAAGGCCTCGGCCATTGTCCATCCCTGCCTCCGCATTGCTCAGCGCCTTATGGCGACGACCTTTTTGGCCAGATATGAGCCGGGCACGATGTCTACGCCAGAGCTCTACATGCTCTACGCGATGACACGTCCCAGAGCTCTATCTAGGGATGGCGATGAGCTTGTCCCCGCCGTCGTGATCGATATCGCGGCTTGGTTTTTGGACCGCATCATCGTATCGGTGGGCGCTCGCTCACCGATATGCTGCGGCGGCCTGATCACCTTGCTTGCTCTTATGACCGGCGAGGACTTCCCCGATGACTTGCGACGCATCCCGGGCCCCACTTCTCTGTCGATAGATGTTATGCCCCGGATGAAGATGCTTCGTCCGCACGGTGAGCGTCACTGGGTCTGGTTGCACGGCCCTTACGGGGCCGATTACATGATTCTCCCGAGCCCTGCTCGGACTCAGATTACACCAGCCCACATTGACTGGCTCCCTGCGATGGATGTTCTCATCCCTGCTGCCTACGTGCTCGAGGCCGAGGAGGCCGAGCAGGCCCATGTTGCCCCTGTAGACCCTGTTGCACACCCTGCCGAGCCTGCTGCCGAGCCTGTTGACCCAGTGGCCCCTCAGCCCATACCTGACGTTTCCGCTGCTCTTGACACCTCTGTCGGTGTCGAGAGCACCTCAGCTGAGCCCACTTCCACCACCTCCACCACTTCCGAGGCTGTCACCACCACTCCCACCACCACCACTGGCCCTCTGTCCGTCGAGCCTCTTTGCTCCGCACTCCCCGAGCGCCCACCGACCTTTGTTGAGAGTGGAGAGCCCTCGTTTGCCACGGTCGTGGAGACCATGGCTAGCATGATCTCCGCTGGGGTTGCACCTTTTGGTCCACACACTTCCAACCCAGCGGTAGTCACCTCTGTCTCCACCCCTGATGTATTTTCCGAGAGTGTCGTGGCGTCTGTCCACACTTCTGTGCCACTGACCTCTCCGGCCACCTCGCTGCCATTTTTGCACTCTTCTTTCGCTGCTGCTGCCTCCACTTCCCACCAGCCGGTGCCCCGGCCTCACACTGAGGCCAGGCCCACATTCGCAGGCGCAGCACCTTTTGTTCCCTTCCCCGCTGAGCCAGTCACCTACGCGACCCGAGTTCGCCAGCCACGCCCTACACAGCCCCGCCCGGTGCGTCCCTCTGCACCACCTCCCCCTGACACTGTACTTCAGAGCATTCGTGCTCTAGAGGGGGCGGTGAGTGGCCTTCGAGGCGACCTTAGGACCCTGTCCGCCACCATCTCTGCGATGGCTGGCCGCTTTGAGCTGATACCGCAGATCCATTACTGTCTCACCCAGGTTCTGGAGTGTCTCCCGCGCGTACCCCCACCCACCCAGCAGGTTCCCACCCACACTTCCACACATACCCGACCTGCTACCACTCCCACACCCACCCCCGCTCAGCAGCCTGTCCAGCCAGCACCACCCACACGACCTCCGCCTCAGGACGGAGACGGTGCAGCACCACCTTCCTAGGCACCCTTGATGCCATCGATTCCTTTTGCCGTTGTGCTGCCCGTTTCTGCTGGGTCCTGATGCATTTTTGTCCACCCCCCTCCCCTCACTTATTTTGGGATTCTCTTTTTGATCATATCTTTATATATCTTTTTTGGGAGAGAGGGAGAGTTTTTGGTGCCACTTATATATCTGTACCACTCTTATCATGTCTGCATCATGTCCGCATCATATTTTCATATCTCTATTTTTCTTTTTATTTTCACTTCATCATGCATGCATCCTCACCTGCCCCTCACATTTCTTGTCTTTCGGTGTGCCACACTTTGCACATTGAGGACACTGTGCCATTTAGCTTGTGGGAGTGAGTTCTCACGTTCTTTTTCGATTTGCCACCTTTATTTTTAGTTTTTCACACCATTTTTCGCATTTGCACTTATTTTTCATCATTTTTCTTTTATTTTGTCATGCATCACGTTTTTCTTATTTTTTCTGTGTGCCGCATTGTAAATAGTTCTATTTTCCCTTTATCTTTATTTCTTTTTCATCTCATGCTAGAGATGACTTTTCTATGATGATGATGACGTTGGATTTAGCTTACTCTATATGCATGCTTTATTTGTCATGTCTTAGACTTTATTCCTGATATCATATGATGATGATGACGTTGGAAAAAAGTGTGGGTTACTATCTCTAAATGCAAGGCAATAAAGTCTAAGACATGACAAATAAAGCATGCATATAGAGTAAGCAAAATCCAACGTCATCATCATCATAGAAAAGTCATCTCTAGCATGAGATGAAAAAGATATAACGATAAAGGGAAAATAGAACTATTTACAATGCGGCACACAGAAAAAATAAGAAAAACGTGATGCATGGCAAAATAAAAGAAAAATGATGAAAAATAAGTGCAAATGCGAAAAATGGTGTGAAAAACTAAAAATAAAGGTGGCAAATCGAAAAAGAACGTGAGAACTCACTCCCCCAAGCTAAATGGCACAGTGTCCTCAATGTGCAAAGTGTGGCACACCGAGAGACAAGAAATGTGAGGGGCAGATGAGGATGCATGCATGATGAAAATAAAAAGAAAAATAAAGATATGAAAATATGATGCGGACATGATGCATGCACAGATAGGAGTGATACAGATATATAAGTGGCACCAAAAACTCTCCCTCTCTCCCAAAAAAGATATATAAAGATATGATCAAAAAGAGAATCCCAAAATAAGTGAGGGGAGGGGGGGTGGACAAAAATGCATCAGGACCCAGCAGAAACGGGCAGCACAACGGCAATGATAATCGATGGCATCAAGGGTGCCTTAGAAGGTGGTGCTGCGCCGTCTCCGTCCTGAGGCGGAGGTCGTGTGGGTGGTGCTGGCTGGACAGGCTGCTGAGCGGGGGTGGGTGTGGGAGTGGTAGCAGGTCGGGTGTGTGTGTAAGTGTGGGCAGGAACCAGCTGGGTGGGTGGTGGTACGCGCGGGAGACGCTCCAGAACCTGGGTGAGACAGTAATGGATCTGCGGTAGCAGCTCGAAGCGGCCAGCCATCGCAGAGACGGTGGAGGACAGGGTCCTAAGGTCGCCTCGGAGGCCACTCACCGCCCCCTCTAGAGCACGAATGCTCTGAAGTACAGTGTCAGGGGGAGGTGGTGCAGAGGGACGCACCGGGCGGGGCTGTGCAGGGCGTGGCTGGCGAACTCGGGTCGCGTAGGTGACTGGCTCAGCGGGGAAGGGAACAAAAGGTGCTGCGCCTGCGAATGTGGGCCTGGCCTCAGTGTGAGGCCGGGGCACCGGCTGGTGGGAAGTGGAGGCCGCAGCAGCGAAAGAAGAGTGCAAAAATGGCAGCGAGGTGGCCGGAGAGGTCAGTGGCACAGAAGTGTGGACAGACGCCACGACACTCTCGGAAAATACATCAGGGGTGGAGACAGAGGTGACTACCGCTGGGGTGGAAGTGTGTGGACCAAAAGGTGCAACCCCAGCGGAGATCATGCTAGCCATGGTCTCCACGACCGCGGCAAACGAGGGCTCTCCACTCTCAACAAAGGTCGGTGGGCGCTCGGGGAGTGCGGAGCAAAGAGGCTCGACGGACAGAGGGCCAGTGGTGGTGGTGGGAGTGGTGGTGACAGCCTCGGAAGTGGTGGAGGTGGTGGAAGTGGGCTCAGTTGAGGTGCTCTCGACACCGACAGAGGTGTCAAGAGCAGCGTAAACGTTAGGTATGGGCAGAGGGGCCACTGGGTCAACAGGCTCGGCAGCAGGCTCGGCAGGGTGTGCAACAGGGTCTACAGGGGCAGCGTGGGCCTGCTCGGCCTCCTCGGCCTCGAGCACGTAGGCAGCGGGGATGAGAACATCCATCGCAGGGAGCCAGTCAACGTGGGCTGGTGCAATCTGAGTCCGAGCAGGGCTCGGGAGAATCATGTAATCGGCCCCGTAAGGGCCGTGCAACCAGACCCAGTGACGCTCACCGTGCGGACGAAGCATCTTCATCCGGGGCATAACATCTATCGACAGAGAAGTGGGGCCCGGGATGCGTCTCAAGTCATCGGGGAAGTCCTCGCCGGTCATAAGAGCAAGCAAGGTGATCAGGCCGCCGCAGCATATCGGTGAGCGAGCGCCCACCGATACGATGATGCGGTCCAAAAACCAAGCCGCGATATCGATCACGACGGCGGGGACAAGCTCATCGCCATCCCTAGATAGAGCTCTGGGACGTGTCATCGCGTAGAGCATGTAGAGCTCTGGCGTAGACATCGTGCCCGGCTCATATCTGGCCAAAAAGGTCGTCGCCATAAGGCGCTGACCAATGCGGAGGCAGGGATGGACAATGGCCGAGGCCTTGGCCCTACTAGGGTCAAAGGCAGCGTGAAGACCCGTAATCCGGGCCCAGAAGGCACCGGCGTCGAAGGAAGGTGGGGGGATATGGGTGGGGCCGTAACCGCGATCGGCACCGGGGACAGCGGGCCACGAGAAAAACGCTCTCATCATATCGAGAGTGACCTGGCACTCTCGATCCATGAACCGAAACGAGCATCCCTCGTCGGTCCGGGCGATCGAACTCAGAATCTCAAGTGTCGGGCGGGTGAACGTGTCCGCCGACACCTGGAAGAAATCTCGCCAGCCCACGTTGTCGTACAACGTGAGCATCCCCTCTAGTACCCCCATGCGTCCTAGGTCAGCGAGGTGTGCAAACCTGGAGGGTACGATCGAGCGCTGGGAGATACGGTCGAAGACGGCGCGGTGTGCGTCGTCTCGGAACGTAATCCCGAGCGGCCCGACCAGTGGAGCCGGAGGTGGTGGCTGTGCAGCGGCAGGGAGAGGCTGTGCGGGCTGTGGGTGCACTGCAGGCTGTGCGGGGTGTGCGGGGCCTGCAGGCTGTGCTGGTTGGACGGCGTGTGTGGGAGACGGTGGAGGAGAGTCCTCCAACTCGTGGGAGGGGCCGGCATCATCCGACCGCTTCCGCTTGGCGGAAGCTCTCTTCGACCGCGGCCGTGTCCGGGGCGGCATATCGGCCCCGAGCGCGCCGAAAGTGTAAAAAGTGCGGTGTGTGTAAAAGAGTGGAAGGAGTATACCCAGACACGCCGTGAGTGCTCAGCAGTGGAAGCGTGCGAAGTCAGCGCCTCCACGAAGCTCAAATCAGTCCCGAGAAGCTCCCCTGGGCTCCCCTAAGCTCCCAAAAACAACCTGCGCGTGAAATGGAGATATCAGCGGGTAATAATCAAAACGTATGGAGCATTAGGGGTATCATGGATAGATATAGGAATTGATTTGGGTTTGGGGGTCGTTTAACACGTGGATCCTCAAAAAATACTCAAAAAGAGGAGAAAAAGGTAATAAAGGCGATACTGGAGGTGGCCGGAGATACGGCCGCCGGCGGCGACTCGGGCGAGTCACGGCGGGTGGTCGGCTGGCGATGGCAGGCCGAGCGGCGGCGCGGCGACGGCTGTCGGGCGAGTAGGGGGTGCGAGCGGGCGAGGGGAGCTGAAAGGTCGGGGGCACGATTGGGTTTCAGCGTTTCGAAAAACGTGTCCCCCTCGACCCCTTATATAGCAGAAGTTACGACTCGGCCGAGTGACTAGGTCACTCGGCCGAGTGGAATCAATGGAAATTCCTCCCCGCTTACGCATCGGCCAAGTGGCCTTGCCAGCCTCGGCCGAGTGGAGTAAGTCCATTCGGCCGAGTGACTCAAGCTACTCGGCAAGACTCGCCCTAGGAGGGTATCCATTTTACTCGGCCGAGTGAATATATATACTCGGCCGAGTAGCAGTTATATTGGAATCAGGAAAATAAACAGAGAGTTGGGTACATCAGACTTCCCTCGTTTGTGAGTCGCTCGGCCGGACGAACTTGTGTACTCGGCCGAGTGACTAGTATACTCGGCCGAGTGAGCCTTGTGTTCTGCTGTTTGTCTTCGTTTGGGCTCTAAACTCCGTCTTTCTTCCTCCAGTCGATTCCATCTTCCTCCTAAGCGTCGAGCGCCTTCTTGGGGCGCTCCTCGTCCTCTCGTTCATCCTCCTCATGATGGATCTACCTATCTCCTCTCCTGTCAAGAAAAATAGGACCCGTTATCACAAAATTTTTGGGCGAACGACTCAAAACACTAAAAATTTCTAAAACGAAAATAAAGAAAAAGTGAAAATAAAGAGAAAACTGTCGGGTTGCCTCTCGATAAGCGCTCGTTTAAGGTCGTGAGCTCGACCCCCTATGATTTTCAATCAATGCGGGATGTTTGGCGCATATGAGATGCACCCATCAAACTTTCCGGGGAGCGCGCTTGGATTTGGACGTGGCGGCGTGTTCTCCCTCGGTGGTCTCCCGTCTCGAATAGTGTTGGGGGGAGGCTCCCCCAAGCTAGCATTTGCTCCGGTCAACGGCTTTACCGGTGACGCCGATTTCCGTACCGGAGGAGCTTTCTTTGGAGACTTTAATTTCGAGAGCTTACAGAGCTCTCGAATCCTTGCGACATCAGCGTCGCCTTCATCATCTTCAGCGGAGAGGTCGGGGGAATCATCTTTCTTCTCATCTTGGCCTAAATCCGGGCCTTCCTCTAAATCTTCATCTAAAAGAGCGCCAATTGAGTGGGGGATCGCCTCCTCAATTACCTCATCAAGGAGGTATGAAAGATCATCCGGCCGTCCCTTAAGCAAATATATTCTATTGGTTTCGCCCGTCGGGACTCCCTCGGAATAGTGTTTGAGCCTCTGACCATTTACTTTGAACGTGGAACCGTCCTTGCTCTCCAACTCGAAAGCTCCTCCCGGTTGTATATGCTTGATGGTGAAAGGTCCGGACCAACGTGACCTCAACTTACCGGGAAATAGTCGGAGCCGGGAATTATAGAGCAAGACCTTGTCTCCTACTTTGAAGTCCGTGACGGTTATGCGGGCATCGTGGAGAATCTTGGTCCTTTCTTTGTAAATTCTCGAGCTCTCATAGGCGTCTCTCCTTATTTCATCAAGCTCGTTGATGTCCAAGAGTCGCCTCACCGCCGCACTCTTGTAGTCGTAGTTAAAGGTCTTGATGGCCCAATATGCGCGGTGCTCCAACTCTACCGGCAAGTGGCAAGCCTTCCCGTAAACTAGTCGGAACGGTGTGGTACCGATGGGAGTGCGAAAGGCCGTGCGATATGCCCATAGAGCATCGTTTAGCTTCATTGAACAATCCTTTCTAGATCGATCCACGGTTTTCTCGAGAATTTGCTTGATCTCTCTATTTGAGACTTCCACTTGGCCGCTTGTCTGGGGGTGATAGGCCATGCCAACTCTATGGTTTACTCCGTACTTCTTTAGCATGGCTTCAAACTTGTTCTCTATGAAGTGGCTTCCCCCGTCGCTTATCAAGGTACGAGGCACTCCGAAGCGCGGGAAGATATTTTGCTTGAAGAACTTGGAGACGACCCTTGCATCATTAGTAGGGGTGGCGATTTCTTCCACCCATTTGGACACATAGTCGACGGCCAATAGGATGTATTTGTTGCCATTGCTCGATGGAAATGGTCCCATGAAGTCTACCCCCCCAACAATCAAAAAGCTCAATTTCTTGGATGGGCCTCATTGGCATTTCATTGCGCTTGGAGATATTCCCGGTCCGTTGGCATCTATCGCACCCCTTTACAAAGTTGTGGGTGTCTTTAAACATTGTCGGCCAGAAGAACCCGCTCTGCAAAATCTTAGCGGTGGTTTTAGAGGCAGCATGATGTCCTCCGCATGGTAGACCGTGGCAATGCAAAATGATCGATGTCGCCTCCTCTTTAGAAACACACCTACGAATGACACTATCTTTGCATATCTTGAAAAGGTAGGGATCTTCCCAAAAATAGCTACGGACCTCATGCAGAAATCTCCTCTTTTGTTGCGTAGACATCCCATGCGGTTTGATTCCACAAGCCAAGTAGTTGACGAAGTCCGCGTACCAAGGAACTTCTCCGGTCCTTATGGCATATAGCCTCTCATCCACGAATGTGTCGTTGATAGGCAAACTTTCGTCCTTCTTGTCGCGAATGAGTCTAGATAAATGATCCGCCACGACATTGTCCGTACCCTTCTTGTCTCTGATCTCTAAGTCAAATTCTTGCAACAAGAGTATCCACCTAATCAACTGAGGCTTGGCCTCCTTCTTGTTTAAAAGATACTTCAATGCCGCATGGTCGGTGTGGACAATAACCTTGGACCCAAGGAGGTAAGAGCGAAACTTCTTTATGGAATAGACAAACCCTCTTAAATAGCCCCCAAAAACCCTAGCAAAACCGCCTAAAAAGCCCATGAAATTCAGGCCCAAAACTGAATCTGCGCGTGCCCAGAAATCTGCGCCAGTTACGACTCGGCCGAGTGGAAATCTCACTCGGTCGAGTGGAAATCTCACTCGGTCGAGTGGACAGCTCACTCGGTCGAGTGGAAATCTCACTCGGTCGAGTGAGCTTTCCTGCAAAAACTCCAGAAAACAGCACTCTATCAAAGCTATCAAAAACTGTCAAAAACTGGTCACTAAGCCGAGTGGAAAACTCACCCGGTCGAGTGGAAATGTCACTCGGCCGAGTGACACTGACATGCAAATTCCAGCACTGCAGCATCGACTTGCAGAAATTCCCCAAATTTCATCTGACCTCCGATTGATGCGTTCTTGGCGGCGTTGGAATCATCATGAAGTCTACTATCCATAAAAAATATGAGAAAAATAATTTGATAGCTGGAATGATAGCAGATTTCAAAAGAGTGGGAGGCGGTCTGAAAATCTGGGCGCTGCGTGTCCTCGGCATCACTCGGAAGTCACTCGGCCGAGTGACTTTGATCACTCGACCGAGGGGCTTTTGGTACTCGGCCGAGTCAGACCTCGGAGTTTCTCTGACGGATTACAGTAAGTTGCATCTTTTCTCCTGACGTCGCCTGGGTGCCACTCGGGCGGACGGAGTCTCCGCACTCGGCCGAGTGGGCGTTCGATGCTCGGCCGAGTGCACGCTGATACATCTCTGTTGTGTGTCTGATCTGGCCGGCCGAGCGGGGTCTCAATGCTCGGCCGAGTGACTCCTTCACTCAGCCGAGTGGCATGCTGAAAATGCCCAATCTCCATCTTTTCGCTTCCTCGTCGCTCCTACGATGTTCTTTCTTCTTCCACTCGTCTTCCATTGCAGAATAACCCTCAAAAGAGCCATGGTTGACACTTCGGAGTGGGTGAAAATCCTTAAAGCTCATTTTTGCTCCCGATCGCTCCATATTTCCTGAAATCCGACAAAAACAAGAAATAGTGAAAAGTAACGCAATATCGTCGAATAATCGTGAAAAGCATGATATGGGTGATCGAAATGGCATGCATATATGCAGAAAAAAGGTGTAAAATATGGACCGATCAAAGCACCATTGGTCGTAGAGCGACCAATTGAAAAGGCCAATGACAACGGTGCTTCGTCGCCAAAGACTACGACTCCGGAGGGAGTTTGTGAAGAGGAGAAGAAAAAGGACGAGGAGGGGAGCCTCAAAGTATTTAAGCCCATTGTGCCTATTCCACAACGACTTGCCTGAGTAAAGATAGATGAAAAATACGATAAGTTCTTTGCTATGGTCAAGGATCTGAGCTTACAAATCCCATTTCTTGAAGCTATAGAGACCAAACCCTCCTACGCGAAATTTCTCAAGGATTTGGTGACAAAGGGTTCTAGAAAGGACAAGGTAGTTCTCACAGCAGAGTGTAGTGCTCTCATACAGAGAGCAAATCCGCCTAAGTTTAAAGACACGGGGAGCTTCTCTATCCCTTGTACGATCGGGGAGGTAAAGATCCATCGTGCGCTCGTCGATCGTGGAGTGAGCGTCAGTTTAATGCCCCTGTCACTATATAGGAGGATAGGGATGGGCGACCTGGAGCCCACCGGTATGACCCTACAGCTTGCAGACCGATCGGTCAAATATCCGGTGGGGGTTGTTGATGAAATGCATGTCAACGTGAGTCGGGTGCATGTGCCAGTGGACTTCGTCGTTATGGACATGCTTGAAGATACGCATACCCCCATCATCCTTGGACGGCCCTTCATGGCCACCGCCGGTGTCTTAATAGATGTGAAGAAAGGGAAGTTATCCCTTAATGTCGGTAACGAAAAGGTGGAGTTCGACTTGGGGTTTTCCATGAAGCATCCTCCTGATGAGCAAGGGTGAAATATGCTGGACATAGAGGAAGAGAGAGCAGCTGAAGCTAGGGCTTGAGAAATTCTTTCAAGGAATCCCCCCGATAGCTTGGGGGACCTTGGAGAATGTGACGGTCTAAAGAAGAAAGAAGTTGCTGAGAAAGCGGGTCCGTCACATACAATCCCTTCCGGATTCCAAAAGTCTCCTCCAACAAGGAGAAAAGGAAAGGAGCCCATGGGGCTAACTGGAGACGAGATCCGGGTCTTGAAAAGAGTGCCGGTAGACACCAATATAAGGGAAAAGCCCCCGGATTCCATCAACGAAGGGAGGGTCGTCGAGCAAGTCTACTTGTCACTGCCAACGACACCAAAGGCCACCAACTCTGAATCTGAAGCGATACCAATCTTAGGTCATCACCCCCGTCCACCCTGAAGATCATCTACGAGCGTCGAGCAAACGACGTTAAACAAACGCGTTTCATGGAAGGCAACTCATGCTCTAAACTTTTATCTTTGTTTTTGGGATTATTTTTAGCTTTATTTTTCTTATTTTGATAAATAAATCCAACCGCAGGAACTTCCGTCGAGAGACTTAGGCCATTTGTGAATTTTTGCAGGAACAAGCCCTCACCCGATCGGGTAACCATTCGACCGATCAGGTGAGACGTATCAGACAATGGCAGTATCTGTTCTCCAGCGAACCGGTCGGGTGAAGCAAGCTGAGACCGAGTGGCTGATCGTGTGGGAACGGCTGAAGTCTCGGAAAATTTTGGATTTAATCAACCGATCAGTTGATACAAAGCATGGTCGTGTGACTGGCCGGGTGAGAAGCACTGAATTCTCGGGAAAAACTGTGAAGCGGCCAACCGATCGGTTGATTTCTTAACTGATCGGTTTGCCTGTAGCCTCTTTTCAGCAATTTTTTCGGCCTAATAGTCAACCGATCGGGTGAGTTTTCACCCGATCGGTTCGACTTAAACCCTATAAATACCCATCGCCCTCACCCGTTCATCTACCTCACCCGATTTCGATCTCCGTCGCTGTTTCGCCTTCCTCTTCCTCCAAACGGCCACGATCTCCCCTCAACTGACCATAGATCCCCCTCAATCGATCCCTCCACTCCCCATCTCCTTTCCCCCATCGATCTCCCTCTCTCCATTTTCGATTTTAACCGCATAAAAACCCTAGTTTTCGCCCACTTCCCCCCGTTTTGAAATTTTGCTGAAAAGAAACGCCGCGGCTTCATACTCCATCCCATTGCGCTGCATTGGGTCATCTACGAGCAAGGATATCCATCTTTATTGGGTGACTTTGCTCCTTAGCTCCATTTTAAATTTTTGCCCTAGTTTAGCTATTTTGCTCGATTGCCTGTGTTCGTGTGCATTCATCGCATTTTGCATTCACTCACGCACACACACCCACATGGCCCAGGATCAAGATAAGGGTAAGGGTATCATGCGAGAGGAGGGGTTGTCTCGCAAGAGATGCAAGACCACATGTCCACCACACTCACGCCCTCCTCATGCACAGCCTGCACAACCCCAATCCCAACCTCAACCTATCATCCCAGCTATGGACCTATTGATGGGCCTGCATGGCTACCACTTTAGGAATCAAGAACAAAAAGATTTTTATCATAGACTTGATGCACGGGGCATCTCTCGACCAAATTTGCCCATACCCAAATGCTTATCAATCTTGGGGTATTCACTGAGGTCGATACTCTTTTCGCCAATTTAGGTTGGTTAGCTTTCCTAAACGCCACCGCAGTATCCTACCCCTCCCTCACACTTGAATTTCTATCCTCACTTGTTTGTGAGTCAGGGTCGATCGTCATTTTCCGCGTCCGTAACAAAACCATTCGCACCCACCTCGATACCATTAATAACATCTTTGGTTTCCCCATCATTGGGGACGACGCTATCCGTCCATACGGGTATCCCCCTGAATTTGATGTCGATCAATTTTGGTTCTGCCTCACCCTACACGCTCACTATCCCTGAGGAAAAGCCAAGGCCTCCTCCATCATTCACCCCATATTCCGTCTGGCCCACCGAATCATATCCTCCACATTCTTCCCCAGGGATGAGTCAGGTACCGTGACCATCCCTGATCTTTTCATTTTGTGGGCCATGAACTTTCCTTTTGTTCATGGTGATGACGGGATTTCTTTTAGGGCCCCTGTTATTCCCATCCATGCCGGTGCTTGGCTCGTTCACAAGCTAATTGAGATCAGCCGCGTCGGCAAGGGCAAGCTTTGTTGTGGGGGCCTTATCACTATCATAGCTTCATATCCTCAGTTTAATATTGCCATCCCCTGAGATTTACCTACTACAGTAGGACCTACACGTCCGATCTTGACGTCCTGTGGCATATACACATGATCAAGCCCAGCCCCGATGGCCGTTTCACTTTCCACTACGGACACCCCCCCTGCTCCATATACCATTTTGCCCAACCCCGCTCGCATGACTATCCAGCTTGTGGTAGATTGGACATTCCCACCAGATCCTGATTTTCTAGGGAGGTTACGTCTTCCTTTTATCCCGGGCGCACCCAGGCCACCTTCCCCTGCCGCCCACTTAGGCGACCAGGACATTCCTGCGTCCCGTGGAGACCCCAGGGTTGGGCCTAGTAGTACCGTCCCGGCTTCTGTCCCCACCACCACTGTCACCACCTCTCTGGTCCGTACTACCATCTCCTCCTCCTTTCGTCGAGCCGCATCTGCTCGCCTCGCTCTCGAGGCTGAGCTGGCTTCACTACGCGCTGTCGTTTCGTCCTCCGCCCCTCAGACCCATCCTCTTCCATCTTCTCTCACCATGCTTCCTCGCACTTGAGAGAAACGTGGCCACCATCCTTCCCATTCTCACCAACATACGCAGACCTCTTCCACCCACCCCACCCATCTCACAACCCCCTCACCTCTACCATCACATTCATCACCACACACATCACCGACTCGGCGACCATCCCCTCCCACCACCACTATTTCCATTCCTACCACTTCACCTCCACTTACGACCAACACTGTCATCCTCACAGATCCACCACCCTCCACTTCCGTCACTCCATATGTGCGCCGCAAGAAATTGCAGGTGCGATCGCGATCACTTCCCCCACCATCCTCTTCCGTTGCCGTATCCACCCCATCTACCGCCGTTTCTACCCCATCTACCACCGCGTTGGTCGCTCTCTCACTCCCACTCACCATCACCACCACCACTCCACCCATCATTCACACCTCGACACCCACCGATCCATCACCTCGACCAATTTCTCCACTTCTCCGTACACCAGTCACCTCTCCTGCCCACTCCCCCGCATCCCCCACATCTTCCACCAAGGAGGACGATGACGATTCCTCTCCTGCTTTTTGATTCCATTTTGTTTTCTGACCTCCCTCTTGCATATCTCTGCATTTTCATGATCATATCATTTCGCTAGCATTATCACGTCTAGCTTGGGGGAAGTCAATTTTTCTGTGTGCTGTCGTGTGATGTTTTCTATGTGTGTTTGTTTATATATGTCATGTGGTGTGATTTTCTATTTTTATTTTCTGTTTATATGTCGTGTTGTGTGATTTTCTTTATTTTCCTTTTTTCGTATGTGTGTTTCTCTTGTTTTTCATTTCTTTTTGAGTCGGTGCATATTTCCTCCCCATTTTCATTGCCCTCCCGTATTCACTTTTATTGCATTGAGGGCAATACAAGTTTCAGCTTGAGGGAGTCGCACTTCGTGCGTCATTTGCGTCTTTTTCTTCGTTTTTGAGTCGTTTTCATCGTGTTTTTATTTTTTATTTTTTATTTTCTTCTTTTTATCTCTTTCTCCTAGAGATGACCCCGTATGATGAATTGCCACAAAAATCACACACACACCTAGCATGGCTTCGATAATCACATTCACTAACCTTAGGAAGCCGAGTCCTCTTGCATTTCACGCATCGTGAGTCCACTTAGCTTTTTTGTGAGTCGTGCGTCGTGCCTAGCTGTTTGGTGTGCTTCTAATTTGTGATTTTGATTTATATACCTGTCCAGGAATGACCCCTAGATTATCATGCTTCGATTTGAATATGCGGTATTTACTCCTCATGTCTGCTTCTGTATGCATGAATATATATATATATATATCGTATGCTTCATTTCGCATGTGTCGGGATTCCACAATTAATACTTGGATAGCCCATTTAGCCTATGCTCTGATTAGCGAAAAATCTCCTTTGCCCAAGTGTTTAGAATCCGATTTCTTTTTTATTTTACTTGGTGCAAATCCCCTCGTCGTGTACCGTTCTCCCACTTGGGAGAGTACACACGTGTATATACCACAAAATCCAAAAATCCAAAAAAGGGAGAAAAGAGAAAAGAAAGAAAAAAATACATATGTATAGCCAAAAATCCAAAAATACATATATCTAAAACCCAAAAAAATGTGTGTGAATATTTTCCTACCTACCGAGAATAAAGGGAAGGCGAGAATTTACACCGAGTGTTCTACTCCACATCATCTCAACCCCCCAACGCTTTCGAAAACACTTGGAATAGGGAATTTCTAGCTATTATTTAGGCGATAGTGTAGTGATGTCCAAGTCCCTAGCTGTGGAGTCCCTGACACATGATACGTTTCGATTCTCACTTTCCTCTAATGCATGCTTGAGCTTTATATTCACCGCTTATTTCAAATCGAATCGATATTTGGGTCTTTTCTTGGACTTGTGTATATGCAGCTTATATCACAATGTAGATAGTGACACCGTCTGCTAGCACACGACCACACTCATTCGCGCTTCACCACGTGAGCCAACGACACTTGTTTGGACTCGTTTCCTTTGGTTTAGTGTTGTGATTTGGTGTTTGCTTGCTTGGTGTGGCGTTTTCGATTTTGTTGGCCCTGATGGGTGATTTAGGATTTAGAGTTCTCTTTTTCTCTCTTCCCCTCTATTTTCTCCCTCCGAGCTCCTACTCTCGCTTGTCTTCCTCGAGGACGAGGAAGGGTTCAGCTTGGGGGATTTTGACGTGCGTTTATATTTCTAATATTCACGCACGTCTTCTTTAGTGTTTTTTCGTTGTTTTTCGCCGTCTCGTATCCGTTTTCTCGTATTTTCTAGTTTTCTTTCACTTCTCCGTGTTTTTGCATGTTTGCAGGAGTTTGCCAGCATAGGGGACACATGACGAAGATATCATAAGTCCCTGGAGCAACGGGAGGAGTCACGCGTGATCCAGGGGGTCAAACGACCAAGATTTCTATCTTTCAGCCCCCACCCGATCGGTTGGATACTGCCAACCGATCGGGTAATGCACGCGTACACGAACCGGACAGCAACTGAAGCAATGTGAGCGTTAACTGACCGGTTCGACGACCAGTTCAGCCCAACTGTCTTCTCGAGAAATAGAAGCTGAACTCCAACCGATCGGGTGACCTTCACCCGATCGGTTCATCTGTAGCCGTTTCCCCCAAGACACGACCCAGAGAGCTCAATCGACTGCCAGCAGACCGTGCCAAAACGTCGCAAGCTTCTGTCTTTTGGGCGACGTTTCCAACCGATCGGTTCACCCGGTGACCGCATGATACAAATGACTAGCCGCTTCCGCCAACCGATCGTGTCGCCTGACCGGGTGAAGTTTCTGAAGACCGCTGTCGAAGATCGCAGCTGCTCACCCGATCGGTTGATTCTTCAACCGATCGGGTGAAGTCGTTTTCTATATATATATAAGCCATAGGTTTTCAGAAACGGGAGCTGATTATTTTTCTGTCGTTTTTCCTTATTGTGATGGCTGGAATTTTTTGGTTATTTGTAAGTGTTCTGATCTTTGTCAAACTTTGATATTATCTTAATTGCATTACTACTACCGCATTTCAATTTCCTGATTATGTTTTTAACGGTCAATTTCATTTAGATCGCTTTTTAGCTACAATGTGTGAGTAGTTCTCTAATCTGAGATTTTGGTGGAAACCGCTTCGTGGGTTCTCCTTAATGCATCCATAGGACTAGGATATCGATAGGGAATATGAATCTATTGGTTACGCGGGGTGTTTTATTGTCATCGGCGGGAAAAAGACCGCCTTTGACCGTTGGGCCAATGGGGAATAAACTTGGCGGTTGACTCCCTAGCCATAGCTCACGCCCTTAGCGTAGAAATCGAATCCTAGCATGCGGGAGCGGCAGGATGAGATGTTGGGAGTTATCGTTGCGAGCTTAGTACTCCCGGAGTCGGTCAGTGTTAATGGACATGGGAATGCCAACTGACCGAACCCGGGTAGTCCAGCGTATCATCCTGGGCACCGACTGGAATATCGGGCCCATGGGACGCTGGTATCACTCTTAGAGGCAACGTCTCACCATTAAACCCTAATTCCGATCGTTGTCCTATCCACCGGTCGTGATAGCGAGAACACATGATAGGGTGGAAACCGAAGTCCCAGGTTTCCCTTTATATTGTTTAAACCCGTATTTACATTTCGTGAAGACCCATCCATCGATTCAGGCTAGCTCACCCCTCGGGTGAATTGGTTCCTTTCTGACACAAGCACAACCACGCCTCCATGTGTTCGAACCCCAAGCCACACTACAACACCGTGTGCTTGTGGTACAAATATTTTAAATCTCGCGTCCCCATCATATTGCACACTTTGCACATGCACCACAAAAACCGTGGGGACGTCACATATAAATTTCCAATAAAGGTCTTTCTTGTGCAGGTGGTGTGATATGTGTTTCATCATCATTATTGCCATATTTTCAGTTTGTACTAATCTATGTGAAGTAGGGGATCTATGCCACATAAACTAGCAAATAGCCCTAACAACATCACAACCAACACATAAAGATACTAGCCATGCATGGGTAGAAGAAAACTCAATTTCATTAGAAAATAAATGATCAGAAGCTCAAAATACGTGCTAAATACGCGAAATACAGGTATAAGTTGAGATTTCTATCACCAAAACTCCTCTAAAAGCCTTAGAATTCCTTCTGCAAGAGCCCCTACCTATGTCACCAAAGCCTTAGAACTTCACGCAAAAATAAGCACAAGAGAGCCTCCAATACGCAATGAATCCGAAACCTTAAGCCAAAATACGCTTATATAGAGAGTATTGCGGGTTTTAAGTCGTTAGCGGGTCCAAAACCCGCTCCAATAGTGCTAAAACCCAGTCCAATAGCGACGCCCTTTCTCTTTCGTTCATCAAGTGCGTGATGTGATCTTTGGACGCCACGTGGTGTGGATCTGTGCCTACTTCCCGTTCAAATCTGAGTTCGAATCGGGGTTCATCTAGCCCGTCGGATGATGCATCGATGCTCATAATCCAGCCACGTCGCCCATCCCATTCGCTAGCTCTACATCAGCCTCGGGGTGAATTTCCATCATCGGATCTGGTGGGGGAATCCTGAGATGCGGCCACATGACCAAAGAACGGCACCCGCACAGCTCCGCTGTAACGACCGCTTTTCGTTGTACGTTGTTCGTGCACGTGCTTTTGACCGTGCACGTGTTTGTTTTAGACTTTGTTTGTTGGTGAACACTTTTGTGTGATATGCCGTTGTGAACGTCTCTGAGAATATTAAATAGTGGCACTATTTTGGAACCACGTTTCTCGAGTCGTTTTCCCACAATTTAGACTTATTCGATGAGACGTGGCGATTTCCACTTTTGACGGGAGACGTTTCTATTTTTAGTTTCGTCGTCCGACGTCGAATTTGAGATCCGTCTTCTTAGTTAGCTCACATTCGTCATCACGATCACCCCGATATTTATTTTATAATTTTTGGAGTTTATTTGACCACTTTTATATTTTTAACAAGTTTTATAATATTTTTAATAATTAATTTTTATATTAAATTCGGCCAAAGAAAATTTATTTGAGTTTTAAACGTTTTAAAGAATTTTTGAGCCAATTTCCAGCTCATTTGGACCAAGTCAAAGCTTTGGTTGAGTTGGAGTTGGTTAGATTTCAAATTTTAAATTATTTTAAACTCCTAATCTCATTAGGATTAGCCCTAGACCTAGTCAACCCATCTACACTATATAAGCAACCCCTGGGAAGACCTATTTTCGCAAGAAATTAGCCCTAGCCTCTTCCAAACTTGAAATTGGACGTTGCGACGATTCGTCGCCACGTTGCGACAAGCTGCTGCCGCACGACCGAAGAAACGAGGCCGTTTTCCCCGCTCAGACCGAGAGCCCCCGCCGCTCATCCGCTTCGCCCGCTTGCACAGCCGCCGCTCCGCTTTGCTCCGTGCCCGACCGAGAGAAACTCTCGGTCAGACCGGTCGTCCGCTCCGCTATCGCCCGTTCCCCCGCTCCGCTGCAGCCCAAGCGCCCGACCGGCCCGCCCGCTGTGTCTGACCGATGCTCTCGCCCGCATCGCCCCGCGTTGCAACATTGCAACGTTGCAACGCCCGCCAAGCGCCATGACCGAGCCGCCCCAAGCGCCCGACCGAAGCACATCCCCGCACCAAGCCCCCGCCCGCTGCAGCGACCGACCCCAAACGTTGCAACTTCCGTTTCCATGTGTCTGACCGACGGAGATCCCCGCACCGAGGCTGTACGACCGATGGCCATTCGTCGCAACCCCGCATCCGTCGCATCGCTTGCCACCGTGGGCCCCCCAAGTTCTCCAGAGTTATTGTGGGTCCCCCAAAGGCCCCTAGGACTACTGTGGGCCCCACCTAGGTGCTTGCCCTTCAAGGATTCGTCGCGTACGACGTCGTCGCACGTCGTAGCCCGTCTCGCACGTACGAGCTTTGGAATCTGGAATCATCGCCCCGGTCGATTGCTCTGAAATTTCCAGCGAGGAATCTAATTGGAATCTGGACTTGGAGCGCGATCTATTATTCCAACCCCCGGCGTCGCTACCCGACGCCGGTGTAGCTTTCGCGTCGTGTTGAGGTAACGTTTTGGACCCCTAGGACCCCGACCCAATTGCATGCTAATCAAGACTAAAATCAGTATTTTCAAAGTATTTTAAATGTTTTAAATTCACTAATCAAGGTTAATAATATGGACTTTAGGCCGGTGGACTTGTGCACGTAGAATAATTGTGATTTTTGGACTCATTGGACGGTGTGCTCAGACGTCGTGCTTGCAGGCAAGTGAAACTTGCCAACTCTTGTGTAGGGCCATGTTTTTAGGCCACTTCCTTGTTCCTAGCGTAAAAGAGACTAGTCAGTGAAATGATAGCTGGCTAGACGCCTACTTGATCTAGTTTGACAACGAAACTAGATCCGTCACCTAATTGATCTAGCTTGACAACGAAGCTAGATCCAACCCTTTAAACTTGTTGTTCATGCATACTAAACTGTCACGTTTACTTTTCTTATCTGTACGCACTTTTAACTGCCATGCATTACATTCTACATGTCATCCAAGTTGATTGTTGCATTCGTAGCACACGCTACAATACTTGTACTCGTACTACTTGTTTCTGGCTAGGTGCACCCCTAGGCCATACTTGTTTAAAACACTTCCTGGCTCGTGGTCCAGAAGCGGGCCTCATGTGTTGGCTAGAAACCAATGCCCGATACACGTGGAGGGGTAGGGATAAACGATTACTTGAGCTTAGGAGAGGTCTGATCCGCCCTCTAGCCAGAAGACGGAATCTCTGTGCACGAGGTGCTTACTTTCCTTGTCTTGTACTTGTCTTGTGAATGATTCATGTAATACTTGTCATCCATGCCATGCCATGCTCGTACTTTACTTTACTTTACTTTACCTGCTGCACTCATACTTTAACTGCCATGTCATTGCATCATGCTAGAACTGCTAGGTTGCTCTTACTTGTACTTTCAGTTTCACTTGCACAAGTCTTCCAGACTTGCTGACATGTGCCCCTTTCTCTTTGGGTGTCACATGTTAGACCCTGAGCCAGAGATAGTTGTAGCGGACGAGGTAGTTGCTGACACTGAGCCTACGTTCGTCGAGGAGTACGTGGACACCGGAGACCAGTTTTAGAGGCTGTTGGCGTTGCTTTTGCTTTAGGTTGCTGTTAGATGTCGGTGCTTGCACCATTACTTTGTTGTCATACTTTGTACTTTTGTTGGCCATGTTTGGTCCTTTAGACTCTCTTTTATTTCAGCCTGGTGGCTTTTCTGCGATGTTGGAATTTATATTTATGGATATTCTGAGATTATTCTTTTGTCTCATTTCATTATTATTATCTTGTTTCGTTCGCGTTGCAAGGACCTGCAGTTTTAAATTTGATTGACGCTTATCGGACTTGCAGCTTTGTAGCTTCATGTCTGAGCGGACCTTCTCACGCTTCGCCTCCATATTTTTGGGAAGCGGGGCGTGACAGGTTTTGTTGGTGGCCCATGCAGGTCCGGTCTTGCAATTGCGAATTAACGGAACAACGATGATAACGGAATGTCCATTAAATAAATTGCAACATCCGAGTCATAAGCCCTGAGTCTAGTTGTTTTCTTAGGACACTAGGAGTAAGAAGGCTTAGTTAGACGTCTGTGCTTGCTAGATAGAGGCCCCTGACTGTTAGTTAGTCTCCCTGCCAGCAATTGATTTAATCATCGTAGGAGTTACCTTAGTGGTTATTGCCTAACTCTGACCACATTAGACTTCTAGAATTTCCTTTTGTCGTTCGCTTGGGTTCATCGATTTCGGACCAAGCTGAACGCTTTTCCTTACCGTCTAATCTTTAGAAGTCGTAGCGCTTAGTTCTTAATCTTTAGCTGGTCGACCGTAGGAGTTCCCCGTAGATTCTCCTGATTCATAACCTAGGCGTATGTATGTTCTGATCATCCGGCTAATTTCCTTGCCTCGATTCACGAGATCGCCTCATGACGATCGTCGTCAATTTTCGACCCTCTCCATTACAAACCTGAATCTTCTGAAAGTATTTTTCGATTTCCTCTTCCCCAAGTTTAAATTTGTTCAAAATTTTTATATAAATATACTTATCTTTGTACTCCTCGTTGATTTAATTCTTTTTAAACTCTTGTCGAAATTTTTGGATAATAGTTCATAGTATTTTTCCAGCCTATACTTTTCGTACTTATGAAAATGCGTTGACCTTCCATATATTGATTTTATTCTAAACCGTACTTTTATTTTGTCCAATTCGACTTATAATTTCCTTTCTTATTATGCCTTTCAAACGACACGTCGTGTTTACTTTTAATATACTTTTCAAGTCACATAGAATTTCAGCTCTCAGCAAGTTGGTTTTTGCTCGTTGTTTTCGCTACTTCAGATTTTTGCAAAATTTCTATTTCATAACCATTTCCTAAATTTAGACCCTCCATGATTTGATTTTAAAGATTTGTTATTCGATCTTGATAATTCTTATGCTCAGTTACTATTATTTTCTTTCCGCTCACCATACACGCTTTTAGAAAAAAAAATTTCTAAACAAAATTGAATTTCAATTATTTGTATATCCGTGCCAGACTTGTTGTGCTCGTATATTAAGAACCTTATGTAAACCTGTTTCTCATTTCTGGCAAACCCTGGTTCTCTAAAAAGTAGTTTCAAAATTTATTATTCTCAATTTTCCATTGCCCAAAGAGTTTTGAAAGCATTTAACCTGAGTTTAAAATTTTTCCGTTACTTGATTTCATTCTTCGACTTTCCAAAAAAAATTTTGACAAAATTATATCATATTACTGACGTATAAATTTTCTAAAATCTCGCCCTTGATATTCGCGTAAATGATTTTACTTCCCTTTTACAAGGAGTTTATATAAACCAATAAAACATTTTCTCTTATTATGAATATTCGACTCAAACTTATTTCAACTCGCTTTATCGATCTTCAAATATTTTATACAGATGAGGAATTCCAACTTTTTTTTTGAAGTACAACAGTTTTCAATTTTGCGTATTTTAGCTCATGCTATTTACCCTATTTTCTTTTTCCCCTCCTATGTAAGCATCACTACATCTCCCTTTTTCCCTCAACCTAAACATCACCATTGAGTCAATGTTTCGTCTAACCAAGCTGTCTCCTTGTATTCGTCCTATCTGAATTCATGCTTATCGATCCTCCTCTCATCACGCTTTCGACCTCCCTCTATTGCTTAGGCCTTAGGGTCCGTCAATGTCTGTGTCAACCCTTAATTGTTAGTAGGCCATTGGACCTTGTGAGGTAGTCGTAGTGCACGTACCTAAGTTGTGTACGTGGGCTTGAATGAGTGTACCCCCATAGTATATTGATGCTTGCCTATTGTGTGGTATATATATACTCGGAGTTATTCGTGATATTATGAAGTTGTTTATGTGTTAGTATTTATAGATTCGTGTGTGATTAGCTATACCATAATAGGGATGCTTGTGTATATAAGAGTTAGCGTTGGAATGTCTATTGGAGTGTATGTAATTAGAGAATACTTATAATGGTTGAAATAAAATGATTGGTAAAGCTATGTATATGCTAGGTGTGATGATAATGGGTGAACATATAGATAAGTAAGTAGGTCTATTGTGTGACCCATATATTAGTACGAGTGAGTATGTGCTCGTAGGTAGATATATATAGTGTTTGGACGTAAGTAGTTATGTTTTGTTGCCTGAGTGTATAGGTGATATACATATGGTAGTAGGAGTATAATTTTGATTGGTATTGCTTGCTTTTCGGGATGTTGCATGCGTGCATACCGTGAGGTGTACACGACTATTGCACATCTTAATTACGTATGTGTGGATGTGTTAGTATACTAATTATAAGTAGTAGGCTATGGTGTGAATATATATATATACATAAGTTAAATGTGGGTGTCTATACGATGAATACGTATGCATGTATTAGGGAGTGTATTATAAATATGTGGGTGCTGATGTCTGTAATGTTATTATTATGGTATATAATTAGACTGAACTATGTGGGTGTTATCTGACTAAATATTAAGTGTGATTGATTTATGGAATGTATATGGTTGTATTGGTAGATGTATATATATGGGAGTAGTATTGGTATATGTATGAATGTCGTGTTACGTAAATAGAATATTCTGATGTGTGTATTGAGTCTCACTCAAGCTTGAGTGAGTATACTCTAAGTATATTGAATGAATGTTTGTAGTTTGAATATAGCAATGTTTGATGTATGTATAGTGATAGAAGTGTTTGTGCCTGGTTGAGTTACGCACATGATTGTGGGTCGCTATACCAGTATATAGTTATAGGGTTGGTCTTGTGGTATAGCTATTTATTAGGACTTGTTATGTGAACATATGTATACTAGCTAAACTAGGTGCATAGATGTGCTAGTAATATAATGGTATGATTGGTATGCGTAAATGAACTGTTAGCGTGTATGGGTGTGCACCATGCACGGGTAAGTATGTGCTTAGTTATATGTATTGATGACTATGATAGATGTGGCGTGTCGTAAATACAGTTATAGGACCGTACGTGATGTGAATATATGGTGAACTATTTGCATGTATTTGAATGACTATATATTGTGAAACTATAGTAGTGGTGAATATATATATATATATATAAAGTGAAACTTGACTTAATTGTGGTATGGTGTGACTATATGTGTTGAGATGTTTGGTATTCGATGACTATTAGAGGGTAGTATACCCTTGATGTTTGTGCATAGGTAGCTACCTATAGGTAGAGCAATGATTGTATTTTATAAGTGTGACACTATCCTTATATGAGTATCTGAAATATTGTTTTGTGTTTAGGTAAGTAGTAGTTATACAAGGGATGTATGTTTATACATATGATTGCAATACATGTATGAATTTGACTGGCTATAATAGGTATAAGTGTATACGTACGTGAATGTATATACGTGTTGGTAATATTAATGTTTGACTACTTAGTGCATATATAAGCACTTGTAATGACTATACCTGGTTGAATTATTATATGACTCGATTGGGGTAGTTACTAGAGTGACTAGCTATATTAGAAAGTCCGAGGACGGACTTTATTCTAAGGTGGGGAGGATGTAACGACCGCTTTTCGTTGTACGTTGTTCGTGCACTTGCTTTTGACCGTGCACGTGTTTGTTTTAGACTTTGTTTGTTGGTGAACACTTTTGTGTGATATGCCGTTGTGAACGTCTCTGAGAATATTAAATAGTGGCACTATTTTGGAACGACGTTTCTCGAGTCGTTTTCCCACAATTTAGACTTATTCGATGAGACGTGGCGATTTCCACTTTTGACGGGAGACGTTTCTATTTTTAGTTTCGTCGTCCGACGTCGAATTTGAGATCCGTCTTCTTAGTTAGCTCACATTCGTCATCACGATCACCCCGATATTTATTTTATAATTTTTGGAGTTTATTTGACCACTTTTATATTTTTAACAAGTTTTATAATATTTTTAATAATTAATTTTTATATTAAATTCGGCCAAAGAAAATTTATTTGAGTTTTAAATGTTTTAAAGAATTTTTGAGCCAATTTCCAGCTCATTTGGACCAAGTCAAAGCTTTGGTTGAGTTGGAGTTGGTTAGATTTCAAATTTTAAATTATTTTAAACTCCTAATCTCATTAGGATTAGCCCTAGACCTAGTCAACCCATCTACACTATATAAGCAACCCCTAGGAAGACCTATTTTCGCAAGAAATTAGCCCTAGCCTCTTCCAAACTTGAAATTGGACGTTGCGACGATTCGTCGCAACGTTGCGACAAGCTGCTGCCGCACGACCGAAGAAACGAGGCCGTTTTCCCCGCTCAGACCGAGAGCCCCCGCCGCTCATCCGCTTCGCCCGCTTGCACAGCCGCCGCTCCGCTTTGCTCCGTGCCCGACCGAGAGAAACTCTCGGTCAGACCGGTCGTCCGCTCCGCTATCGCCCGTTCCCCCGCTCCGCTGCAGCCCAAGCGCCCGACCGGCCCGCCCGCTGTGTCTGACCGATGCTCTCGCCCGCATCGCCCCGCGTTGCAACATTGCAACGTTGCAACGCCCGCCAAGCGCCGTGACCGAGCCGCCCCAAGCGCCCGACCGAAGCACAGCCCCGCACCAAGCCCCCGCCCGCTGCAGCGACCGACCCCAAACGTTGCAACTTCCGTTTCCATGTGTCTGACCGACGGAGATCCCCGCACCGAGGCTGTACGACCGATGGCCATTCGTCGCAACCCCGCATCCGTCGCATCGCTTGCCACCGTGGGCCCCCCAAGTTCTCCAGAGTTATTGTGGGTCCCCCAAAGGCCCCTAGGACTACTGTGGGCCCCACCTAGGTGCTTGCCCTTCAAGGATTCGTCGCGTACGACGTCGTCGCACGTCGTAGCCCGTCGTCGCACGTGCGAGCTTTGGAATCTGGAATCATCGCCCCGGTCGATTGCTCTGAAATTTCCAGTGAGGAATCTAATTGGAATCTGGACTTGGAGCGCGATCTATTATTCCAACCCCCGGCGTCGCTACCCGACGCCGGTGTAGCTTTCGCGTCGTGTTGAGGTAACGTTTTGGACCCCTAGGACCCCAACCCAATTGCATGCTAATCAAGACTAAAATCAGTATTTTCAAAGTATTTTAAATGTTTTAAATTCACTAATCAAGATTAATAATATGGACTTTAGGCCGGTGGACTTGTGCACGTAGAATAATTGTGATTTTTGGACTTATTGGACGGTGTGCTCAGACGTCGTGCTTGCAGGCAAGTGAAACTTGCCAACTCTTGTGTAGGGCCATGTTTTTAGGCCACTTCCTTGTTCCTAGCGTAAAAGAGACTAGTCAGTAAAATGATAGCTGGCTAGACGCCTACTTGATCTAGTTTGACAACGAAACTAGATCCGTCACCTAATTGATCTAGCTTGACAACGAAGCTAGATCCAACCCTTTAAACTTGTTGTTCATGCATACTAAACTGTCACGTTTACTTTTCTTATCTGTACGCACTTTTAACTGCCATGCATTGCATTCTACATGTCATCCAAGTTGATTGTTGCATTCGTAGCACACGCTACAATACTTGTACTCGTACTACTTGTTTCTGGCTAGGTGCACCCCTAGGCCATACTTGTTTAAAACACTTCCTGGCTCGTGGTCCAGAAGCGGGCCTCATGTGTTGGCTAGAAACCAATGCCCGATACACGTGGAGAGGTAGGGATAAACGATTACTTGAGCTTAGGAGAGGTCTGATCCGCCCTCTAGCCAGAAGACGGAATCTCTGTGCACGAGGTGCTTACTTTCCTTGTCTTGTACTTGTCTTGTGAATGATTCATGTAATACTTGTCATCCATGCCATGCCATGCTCGTACTTTACTTTACTTTACTTTACCTGCTGCACTCATACTTTAACTGCATGTCATTGCATCGTGCTAGAACTGCTAGGTTGCTCTTACTTGTACTTTCAGTTTCACTTGCACAAGTCTTCCAGACTTGCTGACATGTGCCCCTTTCTCTTTGGGTGTCACATGTTAGACCCTGAGCCAGAGATAGTTGTAGCGGACGAGGTAGTTGCTGACACTGAGCCTACGTTCGTCGAGGAGTACGTGGACACCGGAGACCAGTTTTAGAGGCTGTTGGCGTTGCTTTTGCTTTAGGTTGCTGTTAGATGTCGGTGCTTGCACCATTACTTTGTTGTCGTACTTTGTACTTTTGTTGGCCATGTTTGGGCCTTTAGACTCTCTTTTATTTCAGCCTGGTGGCTTTTCTGCGATGTTGGAATTTATATTTATGGATATTCTGAGATTATTCTTTTGTCTCATTTCATTATTATTATCTTGTTTCGTTCGCGTTGCAAGGACCTGCAGTTTTAAATTTGATTGACGCTTATCGGACTTGCAGCTTTGTAGCTTCAAGTTTGAGCGGACCTTCTCACGCTTCGCCTCCATATTTTTGGGAAGCGGGGCGTGACATCTGCTTTCGCCGCCATCGTGACCGTCAGATGCTAGATCGACGGTTTGTATGGGGCCACGTCGTCGATAAGTAGGTGATCGTTGGATTTGAGCGGGAACCGCTTTGATGGTGCCACGTGGCCTGCCCGTTGAGTGGAGCGGCCATATCTTCGTATTTTATGTGTATTTCTGCCGTATTTCTCCATTTAAAATGGTATTCTACATTCAAAAATTCATAGAAATTAGCACAGATCTCAGGAAAATACAAATAAATAGTTGTTGAAATTGTGAGATCGAGATCTTTGTAATGGCCTTAGTGCCATATACAGTTATGTATGTATTTTTGTTTGATATGTAGTGAAGGCTTGCTTGTGTGCTTTCGTAGTGTGTATAGTAATTCTGTTGTGTGCATAGTAATTTCCCATGTAGATGGCTATATGGTTGAATATATCATGACGTGGATGTATACGTGAATACTAATGGATGTATTGGATGTGATGCAGTGAGTTTTTATTAGTGTTATTAGTGTGCTTAGTGATGTTTGGTTGGTGGATGTGTATAGTAAAATGGTATTTTCATGATAATTATTTTCTTATGTGCTAAAGAGATTATTATTATTCTTCTTGTTATTAGTATTAAAGAATGACATTGTTGTTGATGTTGTTCTTATTATTAGTAATAGCATGTTATTATTGTTATTGTTGTTGATGTTGATTATTATTATTATCATTATTATTGCTATTACTATTGTTTGGGCCTATAGTTAATTTGAGTTGATTAAGAGTTGGTTGGGCTTTACTTATTGGGCTAGGAAGAGATGAGGAGAGAGATATTTTGGAGGGATGTCAAACTTGTAAATAAGGGTTCTATGGCATATGTTGTAAATAATTAGAAGTGGGGGGTATTTATATTATTTGACATACTTGTAATTATTTAGAAGTTGAAGGGTAGATGAGTAAGGGTATTTGGGTCTTTTTAGCTAGTATGGCATCTTCTAGCCATTTGACCTTTGAAACTTAACAATTAAGAAAAGAATTAGAGGGAGAGATTAATAATAGAAAGGTGGAGAATTGAAGAGAAGACTCTAGACTCTAACCTCATTAATTTATTTCTACTTTCTCTTTTCTTTCCTTTTCTACCTCTTTCTCCTCTTCTCATTTGTGTATGGCCGAACCAATAAGAGCCCCATCTTGGCCGAACCCCCCTCTCCCTTCCTATTAGACTCTTTCCTAATTAGCATGCCATTCAATGTCCATTGAGAGGAAGGAGGAATTAGATGAGAAGAATTAAAGGAAAGAAGGCTTTTAAAGGGAGGATTCAAAGGATTTAATGGGAGGATTTAAAGACAATGAATGGGCCTCTTTATTTGGTAGGAATCTCTCTCTATTTAGTTTATTATTCAATTTCATTTAAGCATGCTAAAAAAGACTATCTTTGATTTGGAACATGCATTTCTTTTTAATTGAATTATGAAAGCATGTTATGTAAGGTAATTATGAGCTAGCAATTCTTTTCATGTCATGGAATTAATCATCCCACTAAAAGATGTCATCTTGCTACTAGTCTCATGTTATTGTCATGTTGATTTCAATTGCTAAAGAGATTAACTTTAATGATGATTATGCATTCCTCTTCATGTTATGAAATTATTCAACATACTACAACGTTTTTATCTTGCTATGAAATCCATGTTGTTTCAATTGAATAAATGACTTGTCATTTTGCCTACTATGTGTTTGTAGTAATGCTTATTTGAAGTCAAGTATGAAAAAGAGAAATGCTTGCATATTTTGACTATGGGTGAAAGGTTATGGTTGGAAAATATTATGTATTGAAATGAGAACCATGGGAGTAATGTTGTGGTTGTAAAGTTTTAAGTGTTGAAATGAGAAAAGATGGTAATGGGAAATGTTGCAAGAATGTAAAATTATGGGCTTGGGCTTTTGAATTATGTAACATGGAAGGGGGATTCTATTGCCATGCATACTTGGAGGGTGATGGAACCTATGGCATGGATTTATAGGGAGGTGTTGTTATGTTGGTATGATGCGGTTATGGTGATGGGCATGGCACAAGGTGCATGACCCTTATTTGAGAGTTATGAAATGAAAAGAAAGACCCAAAATAAAGCCATGCCATGATGACCACATGCTCCATATATGTATGACATTAAAGTCCCCTTCCCATGCCTTAATGTTGGTTGTAATCATTTAAAGCAATTTATGAAATATTAGCTTGTTGTAGTTCTTTTCTTTATGGCACGTGTCACCTTGTGCCTTAATGCAAAATGTCACTCTTGTAGTTGCCATGGTACACCAATGTTTTCATGTCTACCTTTATGTTACTTTGTAATATGCAATGCAATGCCACCTATTGTAGCCTTATGATCTCTCTTATGTTTCATTTCATAATATTATGACATGCCACTTATTGTTGCTTGCCTTGCATCATGGATAATATGTCATCGAATTACATGTCATCATGCATTGAATAATATACTATATGGAGATGGACGATTCCTACTGGGTCACGCGTTGACGTGCCCCCGTTGACTTTTCAGGTGTTGGATCTTGGAGTTGGATGCCCATTAGTTCAATTAGTTGGAGTTGCAGGTTTTGTGCGAGTGTGTAAGTGGTTTGGGTGTATGTTTTTGTACTTTGGTGAGATGAGGTTTTTGGTGTATATGAGATTTTCTAAGGATGTTGTATATGGATAGCTTGTACACATAGATATATTTCAGTGTTGTTGTTGTTGGTTCTCTTTGTGCTTCTGTGTTGTCTGGAATGCTACAGGTACTATCCCACCAGTGTGCAGTGGACCTGTTTGTGTTTGTATTTGGTATTTTCCTCCGTAACACTCGTTGCTCAGGGTATCCTGGGGAGCGGGGCGTTACAATCTTTATATGGAAAAATATGAAAGAGCTGAAATACCCAATAAAATTCCATTTTATGCATAGAATATGAGTTTGCTCTAATAAATAAGGGTATTCTAAATATAATCGTATTAGAGATCAAACAAGTACCATATATGCACAAAATGGGGTTAAATGAGAGGCTAAATATGTAATATTTACCATGAATCAAGTATCCATGCCAGGGCGATAAGCAGTCTCAACATCAGGGACTTCGGGCCACTGGAATATCTCACTGAATCCAGTATAAGTGAACTCCATGTCTGCCCCCAGTGGGCTGAATAGTATCCCCTTGTTGGTACGTGTCACGACCCGCTTCCCAAAAATGGAGGCGAGACGTGAAAAGGTCCGCACGGAAGTGGAGCCATGAAGCCCCAAACCCGATAAGCGTCAATAATACATAAGCAGGTCCCTGTAACCACAACAGAATAACAATGATAACACAAGGAGAGACTGAAATAAAATCTCACATCTCATACATTGTCCAACAAGAAAAGAAAATAAGTTCAACATCCAGAAAAGCCACCAGGCTAAAAGAAAAGAGTCTAAAGGCCCAGAACAAGGCCAACAAAGAAACGACATAACAAAGTATAGGTGCTACACACCGATAACAAAACGACTGTCTAACAAAAGTAAAACACAACGAAGACACTAGGACTGGTCCCCAGTGTCCACGTACTCCCCGTCAAACACAAGCTCGGGCTCGACGTCAGCAAACACCTCGTCCTCAACGAGGTACTCAGGCTCAGGATCTAACATGTGTCACCCAAAAGAGTAAAGGGGCACTTGTCAGCAAGTCTAAAAGACTTGGGCAAGGAAACTGAAAGTAAGGCAACTAGCAACCTAGCAGTTTAGTATGCATGACATGGCAGTTATAACATGAGTGCACAATTAAAACATGGCAAGACAATTTGTACAAGGGAACAATTTATCGGGACAAGACAAGAGTAGCCAAGCTACTATCAATTCAATCAAATCACATTTTGTAGGTGTTTACGCCCTTCGCTGAATGGTATAACATTTCAGACCGATCGGCACTAAACACTACCCCAATACCCACACGATATGGAGCCTGGGGTCCCCGCACATGGAACTCAGCTAGTGAGCCTGGGGTTGCCCCGCACATTGAGCTCGCATTCTTAGTTCACAATTCAGTATATCGAGCGTTGGGGTTAGCAACTCATTATGCTCGCTTCTGGTCACGAGCCAGGAACACATGCATCGTAGCAAAGCTACGCAATCACATCAACACTTAAAGAATGCGAGGACATGACAATTTATTTGCGTACCGTTAATGGAAAGTTAACATGACATGGTAATTGTGCAACATGCTAAATGTCGGAACTAGCTTCGTTGTCAAGCTAGTTCCCCAATTTGCGCCTAGGCGAGTATCATTTCGTCGCCTAGCCTCTTTTACGCCTACAACAAGCAAATGGCCTAAAACATGGCCTAAACCCTAAGTGGCAAGTTTCACTTGCCTAGCACCGGGGATGACGACCACTTCGTCTCACGGATGCTAATCTACGGGGGAATCGCTGTTTTGGGGGAACAATCAACAAACAACATGAAATTTATTAGGGTTTCATAAATAATATAAATAGGTTATGAAAACAACGGTAGATCGATTTCTTACCGAGAGGAGACGGAAGAAACACTCCGGGGAACCCTAGGATCAGATCTGGAAAAGATTGGAGAAGTTTGGGGAAACTAGGGTTTTGGGGGATTTGGGGATTTTGATGGGTTTTGGTGAGATTTTGGGGAAGATGAGAGGTAGATGGAGTGAATGGATGGTTTGGATGATGGATTTGAGGCTTGGAATGAAGAAATGAAGCTTGGGGGAAGATGGGGGCTGAAGGGGGAAGATTTTAGGGTTTTGGGTCGTGTTGGGGAAGAAGAAAACGATTGGGTTGGGTTTAAATAGGTTGGGCTGGCGGCTGCCCAGAAATTAGGGTTTTAACACTGGTTAGTCGGTCAAAGAGCAACCACTGACCGACTAGTTTGGCAACTAGTCGGTCGGTCGACCAACGCTGACCGACTAAGTGCAAACAGTAACTCCTGAACGAAAATAGGATTCTAGAGTTAGTCGGTCCATGAACAAATACTGACCGACTAGTTTAGCATCTAGTCGGTCGATGAACGTTCTTAGACCGACTAAGAGTAAACAGTAGCTGATACAAAAATAAGATGATGTGTTACTCGGTTAAAGAAGCATTGCCGACCGACTAGTTTGCAACCTAGTCGGTCAACCAACGTTCTTAGACCGACTAACGATAAACAGTAACTCCTGAGAAATTTAGAAAGCCAACTAGTCGGTCCAAGAAGGATTGCCGACCGACTGGATCGTCATCTAGTCGGTCGGTGGCCCTTCTTACACCGGCTAATGAGCACCAAAAGTTCCGATACGGAGCGCGGGGCCCCGGGATTGATTCCTAAGACTCCTAGGCTTGATCTAATAGTTAGATACGACCATTATGAAGTCCGTCACGAATGACATACTTCGAAATCGACGATCCTAAGGAAGAAGCGAGAAAATACGACGAATCGATCGAAAATGAAATCTACGGAGACGAAAACCACACAAGAGGAGAAAATCCACCAAAACATATATTATATTATATTAAACCAGATACATGAAAAGCAGTCATTACATCCTCCCCAACTTAAGAAAAATTCCGTCCTCGGAATTTCCAAATACTCACGAGTCCGGAAACAAAAGTGGGAAACGCTCTCGCATCTCATCCTCATTCTCCCAAGTAGACTCTCCAGGTGAGCCGTGTCGCCACATCACCCTAACAAGATTGACAATCTTGTTCCGAAGCGACTTCTGACGCCTGTCCAGGATCTGCACTGGATGCTGGTCATACGTCATATCGGGGCGAACGGTAATCTCCGAAAAATCCACCGCATGAGACGGATCGCTAATGTATCGACGAAGCTGCGACACATGGAAAACATTGTGAACTCCTTCCAAAGATGGTGGTAAGGCCAAGCGATACGCTACCTCGCCAACCCTCTCCAAAATGTCAAACGGTCCAATGTATCGCGGGCTCAACTTTCCACGCTTCCCGAAACGAATCACACCACGATTCGGGGAAATCTTCAAGAACACATGGTCGCCCGGCTGAAACTCCAAAGGACGACGTTTAGCATCCGCCCAATGCTTAAAACGGTCCTGAGCAATCCTCAACCTCTCCCGAATATTCCTGACGATCTCCACGGCTTCCACGATCATCTCAGGTCCCAACAACTCCCGATCACCAACGTCATCCCAACTCAATGGCGATCGACATTTCCTCCCATAAAGAGCGGCGAAAGGCGCCATGCCAATACTCGCCTGGAAGCTGTTGTTGTAAGAGAACTCAACCAAATGTAGATGGTTCTCCCACGAACCCTTGAAATCCAACATGCACGCCCTCAGCATGTCCTCCAAAATCTGAATCGTCCTCTCGGACTGGCCATCCGTCTGCGGATGGTACGCCGTGCTGAAACTCAGACGCGTACCCAAGCTCTTCTGCAAACTCTGTCAGAACTGAGATGTGAACCTCGTGTCTCTGTCAGACACGATACTCACGGGGACTCCATGAAGTCGCACAACCTCCTGCACGATTCACGTTACATCACTATCCAACTAGGAAAAGGAAATAAAAATGGAGAGTAAAAGAATTTTACCTCCATATATCTCCTCGCTAGCGCCTCAGTGGACTGTCCCACTCGGAACGGAATAAAGTGCGTAGATTTGGTCAATCGATCTACGATCACCCAAATCGCGTCATTCTGCTTCGGACTCCGAGGTAGTCCAGTCACGAAATCCATAGTGATGTGTTGCCATTTCCACTCCGGAATCGGAAGCGGTTGTAGCAACCCGGCCGTACGCTGATGCTCCGCCTTCACTTGCTGGCAAACCAAGCACTTGGCTACACTCCGAGCCACACTCCTCTTCATACCATGCCACCAAAAATTCAGACGAAGATCCTGGTACATCTTGGTGCCACCAGGATGCACAGAATACGGCGAACTGTGTGCCTCCACCATCAGCTCCTCTCTGATATCCCCAGCGGGCACACACAACCTGGCTCCAAACCTCAGCGAGCCATCCTCATGAATCAAAATGTCAGTCCGCAGACCGGCTTCCACCTGCTCCCGAATCCTCACCAGCTTCGGATCCTCAGCCTGGCCAGCCTTAATCCGATCCACGATCGTCGACTGTACCTGCATGTACATCAACGACGAAGCCTCTCCAGGAAGAACAATCTCCACGCCAGACTCGCAAAAATCCTGCTGCAATCTCCACTGCGAGGTCAAAATCATCACCGCTGGAAGCCTACTCAAAGCATCTGGAACCACATTCACCTTGCCAGGGTGAAACTGCAAATCAATATCATAATCCGCCATAAGCTCCAACCACCGACGCTGTCGCATGTTAAGCTCCTTCTGAGTGAAAATATACTTCAAGCTTTTGTGATCGGTGAAAATCTTCACTTTCTCACTCAGCAAGAAGTGCCTCCAAATCTTAAGAGCAAACACAACGGCAGCCAACTCCAAATCATGTGTCGGATAATTCTTCTCATGAACCTTAAGCTGACGAGACGCATACACCACAACGTGCCCGTGCTGATGCAACACACAACCGAGACCATTGCCAGAAGCATCGCAAAAGATCTCAAATCCACCGCTGCGATCAGGCACAACAAGAATAGGGGCAGTCGTCAACCTCTCCTTCAGGATACCAAAAGCACCCTCACAATCTCCCGACCAAACAAAAGCAACATCCTTCCGCGTCAACCTGGTCATCGGTTCAGCAATACGAGAAAAGTCCTTAATGAATCACCGATAATAACCAGCAAGTCCAAGGAAACTCCGAATCTCAGACGCCGACGACGGAACAGGCCACTCCCTGATGGCCCTAATCTTCTCGGGATCCACTGAAATCCCATCTCCAGTCACCACATGCCCGAGAAAAGCAACTCGATCCAGCCAAAACTCGCACTTCGAAAACTTAGCATACAAACGATGCTTCCTCAAAATCTCCAACACCGTCCTTAAGTGCGAGGCATGCTCTTCCTCCGACTTCGAATAGATCAGAATGTCGTCAATAAAGATAACGACAAACTTATCCAAAAAGTCGTAGAAAATCAGGTTCATCAGATTCATGAAAACTGCGGGCACGTTAGTTACGCCGAAAGGCATAACCACGAACTCATAGTGTCCATACTTCGTCCTGAACGCTGTCTTCGGAACATCTCCCTTCATCACCTTCAATTGATGGTAACCACTCCTCAAATCCAATTTAGAAAACACCCTCGAACCTCCAAGCTGATCAAAAATATCATCGATGCGAGGCAACGGGTATTTATTCTTAATGGTCACCGCATTCAACTCCCGATAGTCCACGCACATGCGACGCGAACCATCCTTCTTCTTTACCAGCAACACCGGTGCTCCCCACGGAGACACGCTAGGATTAATATAACCCTTCTGCAAAAGCTCATCCAACTGCTTCCGCAACTCCTCCAATTCTGCAGGTGCCATACGATACGGCGCCTTCGAAATCGGCTGCGCACCTGGAACAAGATCGATAGAAAATTCCAAATCCCGATCAGGCGGCAAACCAGACATCTCCTCGGGGAAGACGTCGCCAAAATCACGCACCACAGCTGGCCACTCCAGCTCCATTTGCATAGCCACAGCCTCCACCGGCCTGGCCCGAAATCTGACAGGACCAAGCGAACTGCTACCACGACTGAACTCAAATACTGGATGTCCAGGAATCTCGAACACCACCTTCTTCCTCCTGCAGTCAATCGTAGCATAGAAGCTCGCAAGCCAGTCCATCCCAAGAACTGCGTCATAGTTGATGATGTCGTGGACAATGAAATCAGCGAAAAGCTCATGTCCACAGACCACCAACGAGCAAGAATTGCAACCACGATGCACCGAGACCACACCATTCCCTGTAACGATATTCCAACTCTTTGGAAGAGGGGACGTCGACAAGGAATGCCTCTCCACGAAGCTCCGAGAAATAATGCACATCGATGCACCGGAGTCAAAGAGGACTCGTGCAGGAAATGTGCACACCAAAACCACACCTAACAAACAATTAACAATCAAACCCTAGTCTAGCAAACAACCATGTTCAAGCAAACAACACAATCTAACAATCAAAACCAGCTAGGAAAGTAACAGCTAGAGTGAGGATTACCTGCGATAACCTCATCCACAGCCTCGCTCTCCGCAGCGGTCATCAGAAAAGCCTGCCTCCTCGGCGGAACAGCCTGCCGAAAAGCCTGCCTCTGCAGAACAAGAGCTGCTCCACGTCCAGCAGGAACAGACGCTCGCTGCTGCAACGGCTGTGCTGCAACAGGTGCCCTCCGTAGCGGATCCGCATGCCGACAATCCTTCGCGACATGAGAAGCATCACCACAAATCAAACACTGGCCCAGAAACTTCCGACACTGATCCTTGACGTGGCCAGGCTTGCCGCAGAAATGGCAAAACTTCAGAATAGGCCCTCCTGGCCTCTTAAACTGAGCAAACTGATTAGGCCTGAATCCAGGTCTAACCACAGCTCTCGCCTGTTCCACAGGCCTCTTCCCAGCACCAACAACAGACCCCCTCCTCTGGTTCACGAGCAGCTCCTGCCTCTTGGCTGCTACCAGAACCTTCTGATAAGACTCCCGGTCAGAAGAGGTCACAAAACTCTGGAGCTCCGAAGCAAGCCCCTGCAGGAACCTCTGAGCCCTCTCCTCTGTGTCCTGCACCATCTTTGGTGCAAACCGACTCAGCCTCATGAACTCTTGGTGATATAGGTCCACCGACGAGTTCCCTTGCTTCAGATCGATAAAACACTGCAGCATCTCCTCCCTGGCAGCTTTCGGGAAGAACTCACCATCAAATCTGGCCTTGAAGGTAGCCCAAGCTATCGGCTCCACCAACATCTTCTCTTCCACATCCCACCAATTCCGAGCATTATCCTTGAGTTGCCTCTTCGCCAAATCCACCCATCCAGCCGGGGTGATCTTGGCCATCTTCAGATTGTCCTCGATGTTCCGAATCCACTCATCGGCAGCCAGAGGACCCTCAGAACCATCAAAATATGCGGGACCCAGCTCCCGAAATTGCTTCGCTCCTGGCTCAGAGCGAGGGGCAACCGGAAGAGCCCGGGCAGCTTGAGCAAGTGGAGCATTCTGGACTTGCAAAAGCACGCCCTGCTGCACTTGCATCATCTGGAGCATCATCCGCATCATCTCACCGCTGGTGGGTTCCCGCTCAGGCTCCTCATCATGAGGGACCGCGCCACTACCCCCACCACGGGTGAAACGTCTTCCTGCCATCTAGTGACACAGAAAACGAATCAGATTAGACTCATAGCTTATGACTCAGACGTCGAACTTAGTTTATTGGACATTCTAATATTATTATCGCTATTCCAAAAATTGCAGATACAGAAGGACCTGCATGGGCCACCAACAAAACCTGTCACGACCCGCTTCCCAAAAATGGAGGCGAGACGTGAAAAGGTCCGCACGGGAGTGGAGCCATGAAGCCCCAAACCCGATAAGCGTCAATAATACATAAGCAGGTCCCTGTAACCACAACAGAATAACAATAATAACACAAGGAGAGACTGAAATAAAATCTCACATCTCATACATTGTCCAACAAGAAAACAAAATAAGTTCAACATCCAGAAAAGCCACCAGGCTAAAAGAAAAGAGTCTAAAGGCCCAGAACAAGGTCAACAAAGAAACGACATAACAAAGTATAGGTGCTACGCACCGATAACAAAACGACTGTCTAACAAAAGTAAAACACAACGAAGACACTAGGACTGGTCCCCAGTGTCCACGTACTCCCCGTCAAACACAAGCTCGGGCTCGACGTCAGCAAACACCTCGTCCTCAACGAGGTACTCAGGCTCAGGATCTAACATGTGTCACCCAAAAGAGTAAAGGGGCACTTGTCAGCAAGTCTAAAAGACTTGGGCAAGGAAACTGAAAGTAAGGCAACTAGCAACCTAGCAGTTTAGTATGCATGACATGGCAGTTATAACATGAGTACACAATTAAAACATGGCAAGACAATTTGTACAAGGGAACAATTTATCGGGACAAGACAAGAGTAGCCAAGCTACTATCAATTCAATCAAATCACATTTTGTATGTGTTTACGCCCTTCGCTGAATGGTATAACATTTCAGACCGATCGGCACTAAACACTACCCCAATACCCACACGATATGGAGCCTGGGGTCCCCGCACATGGAACTCAGCTAGTGAGCCTGGGGTTGCCCCGCACATTGAGCTCGCATTCTTAGTTCATAATTCAGTATATCGAGCATTGGGGTTAGCAACTCATTATGCTCGCTTCTGGTCACGAGCCAGGAACACATGCATCGTAGCAAAGCTACGCAATCACAGCAACACTTAAAGAATGCGAGGACATGACAATTTATTTGCGTACCGTTAATGGAAAGTAAACATGACATGGTAATTGTGCAACATGCTAAATGTCGGAACTAGCTTCGTTGTCAAGCTAGTTCCCCAATTTGCGCCTAGGCGAGTATCATTTCGTCGCCTAGCCTCTTTTACGCCTACAACAAGCAAATGGCCTAAAACATGGCCTAAACCCTAAGTGGCAAGTTTCACTTGCCTAGCACCGGGGATGACGACCACTTCGTCTCACGGATGCTAATCTACGGGGGAATCGCTGTTTTGGGGGAACAATCAACAAACAACATGAAATTTATTAGGGTTTCATAAATAATATAAATAGGTTATGAAAACAACAGTAGATCGATTTCTTACCGAGAGGAGACGGAAGAAACACTCCGGGGAACCCTAGGATCAGATCTGGAAAAGATTGGAGAAGTTTGGGGAAACTAGGGTTTTGGGGGATTTGGGGATTTTGATGGGTTTTGGTGAGATTTTGGGTAAGATGAGAGGTAGATGGAGTGAATGGATGGTTTGGATGATGGATTTGAGGCTTGGAATGAAGAAATGAAGCTTAGGGGAAGATGGGGGCTGAAGGGGGAAGATTTTAGGGTTTTGGGTCGTGTTGGGGAAGAAGAAAACGATTGGGTTGGGTTTAAATAGGTTGGGCTGGCGGCTGCCCAGAAATTAGGGTTTTAACACTGGTTAGTCGGTCAAAGAGCAACCACTGACCGACTAGTTTGGCAACTAGTCGGTCGGTCGACCAACGCTGACCGACTAAGTGCAAACAGTAACTCCTGAACGAAAATAGGATTCTAGAGTTAGTCGGTCCATGAACAAATACTGACCGACTAGTTTAGCATCTAGTCGGTCGATGAACGTTCTTAGACCGACTAAGAGTAAACAGTAGCTGATACAAAAATAAGATGATGTGTTACTCGGTTAAAGAAGCATTGCCGACCGACTAGTTTGCAACCTAGTCGGTCAACCAACGTTCTTAGACCGACTAACGATAAACAGTAACTCCTGAGAAATTTAGAAAGCCAACTAGTCGGTCCAAGAAGGATTGCCGACCGACTGGATCGTCATCTAGTCGGTCGGTGGCCCTTCTTACACCGGCTAATGAGCACCAAAAGTTCCGATACGGAGCGCGGGGCCCCGGGATCGATTCCTAAGACTCCTAGGCTTGATCTAATAGTTAGATAAGACCGTTATGAAGTCCGTCACGAATGACATACTTCGAAATCGACGATCCTAAGGAAGAAGCGAGAAAATACGACGAATCGATCGAAAATGAAATCTACGGAGACGAAAACCACACAAGAGGAGAAAATCCACCAAAACATATATTATATTATATTAAATCCAGATACATGAAAAGCAGTCGTTACAGTACGATACAGGGAGCTGAGGGCCTCTCGGGTCAGGCGAGTGTAAGTCTTTCCCTGCAACCTTAGGAAGTGGCCCCAACCCAGATTCCTATATAGCTGCCTAACCCCTGGTAAAAGGCCTAGGAGCTTAAAGTCTCCTAACTCGGCGAATTTGGTCGATACGCCCTGGCACCTAGAGAGACTGGAAAATTGACGACGGTGTGCGTCGTCTATAAATGTGATGACATAGGTCTCAAGGGCATTGCCCTCGGGGTGTGGGGGTGGTGGGTGTGGTGGTAGGGGGTGGTGCAGGCTCACTTACGGGGACTCGTGTCCCAGATAAGGAGCTGGGAGCCGAGCATTTCTTCTTGACAGGTGGAGGTGAAGGTTATAATGGTGGGGATGGTGTGTGTAACGACCCGATTCCCGGGCCCGTTACTTTTTGATATTTGCGCAGGTCCTTGACGTGCCCCCGGTTTGCTAGCCACAAATGGCCGGGGGACCCGCGTGAGGGTTTAGATATTTGTAACCGCAAGCGCACGGTGTTGTAGTGTGGCTTGAGGGTCGAACACAGGGAGGCTAGGATGTGCTTGTGTCAAGGAGGACCGAAATCACCCCGTGGGCGAGCTAGCCCGGATCGGTTGATGGGTTGTCACGGTAAAGGAATGCAAGGTATGAACAATAAGAAAATAAACCTGGGACCTTGGTTTCCACTCCAACGAGCGACTCTCGCCGATACGGCCTACGTGTAGGATGGCGATCGGAATTAGGGTCTAATGGTGAGACGTTGCCTCTGAAAGTGGTACCGGCATCCCATGGGCCCGATATTCCGGTCGGTGCCCAGGATGATACACCTGACTTCCTGGGTTCGATCAGTGGGCACTCCCGTGTCCATTAACACTGATCGATTCCGGGAGAACTAAGCTCGCAACGATAACTCCCAACGTCTCATCCTGCCGCTCCCGCATGCTAGGATTCGGCGTCTACGCTAAGGGCGTGAGCTATGGCTAGGGAGTCAACCGCCAAGTTTATTCCCCCTTGGCCCAACGGTCAAAGGCGGTCTTTTTCCCACCGATGACAATAAAACACCCCGCGTAACCGTTAGATTCCTAATCCCTGTCGATTTCCTAACCCTATGGATGCATCGGGAAGGGCCCCCGAAGGGGTTTCCGCCAAAATCCCAGATTTGGGAACTACTCACAAATATTCATTAAAAAGCGATCTAAACGAAAATGAACCGTTAAAATCATAATCAGACGATAGGAATGCGAAGGTAGTAGAGCAGTTAAGATAATACTAAAGTTTAAGAAAGATCCGAAAACTTACAATAGAAAAGTAATTACAGCCGTCACAAATAGGAGAAAACAGTAAAAACTAACAGCTCCCCGTTTCTGGAACCCTAGGGGTCCTATTTATAGGATCTCGTATCACCCGATTGGTTGACAAGTCAACCGATCGGGTGATCCATTACAAATAATAAACAGAAAACGGCGGAGTTTCACCCGGTCATATGAACCGGTCGGTTGAGTTCTTGGGGTGACCGGTTGGATCTTGGCGCCATCGGGTGAAGGGGTCGGTTGGGTGCCCGTGTCTCGGCTCCTCAGCATCAGCTACAGATGAACCGATCGGGTGAGAGTCACCCGATCGGTTGGAATTTGGCTTGAAAAGACAGAGAATCAGCCCCGTTGAACCGGCCTTTGAACCGGTCGGGCGACATCCACTTGAGCTCCAGCTGAGACCGGGTGGTGCACGCGTGCATCACCCGATCGGTTGGAGATGACCAACTGACCGGGTGAGGGGCTGAAAGATGTAATCTTCGTCGTTTGACCCCCTGGATCATGCGTGACTCCTCCCGTTGCTCCGGGGACACATGATATCATCGTTTTACGTCCCAAATACCAGCAAACTCCTGCAAAACACAGGAAATACGGAAAAGAGAAAGAAAACAAGAAAACACGAGAAAACGAATAAAAGACGGCGGAAAATACGGAGAAACACGAAAGAAAACATGCGTGAATATATGAAATATATACGCACGTCAAAACCCCCAAGCTGAACTCTTCCTCGTCCTCGAGGAAGACGAGTGAGAGTAGGAGCTCGGAGGGGAAAAAAATAGAGAGAAAGAGAGAAAAAGAAAACTCTATATCCTAGATCGTCTGTCAGAGCCAACAGAATCAAAAACGACACACCAAGCAAGCAAACGCCAAATCACATCACTAAACCTAGGAATATGAGTCCAAATAAGTGCCGTGGGCCCACGCGGTGAAGCGCGAGTGAGTGTGGTCGTGCGCTAGCAGTCGGTGTCACTATCTACGATGTGCAATAAAGCTCGATATACACAGACCCAGGAAACGACCCAAATACCGATTCGAATTTGAAATTGCGGTGAATATTAGTTCAAGCATGCATGAGAAGAGTATAAGAATAGAAGCGTATCATGCATCGTGGACTCCATAACTAGGGTTAAGGAAATCACGCCACTATAGCCTAGATACTAGCTAAAAAGTTCCCAAGCCAAGTGTTTTCGAAAACGATGGGGGTTGAGATGATGTGGAGTAGAACACTCGGTGCAAATTCTCGCCTTCCCTTTATTCTCGGTAAGTAGGAAAAAATATTCACACGGGAATTTTTTTTTGGTTTTGGGCATTTGTATATTTTTTTGCTTTTTGGCTATACGAAAATTTTCTTTTCTTTTCTTTTTGGGTTTTTCTTTTCTTTTCTCTTTTTTTTTTGGATTTTTGGGTTTTTGGCTATACACATGTGTACTCTCCCAAGTGGGAGAACGGTACATGACGAGGGGATTTGCACCAAGTAAAACAAAAAAAAGAAGCCGGAATCTAAACACTTGGGCAAAGGAAACTATTCTCGCTAAATAGAGCATAGGCTAAATGGGTTGTCCTAGTCCTTAATTGTGGAATCCCGACACATGCGAAATGAAGTACACGATATATATATAGCATGCAGAAGCAGACAGGGAAAATAAATACTGCATATTCAAATCGAAGCATGGTAATCTAGGGGTCATTCCTGGATAGGTATATAAAGTAAAATCACAAAGTAGAAGCACACCAAACAGATAGGAACGACACACGACTCACAGAAACTAAGAGGACACACGATGCGTGAAATGCAAGAGAACTCGAAATCCTAGGGTTAGTGAATGTGATTATCAATGCCATGCTAGGTGTGTGTGATTTTGTGGCGATTCATCATAGGGTTCATCTCTAGGAGAAAGAGATAAAAAAGAAGAGAAGAGAAAAAAATAAAAAATAAAAAACACGATGAAAACGACATAAAAACGAAAAAGAAAGACTCAAATGGCGCACACAGTGCGACTCCCCCAAGCTGAAGCTTGCATTGCCCTCAATGCAATATGAGTGAGTATGGGAGGGCAATGAAGATGGGGGGGAATACGCACCGACACAAAAAGAAATGAAAACGAGGAAAACACAGAGATGAAACTGAAAATAAAGAAAAATCAAAATCAAACCACACGACACGAAAATAGAAATAAAACCACACGACACGACACTCAAAAGGGGAAAAACAAGCACACACACAAAAATGAGAAAAAAACAAAACACGACAACACACCAAAATAGACGTCCCCCAAGCTAGACATGACAGTGCTAGCGAATAAAATGTGATCGTGAAATGCAGAAATATGCAAGGGGGAGTCAAAAACAAACAAGGTGAAATCAAAAATCAGGAGAAGGTGAATCCTCGCCCTCCTCGGAAGAGGGTGTGGCTGGGTGGTCGGGGGAGGCTGGGGGTGTGCGGAGAAGTGGGGAAAGAGGTGGATGAATAGGTGCAGCGGTGGTGTGAACGATGGGAGGAGTGTCGGTGGAGGTGGGTGGTGGTGGTAGGACGGCGATCAAGGCGGTGGTGAAAGGAATAGAAATGGGGGAAGAAGATGTGGTGGTGACGGTAGTGGGTGGTGGTGGGAGAGATTTGGAGCGCACCGGCAATTTCTTCCGACGCACATATGAAGTGATGGAGGAGGAGGGAGGAGGTAGCGTGGGTGCGATGGAAGTGGTCGGGAGGGGGGAAGTGGATACCGGGATGGGAATAGATGAGGGAGGAGAAGAATGTGGTGGGGGAGGTGATGGATGTGGGGATGTGTGGGACGGTGGAGGATAAGATCGTCGAGGTGGTGAAGGTGGAGGTGGACCGTGGATGTGAGTGAGAAGGCGAAGAATGGCGGCCACGTTCCTCTCAAGTGCGAGGAAACGTGGGTGAGTGAGAAAGGAGGACGGTGAAGGGTCCGAGGAGGCAGAGGACATGGCGAGATCACGGAGGGTAGCGACCTCCCTTTCAAGACCAAGACGGGCAGAGACCTGGCGACGACCAAAGGATGTGGACTGACGTGAGGCAGAAGTGGTGCCGGTAGGTAAGGTGGAAGTGGTGCTGACGGTGGTGGTCATGCCTGCACAGGAGACAAGGCCAGAAATGGCCACTAAGAGGTGCTCAGAAGTGATGGGGCCCGGAACAGAAACAGGACGACTCGGGCCAGCCCCCATGTCTCCCCGAGACGCAGGGATATCCTGATCGCCTAAGTGGGCGGCAGGGGACGGTGGTCTGCGTGCGTCCGCGGGAAGGAAAGGAAGGTGCAACCCCGCTAGGAAGTTCGGATCGGGTGGGAAGGTCCAATCTCCCACTAGGGCTATGGTCATGCGAGCGGGGTTGGGGAGAATGGTGTAAGGGGCTGGGGGGTGGCCATAATTAAAGATGAAGCGGCCATCGGAGTGGGGTTTAATCATGTGAATGTGCCGCAGGACATCAATATCTAGCTGTGAGGGTCCTGCGGCAGTGGGAAGATTATCGGGGATGTGAATATTAAATTGGGGGTAAGAACAAATGATAGTAATGATGCCCCTACAACAAAACTTCCCCTTACCGGCCCGGCTGATCTCGAGAAGCTTGTAAACAAGCCAATCGCCGCCATGGATGGGGACGGTAATGGCCCTAAAGCTAATCCCATCATCGTCCCGAACAAAAGGGAAAGTCATGGCCCAGAGGATAAAAAGATCAGGGATAGTCACGGTGCCGGACTCGTCACTGGGAAAAAATGCAGATGATATGATCCTATGGGCCAAACGAAATACGGGGTGGATGATGGAGGAGGCCTTGGCCCTACCTTGGGGATAGCTAGGGAGCAGTGTGAGGCGGAACCAGAATTGATCGACGTCAAACTCGGGCGTGTACCCGTAGTGTCGGATGGAGTCATCCCCAAGATTGGGGAAACCAAATATATCGTTAATGGTATTCAGATTGGTGGTGACACTCTTGTTACGCACCCGAAATTTTATGATCGACCCGGACTCCCAAACAAGTGTAGAGAGAAATTCAAGGGTGAGTGACGGGTAGGATAAGGCAGAGGCATTAAGAAAGGCCAACCAACCTAAGTTAGCGAAAAGAGATTCGACCTCGGTGAAGACACCGAGATCGACTAGTGACTGTGTGTGCGGGAACTTAGTTGATAGATGCCCCCAAGCATTGAGCCTACGATAAAAATCCTTGTGTTCCTGGTTCCTAAAGATATACCCATGCGGGCCCAACATTGGGTCCACAGGGGGGATAACAGGCGCGGGAGGGCCTAGTGCCAGTGCTCGTGCGTAGGGAGGGGGACGTGTTTGTTTTCGTCTCTTTCGAGATGGTTCCTCCTCCCGCAAAATCCCCTTCCCCTTGTCTTTATCCCTAGCCATGCGTGAGTGTGTGTGTGAATGAGTGCAAAAAACAATGAATGCACACTAACACAAGCAAACTGAGCAAGCAAAATATATAGGGAAAAAAAATAGAAATACGAGCGTAGGAGCGAGTGTACCCAATCAAAATGGCGAAGCTTGCTCGTAGATTACCCCACGCCGTGCAATGAGAGAAGCATGGAGCCGCGTCGACCTCTTTCAGCAAGAATTTTTGAAATAGGCGTTGTTTGGGGGGAATTAGGTCAGAAATTCGAAATGAAGGGGAGAGAGAGTGAAAATGATGGAGAGATTGGTGGAGGAGGTGGAGAGAGGGAGTATTGGAGGAGTGGAGGACGTGGGGAGGAGGAATCGGGCCGTTGGGGAGGAGAAGCAGGTGAAACGATGGCGGTTCGAGCGATCGGGCGAGGTGGAATGCGAACGGGTGAGGGTGGGGTATTTATAGAGTTTAAGTCGAACCGATCGGGTGACTTGTCACCCGATCGGTTGACTGTTAGGTCGAAAATTCTTGCCGAAGAAGTGCTACAGGCGAACCGATCGGCTGACTTGTCAACCGATCGGTTGGCCGCTCCACTCATTTTCCCGAGAACTGGGGGTTTCTCACCCGGTCTATTCAACCGATCGTGCTCTAACTTAACCGATCGGTTGATATTTCCTAAAAATTTCCCGAGAATTCTCCCCAGATCACCCGGTCTGTCACACAGTCTCTCCATTCTTCACCCGATCGGTTCATTTGGGGACAGATGCGGCTTGTATCTGATACATCCCAACCGATCGGTTGAGTTATCAACCGATCGGTTGGGGCCTTGTTTCCTGCAAAAACCAACAGATTGTCTAAGTCCCTGAACGTATGTTCTTGCGGCTGATTTTATTTATAAAAATAGATAAAATAAAGTCGAAAATAACACTAAAAAGTGGGGCAAAAGTTTAGAGCATGGGTTGCCTCCCATGAAGCGCACTTGTTTAACGTCGTTGGCTTGACGCCCGCAAGTGATGTTCACGGTGGTTGATACGGGTGATGCCCGAAGTTCGGCATCTCTTCTTCATCGGAGCTTACGGCATTTGGAGTAGTCAGCGGCTGGAGAAAGATTTGCTCGACTACCCTCTCCTTGTTTTTGGGATCCGGGGCTTCTCTTTCGTATTGGCGTTCACCACCATCTTCTCAAGGATCTGGACCTTGTCTTTGGTGAGGTCCATGGGTTCTTTCCCCGTTTTCCTCCAGGATGAGCCTTGGGGAACCCGGGAGGGGTCGTACGTGCTGCATTCGGTTTCCCAATAGCATCATCGTTCTTGGGGCCGTCTTGGTCTTCTGAGTCCCCCAAGTTATCGGGGGGGTTTCTTAAGAGAATCTCCCAGGAGCTCTCTTCAGCAGCTTTATCTTCTTCCACCTCCAGCAAATTACATCGAGGGTCATCTGGGGGATCGGGGTACTTCATGGACAACCCCAGATCAAATTCAACCTTTTCTCCGCTGACGTTTAGCGAAAGTTTTCCATTCTTCACATCAATCAAAACACCAGCAGTGGCCATGAAAGGCCGTCCCAGGATGATGGGGGTGTGTGCGTCTTCAGGCATGTCCATGACAACGAAGTCCACTGGCACATGCACCCCTTTTACATTGACGGGGAGGTCATCCACAATCCCCACCAGATATTTGATCGACCAGTCAGCAAGTTGCAGGGTCATACCGGTGGGCTCCAAATCACCCATTCCTATCCTCTTATACATCGATAAGGGCATCAAACTGACACTCGCTCCGAGATCGACGAGTGCACGATGAATCTTTACTGCCCCGATCGTGCAAGGGATTGAGAAGCTCCCCGGGTCTTTAAGTTTCGGCAGATTTGCCCTCTGGATGAGAGCGCTACACTCCGTCGTCAACACTACTTTCTCCTTTCTAGACCCTCTCGTCACCAAATCCTTTAGGAATTTTGCATAGGAGGGGATTGTTTCGATTGCTTCCAGGAAGGGGATTTGCAAGCTCAGATCCTTGACCATGGCAAAGAACTTGCCATACTTCTCATCGATCTTGGCCTGAGCTAACCGTTGTGGAAAAGGCACAACGGGTTTGAACACTTTCAGGCTCCATTCCTCGTTCTTCTTCTTCTCTTCTTCAGAGACTCCCTCCGGAGTCGTAGGATTTGATGACGAAGCACAGGTGTCATTTGATTTTTCGATCGGTCGCTCGACGACCAACGGTGCTTCCAGTCTGTTAGGGGGCACTCTAATAGGGATTTGTGTCCCGCTTCTCAGAATGATAGCGGACACATTTGCGTGCTCATGCAGGAGTGCCGACGTTTGGGTTGCTCCCCTCGGGTTCACCTCAGGTTGTGGTGGCAATTGGTTTTGTGACCTTGAAAGGGTCGCCACTTGTAACCCCAGCTGGGTTACTTGGTCCGTGAGGGCCAGCTGACCCATTTCCAGCTTTTGATTGATCTTCTCCTGTTTGGTTATATATTGAGTCAAGAGAGACTCAACCGGAGAGACGGCCCTCTGTTGGCCATACTGCTGCTGCTGCTGGATTGGCTGCTGATTCCTGGGGGCGTAATATTGTTGCTGAGGCTACTGCTGATATTGTTGCTGCTGAATCTGACTCTGCTGTGGCCTAGTCGGCTGATATGTTTGTTGCTGCGGCTGCTGAGGTGGCGAGGGCTGGAATGGTGCCTGGTAACCAAAGTTAGGGTGGTTCCAGTTGTTTGGAGAGTAGGCCGGGTTGGAATTGGTTCTTGGTGGATACGACGCATTTCCCGTGGGGTTGTAAAATAGTGCGCTCGCCTGATCCAACGGTGGTGAGACGTCACCACCGTCGAATTCCCCAAAAACTTCAGATTCTACCGCAGCAATCTGTTGTGTACCGGCGCCACCGGCTCCTACCATTAGTGCAGAGATCTGGGTCGAAACCAAGTCGAACTTGCTTGAAAGTTTTTCGACGTCCTCGACTCTGTGTATACCCCCAGACCTGGGTGTGGCTCTCTCGTCACACCACCGCTCATTGTTGGATGCCATATTTTCCAGAATATGTCCGTCATCTTCCTCGCTCCTTGACATGAAGGAACCCCCAGCCGTGGCGTCCATAGAAGATTTTAGGTCATCCCTCAGCCCATTGTAGAACAGGTTAATAATCTGCCACTTCGGAAGCTCATGGTGAGGGCATCTTCTCTGCATCTCCTTGTATCTCGTCCAAGCTTCATGCAAGGACTCGTGGCTGGCCTGGGAGAAGGAGGAGATCTCACTCCTCAAATTCATGGTCTTCCCCAGAGGAAAGAACTTCGTCAGAAAAGCATTGGAGAGCTTCTCCCAGGTATTGAAAGTGTTGGGGTCTTCCCCCTAAGCCATTGCTTGGCTTTGTCTCGCAACGAGAAGGGGAACAGCTTCAGACGGATCGCCTCAGTCGTGACACCATTAATCCGGAAGGCGTCACATTTCTCCAAGAAGGAGTCTAGATGCTCGATCGGGCTCTCCATGGGTGCACCCGAAAACTGATCCTGCTGGATCCATGTCACCAAAGACGGCTTTAGCTCAAAGCTTTGGGCCGTAATAGCTGGAGGACGGATGGCGGAAGTGGACTCGATAGATGGCATCGACTTCTCCAACAGGGACTTGCGAGGCGGGGTGTTCTCCTCCATGGCTTCAGGATCCTCTCTTCTTAGCTTCTTGGCGGCCAAACGCCTAAGGGTGGCGTTAATCTCTGGATCAACGGGGATCAAGTCGTCGAGACTTCTTGAACTCATGCGCATGAAAAACGACAAACACCCGTGAAGCGACAAGTGGGAGAGAGACAGATAAGATAAGAAATAAAAAGAAGAAAATAAAAAGGAAAAGGAAGAATGCGAAAATTATCGCGAGGTAGGGATAAGAGCTAGAAACTAGGGTTCAAGAGATCCTAAAATAACAAGCACGTTGCCTCCCCGGCAACGACGCCATAAACTTGACGTACCCCCGGTTTGCTAGCCGCAAATGGCCGGGGGACCCGCGTGAGGGTTTAGATATTTGTAACCGCAAGCGCACGGTGTTGTAGTGTGGCTTGGGGGTCGAACATAGGGAGGCTAGGATGTGCTTGTGTCAAGGAGGACCGAAATCACCCCGTAGGCGAGCTAGCCCGGATCGGTTGATGGGTTGTCACGGTAAAGGAATGCAAGGTATGAATAATAAGAAAATAAACCCGGGACCTTGGTTTCCACTCCAACGAGCGACTCTCGCCGATACGGCCTACGGGTAGGATGTCGGTCGGAATTAGGGTCTAATGGTGAGACGTTGCATCTGAAAGTGGTACCGGCATCCCATGGGCCCGATATTCCGGTCGGTGCCCAGGATGATACACCGGACTTCCCGGGTTCGATCAGTGGGCACTCCCGTGTCCATTAACACTGATCAATTCCGGGAGAACTAAGCTCGCAACGATAACTCCCAACGTCTCATCCTGCCGCTCCCGCGCGCTAGGATTCATCGTCTACGCTAAGGGCGTGAGCTATGGCTAGGGAGTCAACCGCCAAGTTTATTCCCCCTTGGCCCAACGGCCAAAGGCGGTCTTTTTCCCGCCGATGACAATAAAACACCCCGCGTAACCGTTAGATTCCTAATCCCTGTCGATTTCCTAACCCTATGGATGCATCGGGAAGGGCCCCCAAAGGGGTTTCCGCCAAAATCCCAGATTTGGGAACTACTCACAAATATTCATTAAAAAGCGATCTAAACGAAAATGAACCGTTAAAATCATAATCAGACGATAGGAATGTGAAGGTAGTAGAGCAGTTAAGATAATACTAAAGTTTAAGAAAGATCCGAAAACTTACAATAGAAAAGTAATTACAGCCGTCACAAATAGGAGAAAACAGTAAAAACTAACAGCTCCCCGTTTCTGGAACCCTAGGGGTCCTATTTATAGGATCTCGTATCACCCGATCGGTTGACAAGTCAACCGATCGGGTGATCCGTTACAAATAATAAATAGAAAACGGCGGAGTTTCACCCGGTCATATGAACCGGTCGGTTGAGTTCTTGGGGTGACCGATTGGATCTTGGCGCCATCGGGTGAAGGGGTCGGTTGGGTGCCCATGTCTCGGCTCCTCAGCATCAGCTACAGATGAACCGATCAGGTGAGAGTCACCCGATCGGTTGGAATTTGGCTTGAAAAGACAGAGAATCAGCCCCGTTGAACCGGCCTGTGAACCGGTTGGGCGACATCCACTTGAGCTCCAGCTGAGACCGGGTGCTGCACGCGTGCATCACCCGATCGGTTGGAGATGACCAACCGACCAGGTGAGGGGCTGAAAGATGTAATCTTCGTCGTTTGACCCCCTTGATCACGCGTGACTCCTCCCGTTGCTCCGGGGACACATGATATCATCATTTTGCGTCCCAAATGCCAGCAAACTCCTGCAAAACACGGGAAATACGGAAAAGAGAAAGAAAACAAGAAACCACGAGAAAACGAATAAAAGACGGCGGAAAATACGGAGAAACACGAAAGAAAACGTGTGTGAATATATGAAATATATACGCACGTCAGTCCTGCAGTTAACCAGTGAAAACAAAATAGCCACGATGCAGAGATGTACAAAATACCCAAATAGTGTCCAATTATTACAATCTATACTGCACAAAAACGTTCCCACAAGATACATAAACGAAAGAAAGTACACAATTGAAAATAACTCTGAAAGTTGCGGACTCATGGTTGAACTCTGGCGCTATTAACCCAAGAGCATCTACCTCCAAATGTGCGGTGTCTGCGGTGCCACAGAGATGGAACTGTAGGTAAGTCACAACAATTCTAGCCATAGAAATAAAGTAGTGCAAAAGTATGGAAGAAGCTATAGTAAACAAAAGATGGTCATACTGGTGCAAAAAGTAAGGTAAGAACAGGAAAGTGCAAAAGTAATGTACTGGTGGCTGGACAGGTGAGGTAAGTTTAGTGCGTGTAACACATAAAAGTAAAGGTGACTGTGAAAGTACAAAAGCAACAACTGAGAGCAATAACTGTGGCATGGCATATGGTAGCAACAATATTTTAGCCAACAGACAATGTGATGATGATAGTGTGACAACCTGGTAGTAACACTTGAGAGAAGATGAGCGTCGCTTGACTATCTAATAGTGTAGGCAGGTCTAATAATAAGAAGTCTAATTTAACTCCCAAATCAGCCAGGTAGTCGGGGCTTGAAGGCACATGTCACTTCAAAGACCGCAGGAACAAGTCCCTTGGTTGACCAACCCCCTTCGCATTCCTTTCTAGACACTGATTCGGTCGTATTTTAAGACCGCTTGTTATTACGCCGCTCTGTCACGTTCGAGTAGTCTCGACTTAGTCAGTAGAACAATGGTATCAATTCAGCAATAGTGGCATAGTAAACAAACAAACTAGTGCATTAGTCTTAAATACCGCAGGGGCCCAATAGTGTGCTCCGTAAATGCGTTCCATAAATGCCCAAGAGCTCAATAGTGTGTTTTCCGTAAAGTGCTCCGTAAATTCCCGAGGGCCGAATAGTGTTTTCCGTAAAGTGCTCGTGATAGTCCCTGTCCGGGTTGATAGTATGTACTTGATGCACCCTATCATCGGGGTTTTACCGTGACGCCTTCTTGCTTGCCTCCATGGGTGTGGTTATGGAGGGAGCCGTAAGGTGGTCAAGCTACATCTACGAACCTTACTACTAAGGACCAACCCCACCCAAAGTGTACCGCCATATACTAGAACACGAGCTAGACTAGTCATATGTGACCCTACTGGAACACGAGCCAGACTAGTCACACATGACCTGACGGGAGTAGCCAACCCGGCTTTTTTTGTGTATGTTTATTTACTGATTGAGTTTCACCCCATCTGTAGTCGATGGTTTCATCCCGTCTGTATTCGACGGTTATCACATATGTACTTGTCTTTTCCAAATTTGTTTATCTTGTTAACATGCGAAAAGCAATAGCGGTCCCGTTAAGTAAAAAGAGCAATAAGTAAAGTGAAACATAATGTCCGGCTACTAGAATTTGTCAAACATATTGAAACCAGGTTTGATGCTAAGTTTTAAAGACCAGGTTTGCAATTCAATTCTACACATGTTTCCAAGGGTCGTGACACACCCTCTGTTCCGTTTTGGGTTAAAAAGTCGTTCTTTATCAAAGAGTCATTAACATGAAATGTCCGTTTCAACAGATAAATTAGGAACGTAAAAATGATGATTGCACTAGTTTTAGCCGTTGTCCCATGTTCAATTACAATAAATACTTGCTGAAAAGTCAAGGCAGAAGCCACAAAGAATATCAGTCCTTAGCATTGCTTTGAAGTCCAACAACTATGATATCTAATTCCATAAAAGTGTACTATCTCAATTTAGTCCTTTGGTCATTCCACTATTGAGTAGTTCTGTAGTTAATTAGGTCTCTAGTCAATTGTTCAGGTCAATAGCTGTTCTGAGAATATAAATGAGATCCTAAGTTCATATGAGTACACTATCCAGATTTCCAAAGTTAGAATTAGAGTGACTTACTTAATCAAGATCGTCGTAGTGAGTTGGGACTAGATCTAGGGCATTCAAACAAGCTGGTGCACGAGAATTGGTACCTGCAAACACAAGAAATGTCCGGTTAAAGAGTACACTATTTTCTATCTATTTTTCTTAACGTTTTTGTATTTTTATAGTAGCTTAGAACTCGTCAAGATACGTACTAAATATTTTTAGATGGGCTAGATGAGAGTAAAATAATTTCATATAGAAAGAAAATATTTTTCTAGGGCTCCTAGTTATTTTTCATAATTTTTAAAAGCTTAAAATCAATTAAACGTAATTAAAAATGAGAAAACTATTTTTCATTATGCTCTTCAAAGATTTCTCTAGGACAAACCATACGTCAGAATTCTTCCAACAAGTAGTCAAAACGACCGTATTAACTAGTACTACAACATATATTTTTCTCGTACGTTAGTGTAAGTGAAATTTTCAAGATATTGATTTTTAAATGAAAATATGATAATTAGATTTAACCTTTAAAATTTTGCTGAGGAAAATATACTCGTCTTTTGGTGATGAAACCAGCGCCAATGAGTCTGGAACGTCATTTCTGATTTTCTGGGTATAGTCTTGTATTTTTCTGATGCTTATATTATTTATTATAAATTTAAAACCATTAAACCTATTTAATAATTATGTATTGTACGAAAATACGCTGAATATACGTATAAAAATACGTTTTTATTTAAAACTATCTCTCGCGCGTGCTCTCTCCTCTTACCCATGCAGCGTGTGGGGGTTCCATGTCGACCGACGGCGGGTGGCTCGGGGTCAGGCGACAGCAGCCGACGTCGGAGGGCACGTCGAGGTGGCGGGGGTCGCTCGAAGGCACCGGAGGTGGGGCAACGCCAACGTACGGCATGGTCGAAGGCGCCAGAGATCTCTCGGGCTGTCGGGGTTCTCGTCGGAAGGCGGAGGAGGCGCTCGGGGTTGCTGAGAGCAGGTGGCGGGGTTCGAACGGTGAGCTAGCGGCGGGCGGTACCCAGGCGAAGGGCGAGTGGCAGTCAAGGCGGAGGCTCAGGCGATGGGTTGGCTTCTCGTTAGAAGCGAGGAAGTGCGGGCAGTGGCGCTCGGGAGCTTGTGGTGGCGTCGTTGTGCAGATGACAGCGAGGGGGAGGAGACGACGGTGATGGCATTGCAGGCAGAGATCGCTGGGTGGCCCGTCGGCGTCGTTCGGGGTGCTGTACATTGCCATCGTGGGGAGCTCGAGGCACTGCAGTCTTCTTCATCGGATGGCGGTGCTGCGGTGCTCTGGGCGGACGTCGGGAGTGGAGCTCGGGTGAGCGGGGGTAGGCAGACGGCGAGCTCGCCGTGGGTGGGAGTGAGGAGAGTGAGAGAGATAGAGAGAGAGCGTGGGTAGACCGTGTGCATGCGTTGCATGGAGAGAGGGAGATAGAGAGGCTGAGTGTATGAGATGGGTTTGGGGGGTTAATATAAGATAATTATAAATTATAAAATTAGAAGTGGTTATTAATGCTTAGTCAAATATTAATTAGGGTAGGTTAGCTTTAGGACTAAATATTAAATGGAGTTAGACTAAGTTTGGAAACGTTTATCGTGTCATCACCATGTGTTAGTCATGTTAGGTTAATCTAATAGTTAATTAGGTTAAGGTAATTAGTGATTGAAAGTAATTAGTAAAATAATTAATTATATGAAATTACGATTTTGCCCCTACTAGTAAACGTGTCCGAAAAATTACGAAAACATACCCACTGGATCGTATCATCGCGAGGATCACGAATACCAAGTCCGATTCACGGGTTGAGATATGGAAATACGAGTCGTGGGCCAAAATGTTTAGGAAGCGGGTTTACGGGTTCTCTACTGATTTGTCGTCAGAAAATTACGAAATTAATGTGGAAAGCTCCAAATGATCATTGAATGTTACTGTAAAAGTTTGAAATCATTTTGATGATGTTTGTATGGAAAATAAATTCATTAAGTCAAAACGGTAATAATTGAAAATGAATTTTATCAGAAATGTTTTGAGTATTTGATGAAATCCGATCTTACTAAAATACTCCATAACTAGTCTGGTACTTCAAAATATTTTTATAAGAAATTTTTGAAATCAGTAAAACTCCTGACAAACCATTATAAAGTAGTTTAAAAATTGAAAAATTGGTCAAATAGGTAAATAGTTTGTCTTGATGAAAACAGGCCGTTACATCCTACCCTCCTTAAAATAATTCCGTCCTCGGAATTAAGAAGACCGATCATTGCCAAAGAAATTTAAACGATTGAAAGGAAGGCTTGATGAACGATCACGATATATGAAAATAAGTTGTTAATAGCATGAAATATAATGTGACATCATAGCATCAAGAAAACAAGAGATGTTATATATGAATAAATACTATTGACATCACCATATCTTCCGTAACTATTCCTACGACCAGTACCATCAACATGAAAATGAGGGCTATTATGATGACGACATCTCTTTGAACTTGGAACCTGAGGTGATAAGCCAGTAGCAAGCTATTTAAACCTCATAAAATGGAAGACCATAAAGTTTATTCGTGCTACTGGTGACTAACTGGATCTAGCCAAAGATGTCGTTTCATAATATAGCATCTAACGACTAATCCACGGGTACCCACAACATCAATCTCCATAATGCCCAACCACATGCTAACGTCCAAATCAACGCCCAAAGGTAAGTACAAGGCCAACACCCAAAGTCAGTACTTAATGCCAGTATTCCTTCCATCAATCTCCATAATATCCCACAATAAGGCAAGATCCAAGCCCTCATCCAGAGCCAAGCACAAGGCCTACATCCAACTTCAACACCCAAGGCTAATATCATGCCGATAATCATCGCCATCACTCCTTTCGTAGACCAATACTTGACATTCGCAACACCCAACATCACCCAACAAATGAACAACCAAAAACACGCTTTCCAGCACACCAAAAGGAGTAAACGCAAGAGGCAGCCTAGACGGGAGCTCAACCTGGGTGAGATCCAGGACAGAGAGCTCAAGAGAAGCCCAAGGATCACAGCTTCCCAAGATCTTAGCCACACAGCGGTAGCGAGGGTGACGGCGAGGGTTGTCGCCAAGGCCAAAAATCCCAAAACAGATCATCGAAGGGCCATCGGTGGCTGTCGATCCAAGTCGTGCAACGACTGCTTGTCGTGGCAGGTTTCACTGGAAAGGGGATGTGGTGGTGAAGCTTCGGGTGAGGCCGGAGGAGCTGGAGGCGAGATGGGTCGAGTTCGCTTGGGGAAGTGGTCGAGAGAAGGAGTGGAAGTCGATACGGTGTAAGGGAAACCACGGGGTGGCTTGGTGAGGAAGAAGAGGGGGGTCTTTTAAAGAAAAAGGGGGCACTGAAAGTCGTCGGTAGGGTAGGGTAGGGTTAGGTAGGAACGTGGCTCGAGGAGGGGAAGCGGACAAAAGAAGTAAAGAGGGGGAGATGGTAGGTGGAAAAAGATACGTCTCATGGGAAATCGGGCACAAGATGAGAATAGAAATATGATCTCAAGAAGACGTAACAGCCTACACTCGCGCATTGGGTTTGGCTCGTCTCAAATCCTTTAGCATCATCCTCCAACACTTCTGAGTGTCCTTCAATTCACTTCCGTTGTCGAGCTCAATCAAATGCTACCCTCCTTAAAATAGACGTAGCTATAATTCAAGGTCAATCGAAAGGTCATCAAGTTAAAGGAAGAGTGATGGGAATCAAGGAAGTCCTAATGAAGATGTCAATAAGATGGCAATAAGGATGCTTCACCCGTATATCAAATACAGGTGAATACTCGAGACATCCAGTACTCGAGAGTTCTATTAGAGTATTTTATACTGTACACCCTGATCTTGCTATATTGTTCACGAGGTAGTTAGCGTGGACCTGCGTGGGCCACCAAACCTGTAACGACCCTATTCCCGGGCCTGTTACTTTTTAATATTTGAGCAGGTCCTGCAGTTAACCGGTGAAAACCTAATAGCCACGATGCAGAGATATACAAAATACCCAAATAGTGTCCAATTATTACAATCTATACTGCACAAAAACGTTCCAACAAGATACATGAACGAAAGAAAGTACACAACTGAAAATAACTCTGAAAGCTGCGGACTCATGGTTGAACTATGGCGCTATTAACCCAAGAGCATTTACCTCCAAATGTGCGGTGTCTGCGGTGCCACAGAGATGGAACCGTAGGTAAGTCACAACAATTCTAGCCATAGAAATAAAGTAGTGCAAAAGTATGGAACAAGCTATAGTAAACAAAAGATGGTCATACTGGTGCAAAAAGTAAGGTAAGAACAGGAAAGTGCAAAAGTAATGTACTGGTGGCTGGACAGGTGAGGTAATTTGAGTGCGTGTAACGCATAAAAGTAAAGGTGACTGTGCAAGTACAAAAGCAACAACTGAGAGCAATAACTGTGGCATGGCATATGGTAGCAACAATATTTTAGCCAACAGACAATGTGATGATGATAGTGAGACAACCTGGTAGTAACACTTGAGAGAAGATGAGCGTCGCTTGACTATCTAATAGTGTAGGCATGCCTAATAATAAGAAGTCTAATTTAACTCCCAAATCAGCCAGGCAGTCAGGGCTTGAAGGCACAAGTCACTTCAAAGACCGCAGGAACAAGTCCCTTGGTTGACAAACCCCCTTCCCATTCCTTTCTAGACACTGATTCGGTCGTATTTTAAGACCGCTAGTTTTTACGCCGCTCTGTCACGTTCGAGTAGTCTCGACTTAGTCAGTAGAACAATGGTATCAATTCAGCAATAGTGGCATAGTAAACAAACAAACTAGTGCATTAGCCTTAAATGCCGCAGGGGCCCAATAGTGTGCTCTGTAAATGCGTTCCGTAAATGCCCGAGATCTCAATAGTGTGTTTTCCGTAAAGTGCTCCGTAAATGCCCGATGGCCCAATAGTGTTTTCCGTAAAGTGCTGGTGATAGTCCCTGTCCGGGTTGGTAGTATGTACTTGATGCACCCTTTCATCGGGGTTTTACCGTGACGCCTTCTTGCTTGCCTCCATGGGTGTGGTTATGGAGGGAGCCGTAAGGTGGTCAAGCTACATCTACGAACCCTACTACTAAGGACCAACCCCACCCAAAGTGTACCGCCATATACTGGAACACGAGCCAGACTAGTCATATGTGACACTACTGGAACACGAGCCAGACTAGTCACACATGACCTGACGGGAGTAGCCAACTCGGCTTTTTTTGTGTATGTTTATTTACTGATTGAGTTTCACCCCATCTGTAGTCGATGGTTTCATCCCGTCTGTATTCGACGGTTATAACATATGTACTCGTCTTTTCCAAATTTGTTTATCTTGTTAACATGCGAAAAGCAATAGCGGTACCGTTACGTAAAAAGAGCAATAAGTAAAGTGAAACATAATGTCCGGCTACTAGAATTTGTCAAACATATTGAAACCAGGTTTGATGCTAAGTTTTAAAGACCAGGTTTGCAATTCATTCTACACATGTTTCCGAGGGTCGTGACACACCCTCTGTTCCGTTTGGGTTAAAAAGTCGTTCTTTATCAAAGAGTCATTAACATGAAATGTCCATTTCAACAGATAAATTAGGAACGTAAAAATGATGATTGCACTAGTTTTAGCAGTTGTCCCATGTTCAATTACAATAAATACTTGCTGAAAAGTCAAGGCAGAAGCCACAGAGAATATCAGTCCTGAGCAATGCTTCGAAGTCCAACAACTATGATATCTAATTCCATAAAAGTGTACTATCTCAATTTAGTCCTTTGGCCATTCCACTATTGAGTAGTTCTATAATTAATTAGGTCTCTAGTCAATTGTTCAGGTCAATAGCTGTTCTGAGAATATAAATGAGATCCTAAGTTCATACGAGTACACTATCCAGATTTCCAAAGTTAGAATTAGAGCGACTTACTTAATCAAGATCGTCGTAGTGAGCTGGGACTAGATCTAGGGCTTTCATAGAAGCTGGTGCACGAGAATTGGTACCTGCAAACACAAGAAATTTCTGGTTAAAGAGTACACTATTTTCTATCTATTTTTCTTAACGTGTTTGTATTTTTATAAAAGCTTAGAACTCGTCAAGATACGTACTAAATATTTTTAGATGGGCTAGATGAGAGTAAAATAATTTCATATAGAAAGAAAATATTTTTCTAGGGCTCCTAGTTATTTTTCATAATTTTTAAAAGCGTAAAATCAATTAAAACTAATTAAAAATGAGAAAAATATTTTTCATTATGCTCTTCAAAGATTTCTCTAGGACAAACCATACGTTGGAATTCTTCCAACAAGTAGTCAAAACGACCGTATTAACTAGTACTATGACATATATTTTTCTCGTACGTTAGTGTAAGTGAAATTTTCAAAATATTGATTTTTAAATGAAAATAGGATAATTAGATTTAACCTTTAAAATTTTGCTGAGGAAAATATACTCGTCTTTTGGTGATGAAACCAGCGCCAATGAGTCTGGAACGTCATTTCTGATTTTCTGGGTATAGTCCTGTATTTCTCTGAGGCTTATATTATTTATTATAATTTTAAAACCATTAAACCTATTTAATAATTATATATTTTACGAAAATACCCTGAATGTACGTATAAAAATACGTTTTTATTTACAACTATCTCTCGCGCGTGCTCTCTCCTCTTACCCATTCGACGTGTGGGGGTTCCACGTCGACCGACGGCGGGTGGCTCGGGGTCAGGCGGCAGCAGACGGCGTCGGAGGGCACGTCGAGGTGGCATGGGTCGCTTGAAGACGCCGGAGGTGGGGCAACGCCAACGTACGGTGTGGTCGAAGGCGCCGGAGACCTCTCGGGCTGTCGGGGCTCTCGTCGGAAGGCGGAGGAGGCGCTCGGTGTTGCTGAGAGCAGGTGGCGGGGTTCGAACGGCGAGCTAGCGGTGGGCGGTACCCAGGCGGAGGGCGAGTGGCAATCGAGGTGAATGCTCATGCGATGGGTTGGCTTCTCGTCGGAAGTGAGGAAGTGCGGGCAGTGGCGCTCGGGAGCTTGCGGTGGCGTCGTTGTGTAGATGACAGTGAGGGGGAGGAGACGACGGCGATGGCATTGCAGGCAGAGATCGCTGGGTGGCCCGTCGGCGTCGTTCGGGGCGCTGTACATCGCCATCGTGGGGAGCTCGAGGCACTGCAGTCTTCTTCGTTGGAGGGCGGTGCTGCGGTGCTCTGGGCGGATGTCGGGAGCGGAGCTCGGGTGAGCGGGGGTAGGCAGACGGCGAGCTCGCCATGGGTGGGAGTGAGGAGAGTGAGAGAGATAGAGAGAGAGCGTGGGGAGACCGTGTGCATGCGTTGCATGGAGAGAGGGAGAGAGAGAGGCTGAGTGAATGAGATGGGTTTGGGGGGTTAATATAAGATAATTTTAAAATTTTAAAATTAGAAGTAGTAATTAATGCTTAGTCAAATATTAATTAGGGTAGGTTAGCTTTAAGACTAAATATTAAATGGAGTTAGACTAAGTTTGGAAACGTTTATCGTGTCATCACCATGTGTTAGTCATGTTAGGTTAATCTAATAGTTAATTAGGTTAAGGTAATTAGTGATAGAAAGTAATTTGTAAAATAATTAATTATATGAAATTACGATTTTGCCCCTACTAGTAAACGTGTCCGAAAAATTACGAAAACATACCCACGGGATCGTATCATCGCGAGGATCATGAATACCAAGTCCGATTCACAGTTTGAGATATGGAAATACGAGTCGTGGGCCAAAACGTTTAGGAAGAGGGTTTACGGGTTCTCTACTGATTTGTCGTCAGATAATTACGAAATTAATGTGGAAAGCTCCAAATGATCATTGAATGTTACTGTAAAAGTTTGAAATCGTTTTGATGATGTTTGTATGGAAAATAAATTCATTAAGTCAAATGGTAATAACTGAAAATGAATTTTATCAGAAATGTTTTGAGTATTTGATGAAATCCTATCTTACTAAAATACTCCATAACTAGTCTGGTACTTCAAAATATTTTTATATGAAAATTTTGAAATCAGTAAAACTCCTGACAAACCATTATAAAGTAGTTTAAAAATTGAAAATTGGTCAAATAGGTAAATAGTTTGTCTTGATGAAAACATGCCATTACAGTGTGGGAGTGTGTATGGCAGTGCATGGCCTAGAATGAGGAGCCCCATGAGACTTCCTCTTCTTGGCGACATGTGGTGGAGATGGTGGAGGTTGGGATGGGTGTGATGAGGTGGCGGGGGTGGAAGTGTGTGAGGGTAGAGGAAGAGGGCTTGTGGGCCAACTCCTTTCTACGGGTTGGCTATGGTGAGGGTTGAAGTGGGTGTGGTCTGGTGACGACGGGGGATGTGCGTGTGTATATGGGATGTGTAGGGGGTGTTGAAACTTGGTATATTCCATCTTCTATTCCATATGGTTTTGATGTGACAATCAATATATTTTGTTCCTAACTCTATCTATATAGATGTGCAGACTTACAGCTTATTCTATTCACATTATGCATATGATCCGTTTATAAAGACTCTCTGCAAAAGAAGCTTCGCTACTCAAATTACGTTTGGATAACGTATCTTTGGAATGATTTAATTTTATTTTTAGATAGTGTAACAGCCGGTACTCACTATTCGTAATACGCCTATGCGTATAGCAATTTCAGGTACCTGATTGGTTTTGTTGCTTTGTGTGTGAGTCGTGTTGTTGAGTCGATAGGGCCGTAGAACCTTGGTTACATCATTAGCAAGCCAACCCCCGACGTGAGCCCAACTTGAGATTACTGTCGCCTTTGGACCCCGTATCCTTTGTACGCGTATTTTCCTTGAAGTTCGCGTATTTTTCTTAGCCTTATCTCTCATTCGAAACGCATGTTGTGATATGCCATTGTGACACTCCGGAAGAGTGTTTAATTGTGGAATTATTTTGGAACCTTATTTCACGGGTCGTTCCCCCACAAAATAACGTTGTTTGAAGAGGTGTCGTAGCTTTCTCCTTTGTTGTTAGCCCTTTCTATTTTTACTTCCGTTCTCCTTTGCCTAGCCAATGACCAATCTTCTTAGTCTCGATTCTCTCGTCGACACGGTCGTCCCGGTATTTTTATTATATTTTCCGGACGCCGTTTAGTTGGCCTTTCGTGCTAATCACTTTCAACTTGTCATCACCCTAGCTAATCTACAATTTAACCCCTAATTTATCATTCTAATTAAATCCATAGGGTAGATGCCCACGTTTCATGTTGTTTTTCCCTTAGCTATTCACCACCCCTAATAAACTAATTACACTCCCTCCTTCTCACATTCTCTCTCCCCAATCACCAATCTCTACCCCACTTCTAGATCTCTTTAGCAAAAACCCTATGAACCCTTGCCCTTTCACGCAAGTGATCCCTCAGCCGTCGCATCCTATCCATCAAAACTCCACGTCAACCCATGGCCCTCTCCCGTGAGGCCGCCGCTAGCCATCACCATCGACCAAGCCCATTGCCGAAGACTGCCTCCTCCCATGGCCTCCATGCGCACAAGGACTCCCCCATATATCCGATCATCCCCCATCCTCTAATAAGCTGTCGCACTCCACCCCTAAACCCTGTCGGCCTTCACTCCCATTCGCCGGCCACCATTGCTCCGGTAACCACCTCTTTCCCCTTGCCTCGATAGCCTACGCACACCCTCTACCATCCTTGCCGACCTCTCCCCTCCACAAAACAAACAGCCCAAATTCTCCCTTGGTCGAAGCTCCCTACACAGCCGAAGCCTCTAAAACAGCCTGCTGTTCACCCCATATAGCCGCTGCTGACTCCTCCAAGTAACAACAGACCTGGCCGTATTCCCCTCGCTTCACCCAGCACGACATTTCTCCCCTAGCCACAAAACTTTCCGCACAAACTGCTTCAAACCCCACATAAAATCTGCCACCTTAGCCTTGATACCCACGTCGGCTACCCTAGGACCGCCGACGATCTCCTCCCATACTCGCAGTGAACCACACTGCCGTACTTCTCAAAACAGCCCTTCATCCACTTGCCGTGTTCCCTGTTGTTTCGTTGTTGCGCACGACCTGACAGCAGGCCGTAGAACACGCTGCCCGTTGCCGTGTCTTTTCGACGTCGTAGAACATCGTCCGGCCATCCTCCCCCTCTGCGTCGCTGTTCGGTGATCGTGCCGCTACCTGGCTGGTCGTCGTTCGTTGTCGTAGTCATCCGCCATTATCGCTGATCGCTGCCATGCAGTGGAATGTCGCTTGAATACAAACAGAAATAGAGAGGATAGGCTCATTACATTAAAAAAAGATATGGGAATGCCCATAAAATTGAAAATTGAGCGTGCGAGCCAAATGAATCAAAAAATTCATGTTTGGTTCGGGAAGAGATCATGAAAGTTGTGAAATTAATGGTAAGATAATCTACTTTCATTAACTGATTTATTAGATAATCGATAGTTGATTATGATACTATATTAGTTTTATCTTCCCCCTTTTTTACCTCTCATCCAAAAACCAAAATAATCATTAATTTAATTACTAATTAACAGAATCACATCTAAAAATCCAAATTTGGATTTTTTTTGTCAAAAAAAATGTTGCGGAGATAGGATTTGAACCCGTGACCTCAAGATTATGAGCCTTGCAAGCTACCAAACTGCTCTACTCCGTGTTGAAGAACTGCACACTTCTGTTAATTCAACCCCTGACGTCGCTACCTGACGTCAGTGTAGCTCTCGCATCGTGGAGGGTATATTTCTAACTGTAGGAACCCCAACCATCGCATGTAAATTCAAGATTAAAAACGAATATTTTTACTGCTTTGTAACTTACTAATCCAACTTAATAATACGGGACTGTAGGCTGATTGTTGGACTGAGCGTGGGAGCTCTGGACTTTGTGGATCTGTGTTTGGACTTTGAGAATTATGATACCAGCACGTATTTCAGGCAAGTGAACTTGCCAACTTGTGTTTAGGCCATGTTTTAGACCATCCCTCGTTTTTAGCGTAAAAGAGACTAGGCGACGAAATGATAGTCACATAGACGCAACTTCAAGATCTAGCTTGACAACGAAGTTAGAGCTGACACCCTGCCATGCCATTTATACATTTTGCCTGTCACATTTAAATTCTATATCTGTATGCACTTTATTTGTACTCTGCCATGCCATTCATACATTTTTCCTGTCACATTTACTTTCTATATCTGTACGCACTTTATTTGTACTCTTGCCTTGCCATGCATCCTAACTTGTCATTCCATGCTTGAATATTTGCGTTCGTAGTACACACTACTTGTACTTCCTTGTTGAGGCTAGGCACATGCGTTGCAAGCACAACCCTATGCCAAGTACACTTCCTGACTCGTGAACCAGAAGCGGGCTACGTGTGTTGGTCGAAAGCCAATGCCCGATTACACGTGGAGGGGTAGGGTTAAGCGATCACTTGAGCGTAGGAGTTGGCCCGTACAGCCGCTCCAGCCAAATGGCGTAAACTCTGTGCACGACGTGCTTACTTGTCTTGTAAATCCATGTGAATGTTTTAGTAGCTTTGCTACCCTTGCCTGGTCATACTTGTTGCACTTCTTACTTGTTGCATCCATACCTTAAACTGCCATGTCATTGCATTCATGCTTTTATAGAACTGCTAGTTGCACTTAATTTACCTTTATTAGTTTCCTTGCACAAAGTCTCCTTGGAGACTTTGCTGACATGTGCCCCTTTTCTCTTTTGGGCATCACATGTTAGGTTGTTAGCCAGAGTTCGACGTCGAGGACGAACATGTTGCAGGTGTTGAGTTCGAGGACACTGGAGACCTATCCTAGGGCTCTTCCTTGTTGTTGTTGCTTTCCTCTTGGTTGCTGTTAGCTTTTCGGTGCATAGCATCTCTCTTTTATGTTGATGTTATGTATTATGTCGGCTATGCTTTAGGCCTCTTTCAGACTCTTGTACTTCATTTACGACTTGTCTCTGAATGTTTGGAAAAATCTGGATGTTATTGGTGGAGTTTTATTTCTGATTAAATTATTATTATATTATTTTGATTCGTGGTTGCAAGGACCTGGTTATTCGAAGTGATTTCTTTTCGGACGCTTATCAGACTTGTAGCCTCACAGCTCCAAGTCTGAGCGGACCCCATCACGCCTCGCCTTCTGTTTTTGGGAAGCGGGGCGTGACATGTTTTGTTGGTGGCCCATGCAGGTCCTTTTGCAGCTGCGAATTATCGGGACAACGATAATAATAAAAACATTCATTAACGATTCGAAACATTCGAGTCGTAAAATCTGAGTCAAATAAGAACGTTTTACGTGTCCTAGGTGGCTGGAAGACGTGTTGCCCGAGCATCTATCTCAGCTTAGTAGGGAAATCCATAGATCAGGACTATAGTAAGACTTAGTTAGACGTCTGTGCTAGCTAGTTAGAGGCCCCTGATTGTTAGCTAGACTCCATGCTAGAAATTGATATAATCGTCTTAGGAATTACCCTAGTGATTCTTGCCTAGCTCTGACCATATTAGACTACTAGAATTTCCTTAGTCGTTCGCTTGTGTCCATCGATTTCGGGCCAAACTGAACGCAGTTCATTATAGTCTAGTTCCTTAGAAAGTCTTAGCGCCAAGTTTCCTAATCTTTAGTTGGTCGACCGTAGGAATTTCCCGTAGATTTTCCTGAGTCATATCCTAGGCGTGTTTATGTTTCGATCATGCGACCATATTCCTTGCCCTCGATTCACGAGATCGCCTCATGACGATCGTCGTTAATTTTCGAATCTCTTCGTTACAAATCTTGAATCTTCTGAAAGTATTTTCGATATTCCTCATTCGCTAAGTTTAAACTCGTTCGAAAACTTTTAATATATATATACTTAGACTTCGTGCTCTTCCGTTGACTTAAATTCATTTATTTGAATTTCGAAAGTTTTGTCGAGATTTTTGATTACTATTTTATAATTTTTTTCCAGCCTATACTTTTCATACCTATTTAAATACCTTGTCCCTTTTCATATACTAATTTTATTCTGAACCGTACTTCTATTTTTCCTAATTCGATTTATAATTTTCTTTCTTACTTATGCCATTAAAACTTATTCGAATAACTCATCACGCTTACCTTTAATATATTTTTCTAAGTTACATGGGATTCCAGCATTCAGAGTGTCGATTTTATACTCATCATTTTCCTACATCAAATTTTTGTAAAGTACTATCTCCATTTAAATTTATCTCCAATTGCAAAATAATTCATTCACCACCATACTCATTATTCTATGTCTAATCTTTATGTCGTGATTTAGCTTTCATGCTACCCTCCTACGTTTTATAAGGATATTGTTATATTTTTATTTTATAACTTACATTTTATTATATCCTTATTTCGTATTTTATATCTTTCTTCACTACTCGATTATTCTGAACTATATTTTGTTCCACCCAACCAAGCTATTCCCTTATATGTCGCCTCATCTGAACCCGTTCATCCCGATCCTGTTTCATTTCAATTTCGAATTCGGCTTCCTCACTATTGTTTAGTTATCACTTTAGTGCTTGCTGTTGTCTATGTTAACCTTGGTATAGTATGGTGGGCCCATTAGTATAGATTGTGATATCGTTGTAGTGCATATAATTCTTGGTATATATGAAGTTGTATGTGTGTTAGTATTTATAGATATGTGTGTGGATAGCTATACCACTCTAGGGACGTCTGTGTATATAAGAATTAGTGTTGGAATATCTACTGGGGGTGTATGTAGTTGGAGATACTTAATAGTGGGTGAAATAATATGTTGATAAAGTTATGTGTATATTAGGTATAATGATATTAGGGTACTTATAGTTAAATGTGCATGCCTATTATTCGATCTATATGTTAATACGTGTGGGCGTGTGCTCGTACGTAGGTATGTGCTTACTATATGAATATATGTGATATACGTACGGTAATAGTGTTATAAATTTTGTTTGGTATTGCTTGCCTTCACAGGATGTTGTGTGTGTGCGTGTATACCTCGAGGTATACAAGATTATTGAATGCCGTAACTACATATGGATAGGTATATGTAGCAGTATACTAATTATATGTATATTGATATGGTGTTATATATATTATATATATATATGTGTGTGTGTGACTATACGATGAATGCATGTGTAGAGGGGTGTATCATTATTGTGTACGTGTACTGATAATGTAATATTATTACGGTTGTCAAGTGATTGCATTATATGGTGTTATTTGATTTAATATAAAGTTGTGATTGATATTATGATATGTATGTGTAGTACGTTGGTAGGTGTGTGTGTGTGTGTGTGTGTGTGTGTATTACAATTGAGGGCAGATTTTGAATTTGTCCTATGTGGCAATGTCACGTCAAGTTTTGGAGGGAAAATTTTGGGTTGAAGAGAAATTTGTTGGGAATACACAAAAACATTGAAATTAGGAATATCCTTTTAATATTAGTTATGAAAAAAAATGTTGTGCACACCCACACAATCTCATCTTGGGAATGAACGTGAGCTGTGGGAGAATGAACGCGGGAGATGCTGCCAACTCATTGATCCGCGTTGCAAAACCCTGTAAAATTTCGATCCCATCTGCTGATATTTCATGGAAAACTAATAATAATTGATGGGAAACTAATAATTATTGATGTTTGTTTAAAATTAGTGGGTCCAAGATTTTTAAATGAACATGTGTCCCACGAGGCACGAGTTATATGTATATGAAGGGTCCCACGGGCACGTGTTATATGTATATGAATGAAGGCGCCCGCGCCGAAGGTGCCCGCTAAATTTTTTAACACTGATTTGTTGTTCCGAACCTAAGGCACCCCCGCCGAAATTGTTGCTTTACGCCGAGTTTGTTGTTCTGTGCCGAAGGAACCCACGTCGAATTTGGTGTTCTATGTCGAAGGCGCATGCGCTGAATTTGTTATTCCACACCGAAGGCGCCCGCGCCATTTTTAATGCTGATTTATTGTTCCGTGCCTAAGGCACCTGCGTCGAAATTGTTGGTTTACGTCGAATTTGTTGTTCTGCGCTGAAGGCACCCACGTCAAATTTGGTGTTCTGTGTCGAAGGCGCATGCGCTGAATTTGTTGTTCCGCACCGAAGGCACCCACGTCGAAGACGCCTGTGCCGCTAAATATTGTAAGCTAATTTGTTTTTCTTTTAAATTTTGGCTTTGAAAAAAAATTTCGGGGAACAAAGATTTCGGAAGGGAAAATCTTAAATGAACCGTGCCCGGGCACGGGTTATGACTAGTATATATATATGGCAAGTAAAAATATCTTTATTAATAACAAATATTTACAGAAACATAACGCCAATAGCACAAGTGGATAGCAAGAAGAGTGAGGAGAGGGCACAAGCGCCGTCACCCACTACATCCCATTATCCACCATGACTAGAAGCACTCAATCTATACTAATACCCACTATTCTAGAAGACACTTAACAATTCAGCCAGCGTCTTTGAATTCCCAGTTGAAGAAGGGAGTGAGATCCGATGCATGATCTATTTCCATGCCCTGGAGTGAAATAAGAACATCAGCTGCAATATCCTTGAATAGGTCTGTCTTCCCTAGAAAAGTAGCTTCAAAAATCCTCTTGTTACGTTGCTTCCAAATGTGCCAAACCATAGATGCTAACACAGTCTTTGCTAGAATCCCAACTGGGTCAGAATCGCCATAAAGAGAAAGTATCAGGTCAATTGCTCTAGATAAAGAATTCGGCACAACCCCTTTGTATCCAAGCTTGAGCAGACTACGGGTTAAGATATATTTAGAGTACTCGCAATTGAAGAACAGGTGGGAGGTGGATTTAGTCACATTTCCTTCACAAAGGACACACGAGTTTGGGGTGATTATTCCGAACCTGTGCAATAATTCACGGGTTGGGAGCTTCTCTTGCAGGGCTCGCAATAAACACAACACCATCGTTGGGATCGAATTTGAATGCCAAACAATTTTTGCGTAATTGAAAACAGGGCATGGTTCACGAGAATTAGCCCATGCCGAGCGAAAAGAGAAACTGGGAGCTGGTTCCCACTTCCAGCCATCCGGTCCTTGACCAAGGGTGATTGGCCTGAGAAGAGGTAATAAAGGCTGGATGCTAGGGGTATTTGCCCATCCCGAATCAGTCCAATAGTCACAGACGCGCTTATCCTCCGTACCAGGAGGAGGAGAGTGAAGAAGATATAAGGGACCTTTGGGGTGCCAATTGTTAAACCAAAAGGATGTAGAGGTGCCATCCTTGATAGTGGGCTTAATGAGCTTATGGGAGATACTACGATACCTGAGAATAAATTTCCAGGTCCCCGAGTGAGTAGGAGCCGACTTGGTAGAATAGAATCTGTAGGAAACAGGAGAGTAGTAGGTCCACATAAAATTCACCCAGGCACCCTTAGTTGTAAGCATTCTCCAAGTTAGTCAGACCCCTGATGCCGCATTCAGATCTTCCAATAATCTCAACCCCACTCCTCCTTCCTTCTTAGGGGAACAAAAGTCCTTCCAAGCCCAACTGTTAAACCTGCCCCATATAAACTTCCTGCATGCAGCGTTAATAGTACGTATAACAGACATGGGTAGACGGTAAGCAAGCATCCAGAAGACAACCATACCGTAAATAACTGTACGTACTAACTCAATTTTACCAAAGATAGAGAGCAACGTGGAGGACCAACCTAAAAGCCTCTTTTTACAATTGTCAACTAGCCGAGAGAAAACAGAAGCCTTAGGGTATTTAGATGTTAGGGGCAACCCCAAATACGAAGAAAAAGAAGATACCACTTTAATGCCCAGAATCCCTGCAAGATCTCTGGGATGCTTAACCCCTTTACTGAAGATGGCCGAACTCTTGTCCCAATTTATCAGATGGCCCGAAAGAAGATTAAACTTCTCTAAGACCACTTTGAGGCCATTGAATGAACGAGAGTTGGCACGACAAAAAACAAGGAGGTCATCAACAAAGAGTAGATGAGAGATAGAGCCTACTCTGCGCATAGGTTGGATTGAACAAGAGGATTCCGCCCTAGCCATAAGAAGCGAAAAAGACTCCATAACGAGAACAAATAGAAATGGGGACAAAGGATCACCTTGGCACAGACCTCTGTTGGAAGAGAAATAATCTGATGGGGACCCGTCAATTAATACAGAAAACATAGGAGTCGATATGCATTCAGAGATCCAGGAGATGAATATATTATTGAAGCCCATTTGATGTAGCAGAAAGAGGATAAACTCCCTGTTGACGCTATCAAAGTCCTTGCACAAATCTAGCTTGATGCAAGTTCGAGAGCCCATAGGATTACTAAAATCTCAAATCTGCTCGTGGGCTATGAGTGTGCAATCTGCCAACAATCTCCCTTTTAGAAAAGCAGCCTGGTTGGGGGAGATTAAGTCAACAATAACATGCTTTAAACGGTTACACAACACCTTGCTGATGATTTTGTAGATAACATTGCAGCAAGCAATCGGTCTATAATCCCCAAGACCCGAAGCGTCTGATTTCTTTGGTACTAAGGTAAGAAAGGTATGATTAACATGAGGTAGCATGCGACCAGTACTGAAAAAAGAGGAGACGCCAGATAAAACCTCTTTACCAATGACTCCCCATTGATGTTGGAAAAAGTGGGCATTGAAACCATCTGGACCCGGTGCCTTATCTTTCCCAATTTGGAACACAGCTACCGTAATTTCAGAAGCAGACACCGGCCTATCCATCCAGTTAGAGGAATCCAACGTAAGCTTACGTTTAGGGATACTATTAGGGAAGACATTTCAGTAATCATTCTGCATATAACGATTCCTGTAGAATAGGGGAGCTTCCAATCTGAGAGCACGAGGGCTAGAATATCTTTCGCCATTGGAGTCAATGAGGTGGACAAGATTATTATGGGAGCGCCTTGCCTTCATTGCCGAATAAAAGAATTTAGAATTTCTATCGCTCAGTGTTAACCAATTTTGCCTGCTTTTCTGGTGCAGATCCTCCTCCTCTATGTCCAAACTATGCGCAAGTCTAGAACAAAGCTCCCTCTCATAATCCTGAAGCTTAGGATCATAAGGAAGCCGTGTATCATGTTGTAAATGCTCCAATTTGCTACGGCAAGCATGGACATTAAGATCAGCTCTGAATTGGGCGGCCCATACTCTTAAGACTCCCTTCAAATACTTGAGAGTATTAACTAAGAACTGCATAGCTGTACAACCCCACTGGCTTCCCCAATTCTCTCGCACAAGTTCATGGAACCCTGGGATAGCAGTCCAAGAGTTAAAGAACTTAAACGGTTTTGGATAAGAAATTACCTGGGGATGGAGATGAACGATCATGGCACCATGATCACTGGTGCCAGAAGAAGAGTATTCAACATAGGCCTGAGGAAGATAATCCAAAAGTTTTGTATTGCAAAGTGCACGATCTAATCTGGCGGAAATACGTGAAAGGCCAATACGCCGATTACTCCAGCTAAAAGTTTGGCCAATACTTTTCAGCTCAATTAGGTGACAAGCCCCAATGCAGTCATTGAATGCCTCCATGGAACTAGGATCAGCAGCACGACCACCAATCTTCTCACAGGTGAAATGAATACAATTAAAATCACCACCTAGCAACCACGGGATATTATTAAGATTCCTGGAATCCGCCTGAAGATCGGACCAAAGAGGGATTCTGTCCTTGTCAAGGTTGAATCCATAGATCGTTGTAAGGCCCATAAGAAATCCCGCAGCATTAGTGAAGATACTAGAGATATGCTGGGAGGAGACCGCAACCACGGAACAGCTCCAAACTGTAATTTCAAAATAGATCACTATGCGACCACCTTTGTGGTGAGATCTGTTGTCTATACAAGCCCAGGACTTTTCAAAGCAATTAGAAATCATGTGAGCATTACAAGCTTCTACTTTGGTCTCAAGTAAGCAAACAATAGAAGGCCTTAACTTATGCAATCTTTGCTTCAAATCTTAACGACGCGATGCATTATTAAGACCCCGGGAGTTCCAGAAGAGCACAGACATTACACAGGATTGGAGTTTGTTGGCCAGCCACTAGAAGTGCCAGCGAGACGGGTGCTACGCCTGATCGCTGATGGGGAGCTCTATGTTGGTTTACTAGTTGATTGACTGGGCGAATCTCTAAGAATTGAGTGTTCCTCAATCCAATCCGGGTTCTGATAGGTAGTAACCGCCGGTGGTGGCTCAATTTCAGTTTCTTCATCGTTAAAGAGAAGAGATGGGGCAGCTTTGTGATTGTGGCTAATATGTAAGTGACCCACAACATTTATTGGAGAAGGCGTGCTTGCATTGGTCAAGGGGATGGAGTTAACAGTACTCCCTGTGGCTGCAGTATGGCTACATTCACCATTGAATAGTTGCATCCGGCTGACCTCAGCAACAGGACAGGAATACTGCACATGGGGTAAAGCCTGTCCATCTCCAGGAGGCGCTGCTGGCAAAAGCTCATTCAAAGAGCACATGGCTGGTGGAAGGCTGGGACTATTGTGAGGAGACGAAATTTGATTTTGACCCTGACAAGCAGAGGGCAGTGGTCCAGCATTAGTAACTTTTCCCACACCCATAGAAGCTAAGGGTGGATCTCTCTGTACACCAACATCATTGATAACTGCAGAGGCCTCATGATCTTGGATTGAAGGGAGCACATGGGTCGGAGAAGTAAGAGAGGGGCATTGTTTGTCGAGATGACCAAAGCAAGCACATGACCCACATCTAGTGGTTCACCCTCATATTTTACTTCAATGGAGATCATAGATTGATCGTCCAGTTCCACTAAAACACTTCTATGCAGGGGAGTTTCAGCGTTGACTTCCACAAGACAATGAGCATAAGAGACTCTATCTAAATTTACAGTAGCCTTATCAAGGCATATAGGCGATCCAACACTGCTCGCAATAATATTCAAAATTTCCAAAGTCCACATGTGGAGGGGGAGATTGTGGAATTGGACCCAGACTGGAACGGCCGTTAGGATATCACGACCATGTTGGGTGGTAGGAGTCCATTTTTGTAGGACCACAAGCCTTCCATCAAAGAGCCAAGGACCACCATGGAGGATATTATCACGATCATTCACATTGTCAAACTTGAAGTAAAAGTAACCATTTTCCCGAGAAAAGATACGTAGCCCCCTTTTAATTCTCCATAAGCACTCCGTCCATGCTTTAATCTGACTGAAGTAAGGAACATCCCCTAACACGTAGCCAACCAGAGTATTCTCCCACCGAGTTGCACCCTCTACGATCATATTGTTACCAACCCTAACCTTTGGCACACCATCCAAAATGCTAATGGGAGGAACAAGGGACATAACAAGAGGGTCATCATATTTACGCCGAGAAGAACAAATATCAACCCAGGATCTCTTATCCAGAGAGCGATTGATACGGATGGTGGCCTGCGGCCTAACAGGCATTTTCCCAAACACCTTAGGTCCCGGAGCATCAGATTTAGAGTTTTTACCTCCCTTCGTAATAGCATCAACCGTGTTCTTCCCATGAGACAAATTCGTAGACAATGAGGTCCCATTACTTTTGGACCCTACACCACGAGATGAATGGCCACCACGGAAATCGAGGTGCTCTCTCGGTGGATTGGGGCGGCTCCTGTAGCCTCCCTGTTCAAACGTTACTTTCTTCTTACCACGTGAGACTTGAAGCCAGGGGTCTCCCCTTCAGATTGATGATCCACACCTGAGCCTTTAGTTTTGCCCGAGTCATTTTCTTCTCCGTTTGACTGCAATTCGCCATGCCCAGCCTCACCAACGGAGCCGCCGCCGGCTAGGGTTGATGTCGCCTGGGAATCGCCCATTATATATATATATATATATATATATATATATATATATATATATATATATATATGAAAAGTTAGCGAGGTATTTTATTGAACAAGTATATAGTGTACAATAATAGCACATCTAGGCATGTGGTAATAACAGAGAGAGGATAGGGCACAAGCGCCGTCACTCTCCACTATTAGTCCCCCATCCTACATGTGGCTATTCAAAACCCAACTTATACATTAACAAAGTGACAAACAAAACTCAACCCATGTCCCTGAAACCCCAGTTTTTAAATATTCTGGTTTCTTCTATAGTAGTCGGCTCCTGATCATGCAAAATAACTCGGAGGTCCGCAGCAATCTCTTCGAAAAGCACGGTCTTGGGTCTCTTTTCCCCCTCAAAAATGCGTCTGTTTCTTTCTTTCCAAATGTGCCAAACCATAGCTGCAAGACAGGTTTTGGCAAGTATGTTCCCAGGACTTTTCCCTCCATACTGGCGAAGATAAAACTTCCCAATCTCATGTAACCTTGGGGCAATCTGACTAGTAACCAGGAGCTTAAGCGAAGATCTACGCATAATATAATTAGAGAAGCTACACTCAAAAAATAGATGATCTATGCTCTCCACTTTATTCTCATCGCATAATACACAATGGGCGGGGGTATCCATCCCCCATCTACCCATCATCTCCCTGGTAAGCAATTTATTTTGGAAAGCACGAAGAAGAGTAATGGACATTTTCGGAGAGTGATGAGTTTACCATATTAAACCGTGGTAGGGGAAGGGATTGCCATGCTGTCAGACCCCATTCCATGCCTCCTTGAAGCTGAATCTGTCACTCGGCTCCCAAGCCCAACAATCCGCACCAACACCCAGGCGTAAATGATGTAACATAGGCCGAATAGGGTCAAGGGCGGAATCAGAAGACCAAGCACCATCCCGCCAATAATCACAGACTTTAAGGTATTCGGCGCCAGGGGGTATTTCACAGATGTCACAAAGTCTTCCGCAAGTAGCCCATGGGTCTAACCAGAATAAAGTTTGACGGCCATCCTTAACCCTCCTCCTGATGAGCTTATGGGAGATTTGCCTGCTGTTTAATAGCATTTTCCAAGTACCGGATTGTAGTGCATTCCCTCTAGCCGCATAGAAGCTAGCTCCTGTGCCATATCTACTTCCCATATATTTAGCCCAAATACTGTCTGAAGTGAGATACCTCCATGTTAGTTTCAATCCTGCCGCAGCATTTAAATCTTCAAGGAGTCTTATCCCAACGCCGCCCTCTTCTTTTGGTTTGCACATGTCTTCCCAAGCCCAAGCTATAGAAGACCCCAAAATGAATCGACGGCACATAGCAGAAATGGTTTTCAAAATGTTGATGGGGAGATGAAATGCATGCAACCAAAAAGCTACAATCCCATATATCACCGTCCTCACCAATTCAATTCGTCCTGCAATAGAGAGCATAGTAGAGGACCAACCCATCATTCTCTTCTTGCATTTCTCCACTAGCTTCCCATAATTTGTAGTCCTGGGGTATTTAGCAGAGAGCGGAAGACCAAGGTAGGTTGTTATAGTTGTAGCGATCCTGATCCCCAATATACCAGCCAACACATTTTTGTTTTTTGCCCCCTTACTAAACAAGCCGGCACTTTTTTCCCAATTAACCTGCAGCCCAGTATAAGAGTAAAATTCCTCCAGCAAATTTTTGATGCCCAAGAAAGAACTTCTATTTGCCCGGCAGAAAACCAAGAGATCATCAGCGAATAGTAGGTGGGAAATAGAACCAGTGCGTCTCATGGGAAGGATTGTACCCATGTTAATAGCTTTAGACATCAGAATAGAAAAGGCTTCCATAGTTAGGACAAATAAATAAGGGGAAAGAGGGTCACCTTGACGAATACCTCTGTTTCCATTGAAATAGCCATAAGGAGCTCCATTAATCATAACAGAGAAGGTTGGGGAAGTTATGCATTCTCTGATCCAGCCGACAAACTTTTCAGGAAATCCAACTAGCCGCAAGAAGTAGAGAATGAACTCTCTATTGACATTGTCAAAAGCTTTCCGCAAGTCTAGTTTCAAGCAGGCTCTTCCGCCCATAGGATTGCTGTAGTCCCTGATTTGTTCGTGAGCAAGAAGGGTACAGTCAGTCAAAAGGCGACCTTTCAGGAAGGTAGCTTGGTTAGGAGCAATAAGTTCATGGATAACCACTTTCATCCTGTTACAAATAACTTTGCTGATGATCTTGTAGAGAACGTTGCAACAGGCAATAGGCATATATATTGCTCCTAATATATATATATATATATATATATATATATATATATATATATATATATATATATATATATATATATATATATATATATATATTACAATTGAGGGCTGTTTTTGAACTTTGTCCTATGTGGCAATGTCACATCAAGTTTTGGGGGGAAAATATTTTGGGTTTGGGGAAAATTTGTTGGGAGAATACAAAAGCTTTTCTTTTTTGAAATTGGCACCATCAGCATTTAATACTCTTCATTCAAAAATGACCAAAAAAATGAGACCCAAAAAACACACACACAAAATGAAACCCAAAAAATATGCAACTTAAATTACAAGTATGCAAAAGAGAACTTTATATCGGCTGAGCTTATTTCGGCTGACCCCAAAAAAATTGAAACCCAAAAAAATATAGGGAATGTGCGTTCAAATAGGCGGGCTGAGCTTTTTGGGCGTCAAGCAGAGGTCTAACCAACCTATCCGCGCCGAAGGCGCCCGCGCCGAAGGCGCCCGCGCCGAAGGCGCCCGCTAAATTTTTATACGCTAATTTGTTGTTCTACGCCGAAGGAGCACCGAATTTATTGTTTCTTGCCGAAGGCGGTCGTGCCACTAAATTTTTTTACGCTAATTTGTTGTTCTTTTGAATTTTGGCTGTATAAATATTTTTGGGGGGACAAAGATTTCGCGGAAAAAAAATCTTAAATGCACCGTGCCCATGGGCACGGGTTATGACTAATGTATATATATATATATATATATATATATATATATATATATATATATATATATATATATATATATATATGAGGTGGGATCTTCTAACCCCCTAAAATAACCCCCTTTTTGACCCCCCATCTTGTCCCTCCATCCCATTTAATTCAATGGATCAGATTGCCCCACCCCCAAGTGAGTTTTTGAAGAGATTTTCAATTTCTCCTCAATTTCTCCAAAAGTGAACTCAATCTCTCTCTCCCTCTTAACTTTTTGCCGCATGGAAATCGAAATTTAAAATACATCACCGCCTCTATCTCTCGCTGGTAAACCGCAAGCACGACGGAACTCATCGCCGCCTCTCTCTCTCTCTCTCTGTGCATCGGCTGTGATCATAGAGATCTCGCCTCCCCCATCCATCTCGTGCGCAACCTAGATCTCCCCTAACCTCCAGCAAGGCAGCAAGCACGATGGAACTCCATCGCTGCCTCTATCTCTCTCTCTCTCTCTCACTGCGACGGCTGTGATCGGAGAGATCACGCCTCCCCCATCCATCTCGTGCCCAACCTAGATATCCCCTAACCTCCAGCAAGCCTGTGCTACGCGATTCGTCATCAAAATCACCATCGTCAACAGTTTTGGGAAATTATGGCTTTTGGGATTTTCGCGTAAAAGGAGGACTGGTCTGAGGGACTTCGCGTAGGAGGAGGACTTTGATACCAGGGAATTCGCGTAGAAGGACTTTGATCTGAGGGACGTCGCGTAGGAGGACTTTGTGTAGAAGGCGGCCGTTGATTCAAGGGTACGAATGTATATTTCAAAAGATAGTTATCTACATTTTGTAGTTAGGAGACTCAAACCCAGTGTTTAGGGGACTGAAACCTAGGGTTTCAGCCCCTGTAGGGGAAGTAAATAGGGGACTGAAACGTTGGGTTTCAGTCCATGTAGGGGAAATACTTAGTGGACTGAAACCCAGGGTTTCAGCCCCTGTAGGGGAAGTATTTAGGGGGCTGAAACCCAGGGTTTCAGTCCCCTATTTACTTCCCCTACAGGGGCTGAAACCCTGGGTTTCAGTCCCCTAAGTACTTCCCATTCAGGGCCTGAAACCCTGGGTTTCAGTCCCTTAAGTACTGACCAAACAGGGGCTGAAACCCTGGTTTTCAGTCTCCTAAACACTAGGTTTCAGTCTCCAAAAAAGTGAAGTCAAACACTTGGTTTCAGTCCACTCCGAAACCCTAGAAATAGGGGACTGAAACCCAGGGTTTCAGCCCCTGTATGGGAAGTACTTAGGGGACCGAAACCCAGGGTTTCAGCCCTTGTATGGGAAGTACTTAGTGGACTGAAACCCTGGGGTTTCAGTCCCCTATTTACTTCCCCTACAGGGGCTGAAACCCTGGGTTTCGGTCCCCTAATTACTTCCCCTACAGGGGCTGAAACCCTGGGTTTCAGTCCCCTAATTACTTCCCCTACAGGGGCTGAAACCCTGGGTTTCAGTTCCCTAAGTACTAACCAAACAGGGGCTGAAACCCTGGGTTTCAGTCCCCTAAACACTAGGTTTTAGTCTCCAAAAAAGTGAAGTCAAACACTTGGTTTCAGTCCACTCCGAAACCATAGAAATAGGGGACTGAAACCCAGGGTTTCAGCCACTGTAGGGAAGTAATTAGGGGACCGAAACCCAGAGTTTCAGCCCCTGTATGGGAAGTACTTATGGTACTGAAACCCAGGGTTTCAGCCCCTGTAGGGGAAGTAAATAGGGGACTGAAACCCCTGGGTTTCAGCCCCTGTATGTGAAGTGTTGGATCCTGTGGATGGCAAGTAACACTAGAAGGGGGGGTTGAATAGTGTTGTTCAAATAATAAAACTTTTTCGCTCAACGATATTAACACAAATAAACTCCTTCTAACGTTGCCTAAGAAACCAAGTAGAGTGATCTAAACTTGGTTCTTAATCAACAATATAATATTTAAAATGCACCAAGAAATTTCACAGCAGGTAGTCGACTCCTTATGAGCAGTAGTCGACTCCCATAGAATATGTGAGAACAAATAAGATCACAAGTATGAATTTCAGCAAATAGAGATAAAATTGATCTTTGCTGTAGATAGAAGATATAAATGTAAAGATAATCAAGCACAGATCAACAATCGCAAACAAAAGGATTTTATCCTGGTTCCCCGCAACCTGGGTACGTCCAGTCCCCGACCAATCCGGTACGAGATTTCCAATATCTGCCTTGGCAAATACAAGCACCTAACTTCACTCGTTAGGATTTCCAACGACCTAGCCTTGACCAGGATTTCCGATCACAACACCTAGACTTGTCTAGGGTTTACCCTTGCCTCACAAACCGAGGACTTTCCAACTGGCAACAACTAGACTTGTCTAGTGTTCCAACAATCAGCACAATAAGAGATTTGTCCAATACTCTACAACAAGTGATAGAGATTGGTTAATACACCCGATTCTATAGCCAATCAAAAGATAGACAATTTGTGTAGTTGCTTAATAGAATGATAGTCTAGATCACACAAAGATACGAGATAAGTTCTTTGTGATCTAGAGCTTTTTCAAAAAATCCTTCAAATAAAATTAGATATAATAATAGTAAGGATTTTGAAAAACAATTTAGCCAATAAAAAATAATAGTATGATCTTCAAAAAAGAATGAGAAAATATTGCAAGATCAAAATAGAAATTAAACTGGCTAGAGAGAAAATTAGAGAGCTTTAATTCAAGAGAGCTTTCACGAATTTTGATTTTCAATGTTGTTATTTTTCACAAAAGAATTTAGCTCTATTTATAGGGAAAACTGAGATTTGAATTTCAAATTTCGTTTGACTTTTGTCCCAAAAATTTCGGAGTAAATTGCTCAAAAGATTTTAAAATTCAAATTCAAAACGTCTAAAAATTTCCAGCTGGTAGTCGACTCCCTCATATAGGTAGTCGACTCCCAGAGGGATCTAGGAGATTTTCATCCCTGATAGGTAGTCGACTCCCTACTTTTGGTAGTCGACTCCCAGAGGATTTTTTCCTGTTGTTCTTCTAGTCAGATAGGTAGTTAGCTCCAGGGTGCGTGGAGTTTCACTACGAGAATTATGAAGTGACTAGAAAAGCTCTTGAAAACTATTTTGAAGATAGTTAAAATTATTTTCAAAATCATTTGTGTGTGTGTGTTGTCTATTTGATATGGCTTTGACAAATACCCTAAAAGACACGACACACTCACACTAGACTCTGAACATGTCTTCGGATGTTTTGGTCAACTTGATGAAGTGAAGGCGAGCTTCTCTTTGTGCTTCTCGAGCTTTGAACTTCATCATTTGAGTTTAGCTATGTTCGTCTTTGTCGTGGAGCATTGATGCGTGCTTCTTGGAGTATAAGTAGAGCTTCACGAAATCTGCACACTTTTAAGTGTAGTGTAGTTAGTACACTAAGCATTCATTTGGTGTGCTCATCATCAAAATCACTTGGGGTGGAATTCAATTTCCATCACTCTCCCCCTTTTTGATGATGACACCCAAATGAAAAAATGAAGTAAGATTGAGAATGAATAATATTTCAAGTATACTTACTCCCCCTGCTTTGATGTGGTTCTCCCCCTGCATCGAAGCTATTTAGAAATACAATTCATATTTTTGCATTTCATATATTTTTCTCCCCCTTGTCATCAACAAAAACAAAAGTAATTTCTACAGAACATTAAATAAGAGGAATTCAATTCCATATACCTGCAAGGGAGATGTTATGGCATAGTAGATAACTTCATAATAGCTAGCATCACACAATAAGAGTTATTACAAACCATAGTTTAGAGAATCATTGTTTTAAAAAAGAGAACCATTGTTTTGAAAGAGAAGTTCATGAAGCTAAGGATGATCGCTGTTCTTTTTCAGTTCCTTGATCTCTTCAAGGATCATAACAAGCGTCTCCTCAGTCATCTTGTTGCTTTTCACGACGATCTCCTTGAGGTCGTCTACCTTTTGATTGAGATCTTCAAATCCTTTCTCTTGTGAGATCTTCAATTTTCCAATCTTCTTCAGGAGCATCTCCTGAAGTTCAAGGATGTAAGCTGGAACCTCTTCTTCTTCTTCGCCGCTTCCTTTTTCTTCTTCTTCACTTTCTTCATCTGAATCTGAAATGACAACCTTCTTACCTCGCCTTGAGGATGATGATCCTCCTTCGGTAACAATTTGCTCTTCAGGGACATTCTCATCAAGGTCATGATGTAGATTCATTCTCCCAAGAACATGAACATCAAAGACACGGGCAGGTTCTAGAATGGTTGTTTCATGATCCAATGGCACGTTAAAGCTAATGAATAGAATGGTCAGATATTGCCCATAAGAAAGAGTGGAGGAAGGTCTATCAGATGAAGCTGAAAGTAGGATGGAATCCATGATGACTTTAGCCCAATTAACACGAATGTTACCTAGGATGGCATAGATGCATTTAGCTTGTTTTTCAGAAAGAATAGCATGACTCCCAGATTTTTGAGTTATGTTATATGACAAAATATTAGCCAAGATTCTCGCCGGATAGCGAAGATGGCTACAAGGAAGTTTGGTTTGAAAGTGTTTACCGGGCAGATACATTCTCTCTAGGATATTCTCGTCAGTCATCTCAATTTTGTCAAGGATCATACTGGAGTATGGGATTCCTAGGGCTTCACCTAGGGATTTGATAGTTATTGCAAGTTTGGTATCCAGAACCTTAGTTATGAAACGACTTTTCACGAGATCATAATCCATGTTTGCATAAAAGAGATGAACAAGCCTAGGATAACATATGTACACATTTTCAGAGGAGAACAAATTTGCTAAGTTTTGGAAATCTAGCAAACTGTCAATACCGTAATTGATAACATCATTAAGTTTGACAAATCTTTCATGCAAGATTGGTTTCTTAGAAACTTTAACAAAATGTTCATAGGTAGTTGATTTGAAGAGATAGGCCAGGATGATTTCTTTCTCAGAATCAACTTCAGCAGTAGTAGTTTTTCTCTTCTTAGAGAAAGCTCCTTTGAAAGGCATCTAGATAGAGTAAAACAACAAAAATATATTTTACACTACTAGATAACCAAGAGAGATGAAAAAATAAAGTTCATGGAAGTAAAATTTTTTTTACCTTGAGTAGTTTTGAAGGAAGATGAAAATTGCTCCAAAAGTCCAAGCTTCAAGATGAAAACTCAAGAGAGGAGAGGGGAAAAAGGAGGTAGTCGGCTACCTCTAGGGTTTTCTTTGGGTTTTGTTTGAAGAAATGAAGAGATGGAGAGAAGTGAGAGCCATTAGATCTAGATTTGGGTGGCTAGGATGAGTTTTAGGCTTAGTGGGTAAGTTGTCTTAACGGATCTTGACCCATCCACTCAATAGAACCCATTTGGAGTTAGTCAAAAAAAAGAGCAACCCAGAAATTTACGCACTGGTAGTTGACTCCCTCCTGTAGGTAGTCGACTCCCTGCTGGGTTGAGTCGTTTTCTCATCCCGGAGAAGGTTTGGTCCAGGTTGAGCGTGCTCTTTTAACAAGAAATATTTTTAGCAATAAAACACAATCATACATATAAATTAACTTATTTCAACCCATTTAAATAATTATATATAAATATAAAAAATAAAAGCATTTGTTCCGATTCAGCCATTTTGACTCCCTGAATTTTCTTCATTGTTTTTCCTCCTTTTTAGAGCACCTGAAAAATAAGCGTTTATGGTACTCTTTGGTTTTGAGTCCGAGGAGTTAGTCTTTAGGAAGCCAAACCCAATACGGTTTAGTTCCTTCATGAACAATATATTTATAATTTTTTGTTAAAATGAATCTGTTGAACAAAGTTAGTAGCGTACCTTTCTTTTTGCTGATCAGATAATCTCTTTGGTACCCAGATGCTTAAAATATTATCGTTAGCATGATGCATCCTAGTGTGCTTAACCCGTTTCTTGGTATGACGTGAATCATAGCCAAGTCCGGTTTTGCTAGATGAAGTTTTTTGATTATCTATTATATTATCTAGCTTCCCTTTTCCTTTATTAAAATTCTCAATAATTTTCATCGTAGCGTCGTATTTATCTTTGACGGATACGAGAAGATTATTCAGACTTTCAACCTTTTCATTTACTAGCAAAATATCTTTTTGTAGAAGATCATTTTTCTCTTTAAGAAGACTATTTTCTTTAATGACTTCTTCTTTTTCCTTAGTCTCTCTTTTAACATTTCTAAGTGTCTTTCTATGTTCTTTAATGAGCTTTTCATGCATCTTGCATAGCTCCTTATATGCTCCCCTATAATCCAAGTCTTCATCATCGCTTGACGATGAGTCATTGTCGCTAGATGAATCATGATGCGAGCTTACCTTGGAGGATGTAGATGCCATGAAGCACATGTGTGCCGTCTCTCTTCTTTCATCATTATCTTCTTCTGATGATTCGTCGGATGAAGAATCGTCGCTCTGGTCGAAGGCTGCATAAGCTTCTTTCTTTGGTCGTCAAAACTTGTTTCTTGTATTGGTTCGTCTTTCATTATTCTCTTTGTTCTTCCCACGATCTCTGGAATCACGGTTGTTTCATTCCAATGGACAGTCTCTTTTGACATGCCCTGGTTTATTACAACCAAAACAAATAATACCGTTAGTGGGTCTAAAAGATCGTTTTCCATACTTACTTGTGATGAACTCTTTAAAGTTCTTTGAGATGAACGCGATGTGATCTTCTTTGTCCGTGTAGTCAGAATCTTCTTCTTGAGCTTTGAATGCAAGATTTTTCTTCTTTGGTTTTTCTTCGATTTTCTTGTCTTCTTCAAGCTCGATCTCATATGCCATGAGATTTCCCATCAGTTCTTCGATGGTGAGGTCCTTTACATTATGAGCTTCTCGAATGGCCGTAGTCTTTCCCTTCCATTCGGGTCGGAGGGATCTTAGTATCTTCATTACCTGTTCATACTCGGAAAGTTTCTTTCCTAGTCCTGCAAGCTCGTTTGTAATGTTAGTAAAACGAGTATTCACTTCGGTGATACTTTCTCCTTCTTCCATTTTAAAAGTTTCGAATTTTGAATGTAATACATTTATACGAGATTCTTTTACCTTTTCTGTACCTTCGTGACTTACTTGAAGAGTATGCCAAATTTGATGTGCTGTCTCACATTGGGAGACTCGATTGAACTCATTTCCTGTAACAGCGCAAACCAAGGCATTCATTGCAATTCCATTAAGATTAGCTCTCTTCTTGTCGTCGATAGACCATTTTCCAAACTCAACGTCGGTGGGTGCAATGTACGGGACTTTGGTGATAGTCCAGGCTTCAATGTCCAATGACTCTAGGTGAGTCTTCATTCGGATCTTCCAGCTGGCGTAGTTGGTTCCGTTGAATAGAGGTGGTCACATAGTGTTCAGTCCTTCGGAGTGAAAAGATGTTGACACCATCACTATTGTAGCCTCGCTCTGATACCAAGTGTTGGATCCTGTGGATGGCAAGCAACACTAGAAGGGGGGTTGAATAGTGTTGTTCAAATAATAAAACTTTTTCGCTCAACGATATTAACACAAATAAACTCCTTCTAACGTTGCCTAAGAAACCAAGTAGAGTGATCTACGCTTGGTTATTAATCAACAATATAATATTTAAAATGCACCAAGAAATTTCACAGCAGGTAGTCGACTCCTTATGAGCAGTAGTCGACTCCCAGAGAATATGTGAGAACAAATAAGATCACAAGTATGAATTTCAGCGAATAGAGATAAAATTGATCTTTGCTGTAGATAGAAGATATAAATGTAAAGATAATCAAGCACAAATCAACAATCGCAAACAAAAGGATTTTATCCTGGTTCCCCGCAACCCGGGTACGTCCAGTCCCCGACCAATCCGGTACGAGATTTCCACCATCTGCCTTGGCAAATACAAGCACCTAACTTCACTCGTTAGGATTTCCAACGACCTAGCCTTGACCAGGATTTCCGATCACAACACCTAGACTTGTCTAGGGTTTACCCTTGCCTCACAAACCGAGGACTTTCCAACTGGCAACAACTAGACTTGTCTAGTGTTCCAACAATCAACATAATAAGAGATTTGTCCAATACTCTACAACAAGTGATAGAGATTGGTTAATACACCCGATTCTATAGCCAATCAAAAGATAGACAATTTGTGTAGTGGCTTAATAGAATGATAGTCTAGATCACACAAAGATACGAGATAAGTTCTTTGTAATCTAGAGCTTTTTCAAAAAATCCTTCAAATAAAATTAGAGAGAATAATAGTAAGGATTTTGAAAAACAATTTAGCCAATAAAAAATAATAGTATGATCTTCAAAAAAGAATGAGAAAAAATTGCAAGATCAAAACAGAAATTAAACTGGCTAGAGAGAAAATTAGAGAGCTTTAATTCAAGAGAGCTTTCACGAATTTTGATTTTCAATGTTGTTATTTTTCACAAAAGAATTTAGCTCTATTTATAGGGAAAAACTGAGATTTGAATTTCAAATTTCGTTTGACTTTTGTCCCAAAAATTTCGGAGTAAATTGCTCAAAAGATTTTAAAATTCAAATTCAAAACGTCTAAAAATTTCCAGCTGGTAGTCGACTCCCTCATATAGGTAGTCGACTCCCAGAGGGATCTAGGAGATTTTCATCCCTGACAGGTAGTTGACTCCCTACTTTTGGTAGTCGACTCCCAGAGGAGTTTTTCTTGTTGTTCTTCTAGTCAGATAGGTAGTTAGCTCCAGGGTGCGTGGAGTTTCACTACGAGAATTATGAAGTGACTAGAAAAGCTCTTGAAAACTATTTTGAAGATAGTTAAAATTATTTTCGAAATCATATGTGTGTGTGTGTGTTGTCTATTTGATATGGCTTTGACAAATACCCTAAAAGACACGACACACTCACACTAGACTCTGAACATGTCTTCGGAAGTTTTGGTCAACTTGATGAAGTGAAAGCGAGCTTCTCTTTGTGCTTCTCGAGCTTTGAACTTCATCATTTGAGTTTATCCATGTTCGTCTTTGTCGTGGAGCGTTGATGCGTGCTTCTTGGAGTATACGTAGAGCTTCACGAAATCTGCACACTTTTAAGTGTAGTGTAGTTAGTACACTAAGCATTCATTTGGTGTGTTCATCATCAAAATCACTTGGGGTGGAATTCAACTTCCATCAGGAAGTACTTAGGGGACTAAAACCCAGGGTTTCAGTCCCCTAATTACTTCCCCTACAGGGGCTGAAACCCTGGGTTTCAGTCCCCTATTTCTATCGTTTCGGAGTGGACTGAAACCAAGTGTTTGACTTCACTTTTTTGGAGACTGAAACCTAGTGTTTATGGGACTGAAACCCAGGGTTTCAGCCCCTGTAGGGGAAGTAATTAGGGGACTGAAACCCAGGGTTTCAGCCCCAGTATGGGAAGTACTTAGGGGACTGAAACCCAGGGTTTCAGCCCCTGTAGGGGAAGTATTTAGGGGACTGAATCAGTCCCCTAAATACTTCCCCTACAGGGGCTGAAACCCTGGGTTTCAGTCCCCTAAGTACTTCCCATACTGGGGCTGAAACCCTGGGTTTCAGTCCCCTAATTACTTCCCCTACAGGGGCTGAAATCCTGGGTTTCAGTCCCATATTTCTATGGTTTCGGAGTGGACTGAAACCAAGTGTTTGACTTCACTTTTTTGGAGACTGAAACCTAGTGTTTAGGGGACTGAAACCCAGAGATTCAGCCCCTGTTTGGTCAGTACTTAGGGGACTGAAACCCAGGGTTTTAGCCCCTGTATGAGAAGTACTTAGGGGACTGAAACCCAGGGTTTCAGTCCCCTAATTACTTCCCCTACAGGGGCGGAAACCCTGGGTTTCAGTCCCAAAACTGCCAAGTTGTCAGGACTGAAACCAAGGGTTTCAGTGATTAATTTTAATCAGTTTTGCTATAATATTATGTTTATGCTAATTATCTTGTAGGATGGGAGACATTGTGCTGCATTTTAGATCTACTCTACATACTGTGGCGATTAAGATAAGAGAGGTATGGAAACATCTTAGCGCTGCGGAGCACAATGAAATGAGGAGAACACCCTTCCTTTGGATGATAGAAGGGATTGTAGTAGATGAAGAACACCTTGGTCGAATGGAAAAGAATAACAGTGATATAAGTACAGTATTAGACACATATGACCATGACAACAGGGCATTCAATATTGGAAGTAAGTATTTAAATGTCCCACTGACTGATATTGGAGTTATATTTGGACTACCAATAGTAGGGCATCCTCTGGAAAAGGGCTATAGAGTAGGGGAGAAAGGAGATACCTTCATGAACGAATACTTCCCTGGAGCCAGGAGGATAAGGCCAGCGATGGTATCATTAGCAATTGATAAATGCCTTGGAAAGGAGATTAGAGATCCAGAGGAAATAAGATCCTTGGTAATCCTCCTTTTTTGTGCAAGCACATTCTTTCCCAACGCCGGGGGACGATGACTACCTCAATAGTGTTGCAAGTGGTCGAGAAATGTTCTGAGATTGCTTGGGCTTCTGCGATACGTGACTTCCTCATGGAGAATGTAGAGAAATATGCCTACTCAAAAGGAGCAATAGGGGGATGCACTACCGGATTGCTTGTAAGTTAGTTTGATAGTGTATAGTATAATTTTTCATATATATTTATGCAACGTCGTAACTAACATATTTTTAATGTATTCTAGTACTGGTTGTGCGAGCATGTAAACATATTTGATGAGATCCCTGGGAATGAGGAAAAGGAACCAAGCTTCCTTAAATGGGACTTGTTAGGAATCCGAAAAACAATTGCTGGAATAGATCTGAGCGATCTTAATGCTAGACTGGTAAGAATTATTTTATTGTCCTTACAAGTGTACTGTTTTTGGCACTGAAACCCAGGGTTTCAGTGCCAAAACAGTACAGTTGAGGGCACTGAAACCCAGGGTTTCAGTGCCAAAACATTACAGTTGAGGGCACTGAAACCCAGGGTTTCAGTGCCAAAACAGTACAGTTGAGTGCACTGAAACCCAGGGTTTCAGTGCCAAAAAACTGTACTGTTTTGGCACTGAAACCCAGGGTTTCAGTGCCAAAACAGTACAATTGAGTGCACTGAAACCCAGGGTTTCAGTGCCAAAAAACTGTAATGTTTTGGCACTGAAACCCTGGGATTCAGTGCCAAAAACTGTGGAGTTTAGGGCGCTGAAACCCAGGGTTTCAGTGCCAAAATAGTATAGTTGAGTGCACTGAAACCCAGTGGTTCAGTGCCAAAAAACTGTAATGTTTTGGCACTGAAACCCAGGGTTTCAGTGCCAAAAACTGTGGAGTTTAGGGCACTGAAACCCAGGGTTCCAGTGCCAAAACAGTACAGTTGAGTGCACTGAAACCCAGGGTTTCAGTGCCAAAAAACTGTACTGTTTTGGCACTGAAACCCAGGGTTTCAGTGCCCTAAACTCCAGTTTTTGGCAATGAAACCCAGGGTTTCAGTGCCAAAACAGTACAGTTTTTTGGCACTGAAACCCTGGGTTTCAGTGCACTCAACTATATTGTTTTGGCATTGAAACCCGGGGTTTCAGTGTCCTCCTCATGGATACTCTTTAATAACACATTCTGCGTTTAATCATCTGCTTTTGTCTTAATTACATGTATATGATGCTTTGGTTGTAACACGGAAAGAAGAGAATTTTTTGCAACCGAAAAACAAAAGAATCCATGATTTGGGAGAGGGGAGTTCCACGGTTAGAATCCGTGAATTGGAGAGAAAAGCTAAGAAAGAAAGGAAGAGGGGCAATAAGTATAAACAACCGCGGAAACGTTGTTTGTTTCTCATGTCCAATGCAGAAAAGCAAGTGTTGGATGATGAAGAAATTGAAGCCGTACCTGAAACGGGTGAGGGAAGTTCAAAGGGAAAGGAGAATGGAAAGGAGAAGGAAAAGGGGAAGAAAAAGGCAAAGTGACCGGAGGCGGGGACACAAGGGTCTATTGTAAGAGCAGTAAAAGCCAAACAAAGGAAACGTTGGCTTAGAGATCATTCTGCTCATAAATATGGCTAAGTATATGTTTGGATAAACTTTTTATATGTTTATTACTTTTCTATATTGGACATTATCAGTTCAACCTTTCTTTCTTGTCTTCATAACCACTTTACTAATTTTGCCTCTTTATGTTCTGAACTGCAGATTTGATGCCACAGACATGCTGGGGAGATTAAGGAATAAGCGCCAGATATTTGTAGGTGACTCAATAGGAAGAAACCAATGAGAGTCTCTCTTGTGCATGCTTTCATCAGCTTGAGTGTCTGTGCAGCATAACCCTTAGTTGCACTATAAGGTTCTGAATTTCTTATGTTTTTGTTTGAGGTCTGGCTTAATTTATTTGTTCTATATATTTCAGGATAATGGTAGCTTGTTTGAGGTCTGGCTGTAATTTGAAGATGTAAAATCTGGAGGCTTGGTGTGGTATCAATCTGGAAATCTGGAGGCTGGAGAATTTGTATATTTGTATATTTGAAATCTGAAATTTGGAATCTGGAGGCTTGGCGTGGTATCAATCTGAAATCTGGAGGCTTAAGCGTGTATCTTTACGAATTGTACGAATTTGTATATTTGGAGGCTGGAGAATTAATCTGGAGGCTGGAGATAGTTGTATGTTGGAATAACAATTTGGAATTTGTATATTTTGTAATTCAGACATGCTTGTATTTACGAATTCTACATGCTTGTATATTTTTGTAAGCTGTACAAATATGGACTGAAACCATGGGTTTCAGTCCATATTTCAGCTGTCCAAATATGGACTGAAACCACTAAAAAATGTACTTTGTTGGAACATTGCATCATTGCAGCTTGCACAAGCATTGTTTTGTGTGTTGTAACATTGTTTTGCTGAAACCATGGGTTTGTTGGAACATATGCTTCTTAGAGTTGGATATCAATGGAAGCAAATTTAAGGGCAAAACCAATATTAGCTAGTATTAAAGACTTTGATATCAGCTATATACAACCACCAATATCATAAACACCAATATCAGCAAGTGTTACATACAGGTTTGATGCTTAGGTTACATAGCAGCAAGTGTTACATATCAGTAAGTATTAAAGCCGCTGGTTCAAAATTCGTTAACTAATATTAGTAAGCATCACATCTGTTTGGGTTTCCAAGTTGATTTATTACAAGATGCATTAACCAATTTGATGCTTCTTCTTGTGGCTCCTTGTGATCATAATCTGATCTGATCCAATTTGATGCTGATGCTGAAGTGAGCTAAACTGATCCAATCTGATCTGATGCAGCAGTCAGTCCAAGAAACACAAATAGATCCAGTCCAGTTAGCCATTTTTTCTCAAGCTTCAGCATACATTATCAAATTGCAGTGTGGAAACACAAATTTGCTAGATAAGAGAAGAGTTTTAAAAATATTAATTGCAATATAAATCCTGAAGAAAATTGATAAAATGATTAATATGGATTGATCATTGCAATGGAGAGAATAATATTAAAAACTGGGTTTCAGTCCACTTAGTACTGAACATACAGGGACTGAAACCCAGGGTTTCAGTCCCCTTATTACTGAACATACAGGGGCTGAAACCCTGGGTTTCAGTCCCTGTATGTTCAGTACTAGGGGGACTGAAACCCTGGGTTTCAGTCCCTGTATGTTGAGTACTAAGTGGACTGAAACCCAGGGTTTCAGTCCCCTTATTACTGAACATACAGGGACTGAAACCCAGGGTTTCAGTCCCTGTATGTTCAGTACTAGGGGGACTGAAACCCTGGGTTTTAGTCCCTGTATGTTCAGTACTAGGTGGACTGAAACCCTGGGTTTCAGTCCCTGTATGTTCAGTACTAAGTGGACTGAAACCCAGGGGTTCAGTCCCCCTTATTACTGAACATACAGGGACTGAAACCCAGAGTTTCAGTCCCTGTATGTTCAGTACTAGGGGGACTGAAACCCTGGGTTTCAGTCCCTGTATGTTCAGTACTAAGTGGACTGAAACCCAGGGTTTCAGTCCCCCTTATTACTGAACATACAGGGACTGAAACCCAGGTTTTCAGTCCCTGTATGTTCAGTACTAGGGGGACTGAAACCCTGGGTTTCAGTCCCTGTATGTTCAGTACTAGGTGGACTGAAACACATGGGTTCAGTGCACTTAGTACCGACCATCCAGGGACTGAAACCCAGGGTTTCTGTGCAAAATCTGAACTGTACTGAATGGATTCAAATTTTTACCCGCAAACATTATCCGGAATCACTTCATTCCATCAGCCCACCATTCGCCTTCGATAGCACTTTAGGATTTTTAAGGCAATTGCGAGAATCATGTCCAACATCAACCCCAAGGCATGTCTTACACACTCTTGCTTTTTTCTGGCTAGTTGCTTTCTCAAGTGAACTTTTAATTCTACCATTACTGTTTCCATGTGGAACCTCTGTTTCTTTCTCATTGTCACCTCGACCGTCTTGAGTTGGCGTTGGGATTGTTCTTCTCCTCCCTTTTGTTTGTGAAATGTGTGGGTCTAAGAGTAACCCATCTACTTCTACTCTAGAACAACCAGCTTCATGAGCTATGGATGTCTCCCCATTCTCTACGACAAGTAACTTCTTATCTTCTCCAATTAACTCCTCAAACAATTCTCTGCTATGTTTCAAAAAGATGTCGTACAAATGTTGTGATGATCCAGCCAAGTAAACAGACTGTGCTATATCTTTGAACATGTGACAAACCCGGATTGCTTCATGTCCTCAACTGGAAGTTTGGTCGCTGTAACGTTGGGTTTCATTGCCCACCTTAACCCTGTTTGCATACTTTCCCCACCTTGCCAACACGAAATATGGAGGGATCTCCGTTAGGTATAACCGATGGAAAATATGGCAAAGGTTTCTACAAGGGATACCTTGGAATTCAAAGTATTTGCAGCTACATGACCCCTCATTTGTTGTCAAATTCATCTTCACTAAAAGCACATAAGAGCTCGCATTCCCATTATAACTAACAACATAGATTCGAACATCACCTTCGGTTTCTTGCTCATTAGCTCTATGCTTGTACCCTTCTTTGAACTCATGATTGAACTTTTTATACATGTTTCGAGTGTATATAGCTACACCATGGATCAACAAACCAACCTCATATTCAGGTATTATGTGCTTATAAATTGAATCAAAGTCCTCCTTCTGCTCCCTCACAAATATAGTCTCTAACGCCTTGTGATATTGTTCCACAAACTCTCTCAAATTTGTCTTCCTTGTAACAAAAATATCGAAGAAGGAGTTCATACTTTCAGACTTTTGTGTGGTATTCATTCCAGCAAAAAAGGTGCTCATACAATAAATCGGCATCCACTTATGCCAAATCTCATACATATCATTGAGCCATTTGTGCTCCTGCAAGTCATACTTAATTATGAATGCTGCCCATTTGGTTTCAAATTCTTCAATTGTGTGTGTTTGATGCATACACTGATTCATCTCTTTCTTGAAGTCTGATTTCTTGAAATATAAGTGGCTCAAGTGGCTCGGAAATTTCTTTTTAATATGCCAAAGACAAAACCGGTGTCTTGTATTAGGAAATACCTCTGCAATTGCTTTAGTCATAGCTGGATCTTGATCTGTTATGATGGACACTGGGTGCCTATCCTCCATAGCCAGCAGCCAGTGCTTAAAAACCCATACAAAAGTCTCCTCGGTTTCATTTTCTATCAAACAACAAAAAAAAAAATTGATTGATCATGATGATTGACACCCGTGAAAGGGCCAAATGGCATCTTATACCTATTTGTGTTGTATGTTGTATCAAATGTGATAATATCTCCGAATTGTTTGTAAGCTAACCATGATTTTCCATCAATCCAGAAAAAGTTAACTGCTTTCCCAACATCATGAACATCAATTGCATAGTAAAAATTACTATCCTCCAACCGCACCTGTTCAAAATACAGCCTCACAGCTTGAGCATCTCTACAATCATTATATTCAGCTCTGATATTTCTCAAATGATTGTAACATTTTCTACTATTAAACGGACAGTTGGCAGCCCCACCAAATAACTGAGGGATTTTGTTAATTTGCAGTTGTTCTTAAACAAAAACTTCAGTCAACGCTTTTGCATCACTTGAAAAACTAGTTCTTGACTTCATTAGACTCATTTTACTTGGGCTGATCATAGGATGATTGTGTGAATCATCGAAAATAGTAACCACCCACCCTTTATCAAACCTCATTCTTTTCACTCGCATCCTCGCCTTACAATCTGTTCTCATTGAACTTATGTCTTTATCTTCTACATTCTTTTTACTTGGAGCTCCTTCGCAAGTGCATGCAAATCTGACATTATCAACTTCCATAACTCTAGTACCCTTTCGCTCACTTCCCCTTTTCTTAATGCTATAACCTTTGCTACTAGCATATTTTATATAGCATTCTTCTGCCTCTTCTATAGATTGAAACTTCTTTCCAACATACAACATAGTATCTGCTTGTGTGGGTTCTTCAACAGTTTCATCCAATGCACTACCAACACTATTGAAATTTGATTCTGCAGCTTGTGTTTGTTCAACATCAACTTCCTTCTCTGCACAACCCACATGCTGAAAATCCGAACTTTCTTCTTCTAATGAATGCTCAATAATAGTTGATCCAAAACCATCCACATTATTCATCTTAGCATATATCTATCTGTCCATTAAAACCAATTACATAAAAACAACATTAGTATTAACACCGTATTATTGTATTAAGATAATTAGTGTACTAAGATGGACTGAAACCATTGGTTTCAGTCCACAGAAGAAAGTTCTGAGTGGACCGAAACCAATGGTTTCAGTCCACATATTGGCAGTTCTGAGTCCACATATAAACTAATGGGTTCAATCCACTCAAAACTGTCAATATGTGGACTGAAACCATTGGTTTCAGTCCACTCAGAACTTTTCTGTGGACTGAAACCAATGGTTTCAGTCCACTCAAATGTCAATATGTTCTTCTGTAGACTGAAACCAATGGTTTTAGTCCACTCAAATGTCAATATGTGGACTGAAACCAATGGTTTCAGTCCACTCATGTCAATCTGGGGACTGAAGCCATTGGTTTCAGTCCACATATTGACAGTTGAGTGGACTGAAACCATTGGTTTCAGTCCACAGAAGAAAGTTGAGTGGACTGAAACAAATGGTTTCAGTCCACTCAACTTTCTTCTGTGGACTGAAACCACACTCAGAACTGTTCTTCTGTGGACTGAAACCAATGGTTTCAGTCCACTCAAATGTCTATGTGGACTGAAACCAATGGTTTCAGTCCACTCATGTCAATATGGGGACTGAAACCATTAGTTTCAGTCCACATATTGACAGTTGAGTGGACTGAAACCATTGGTTTCAGTCCACAGAAGAAAGTTGAGTGGACTGAAACTAATGGTTTCAGTCCACTCAACTGTCAATATGTGGACTAAAACCACACTCAGAACTGTTCTTCTGTGTCCACTCAAATGTCAATGTGGTTTCAGTCCACAGAAGAACATTGACATTTGAGTGGACTGAAACCATTGGTTTCAGTCCTTAGAAGAAAGTTCTGAGTGGACTGAAACCAATGGTTTCAGTCCACATTTTTAGTTAGGGTTTTGAATTTTTTTTCAAAATTTTTTTATGGTTTCAGTTTATTTTCTCATTTTGACAGCATGAGATGATCATATGTTGAGAAAAAACAAAAAAAAAGAAATGGAAAGGAAAAGCAAGAGAGGAAGGAGATTGATGCTTGCAAGATCCTTCCTGTTGAAGAGCATGCGTACCTTTCAACCTGTTGAAGATCCTTGCTCTATTCCTCTTTTTTGCGTCCACATGTGCTTGCAAGATGAAGAATCAAAGGAAGAAGAACGAGATGAAGAAGCTGATAAAAAAGAAAGCAAGAGAGGAAGGAGAGTGAGAGGGAAAATTTCGGGTGCTGTGAGAGAGAATGACGGCTTGGGGGGATGGGGTTGCGTGCTGAGAGAGAGAGAGAGAGAGAGAGAGAGAGAGAGAGAGAGAGAGAGAGTGTGTGTGTGTGTGTGTGTACTTTTTGTTTTTGTGGAATACTAAGAGCGCATCAGTTAAAACCCGTTGGATTTGTGGGGTTAGAAAGAGAGTGCTGTTAAAGTGAGTTCACTTTTTGGGTGAAATTGAGGAGGAATTGAAAATCTCTTCAAAAACTCACTTGGGGGTGTGGCAATCTGATCCATTGAATTAAATGGGATGGAGGGACAAGATGGGGGGGGTCAAAAAGGGGGGTTTTTAGGGGGTTAGAAGATCCCACCTATATATATATATATATATATATATATATATATATATATATATATATATATATATATATATATATATATATATATATATATATATTGCAAGGTAAGTTAGTAGGTATATTAATTAAAATCAAAGATACAAGGTGGTTGATCACAGTTTACAAGGCGCAATGACTAGGGGAGTGGACACATGCGTCGTCACCCTAGAACATATTGCCTAGTAACAATGATCAGAACCACAGAACCAATATTTTACAATACATACACATAGATTCAACACCTCACAACCGAACCCAAAGTGAAACACTGAAACCGAAATGGCCTAAACACACAGCCTGTAACAGACCAACAAGCAGCCGCATGAGGCAACTATCAAACACCCAAACATGGGGCTACCCAGCACAATGCCTCGCGCTTATCCGCCCAGCACATAAATTTGCCGCCTAGAACATTGCAGCACTCTTTTCCGCCCAGCACATAACTTTGCCGCCCAGAACATTGCATCACTTTGCCACCCAGCACAAGCACATTGCCTGAGCCGATCACACAGCTGCCTGTAACATGACACACATGCCAGTATCAAGCTGCACACACAAAATATTCAGCCAGTGTCAAAAGGACGGATGTCCCAGTTCATTGCGGCTACAGAAGCATCATCCTCCACCTCGCCAATGTTCCGAAAAGCCAAGCGGACGTCCGCCGATATGTCATCAAAGAGTATGGTCTTCGGTATAAGTTTTTCAAAAACTCTCCTGTTGCGCTTCTACCACAGGTGATATACCACAGCAGCAAGTACTACCCGAGCAAGCAGACCAAGGAACCCCTTCTTCACATATTTTTCCAAGTAATAGGACCCAACAGTCGGCAGAAGGAGGGACGTAGGGCCTTTAGCTCCCAATTTGAGAAGGGCTCGACGCAGTAGATAGTTGGAATAAGGACATTCAAAGAATAGATGAGAAATAGTTTCCGGGGTACCATCCGAACACAACTCGCATGCATTAGAGTTTAGATCACACCATTTTTCCATGCGAACTTTTGTAAGAAGTTTATCTTTAAACGCTCAAAGCAGAGTAATGGACATTTTTGGGATGGACTTACTAAACCAAATCAGTTTAGAGAATGGGTACGGGGTACCTTTATCACGCACTACGTCCCAAGAGTCTTTGAATTTGAAAGATGAATCTCGCTTCCATTCCCAAGTATCAACACCGGGGGACAAAGAGATTTGCTGGAGCAAAGGCTTCAAGCGAAAAATTTCAGCATTATCCATCCAAGAAGTACCATCCCAATAGTCGCTGACAAGTTTCCTACTAGCTCCTTCAGGAATACTGAAAAGATTTTTCAAGGGACCATTTGGCAGCCAATTGTCATGCCAGAAAAGCATGTCTTTCCTATCCCGTACCTTCCTGAAAATAATACGCTGAGAGAGATTTCTGCAGTGAAGAAGGAACTTCCACGTACCAGATTGAGAGGCGTCTCCTTTTGCAACATAAAACCTGGAAGAATCCTTATATTTTTTACGCATGTACTCAGCCCATAAGCCTTTGACCTGAAGGAATCTCCATGTTAATTTAATCCCAGAAGCAAGATTCAAATCAGTAAGTAATCTTAGACCAACACCCCCTTCCTCCTTAGGTCTGCAAGAGTCTCTCCAGGCCCAAGATTTAGTAGAACCCCAGATAAATTTTCTACACATGGAAGTCAGGGTTCGCAGAATAGATGTAGGAACTTTATATACCTGTATCCAGAAAGCAATCATTCCATAAATCACACTTCTTACCAGCTCGATGCGCCCAGAGATAGATAAAAGGGAAGAGGTCCACCCACTCAGCCGCTTCCTACACTTATCAATCAAGCGGCTATACATATGTGCTTTGGGATAATTGGATGAGAGAGGAAGCCCCAGGTAAGTAGTAATAGTATTTGCCCGCTTAGCACCCAAATAATCAGCAAGTTCGCCAGGATTCTTCACACCTTTGCTGAACATGGATAGACTCTTCTCCAAGTTGATCTCCAGACCTGTGAAGTTCTTGAAATCCTCCAGCAAATTTTAAGGCCCCTTAGTGATTTTCCAGTTGCACGGCAGAAAACCAAAAGGTCATCAGCAAATAACAAATAAGATATAGATCCAGCTCGTTTCATAGGATGGACGGTACCTTTAGCAATAGCCTTGGCCAAAAGGAGAGAGAAAGCTTCCATGATAATAACAAATAGAAATGGGGATAAAGGATCTCCTTGTCTTATCCCTCTATTTCCACCAAAGAAGCCCATAGAGGACCCATTTACCATAACAGAGAAAGATGCAGTAGAGATGCATTCCTTAATCCAGCTGATGAACTTATTCCCGAAACCCATCTGATGCAAAATATAATACACAAACTCTCTGTTAACACTGTCGAAGGCCTTTCTGAGGTCCAATTTCAGACATGCCCTGGACCCCATGGGATTGCTAAAATCCCTGATCTGCTCATGAGCAAGTAAAGTACAATCAGAAAGCAGTCTCCCATGAATGAACGCAGATTGGTTAGGGGAAACCAACTCGCTAATAATTCTCTTCAGTCTGTTGCAAATCACTTTGCTAATGATTTTATAAATGATATTGCAGCAAGCAATAGGCCTGTAATCTCCTAGCGAAGAGGCATTAGCATTTTTTGGAACCAAGGTAAGGAAAGTATGATTCACCTGTTTAAGCAATGAAGAAGATTTGAAGAAAGATTGGACAGCTTCAACAACATCATGTCCAATAAGATGCCAGTTGTGCTGGAAAAAGAATCCATTGTACCCATCGGGACCTGGGGCTTTAGAAGACCCAATCTGAAAAGTCGCCTCTTTAATTTCTTCTGTAGTGACCATTCTTTCCATCCACCTAGCTGTTTCCTCCTTAAGTTTCTTTTTAGGGGCAAGATTGGGGAAGACATTCCAATAATGGGTCTGGTTATATAGGTGTCACGCACCGCTTCCCAAAAATGTGGAGGCGAGACGTGAGAAGGTCCGCTCAGACTTGAAGCTGCAAGGCTCCAAGCCCGATAAGCGTCAATCAACAATAATCTGGCAGGTCCTTGCAACGCAATACGAAACAACGATAAGAATAATGAAGTGAGACAATAAGCAATTTATTCAATCTCAGAATATCCATAAAATAAATTACAATATCACAGAAAAGCCACCAGGCTCAAAAGGAAAAGCTAAGACCCAAACATGGCCAACAAGGTATAACATACAAGCAAGGGTGCCACGTACCAACAACTAACAGCAAATCTAAACAAGGAAGATAACATAAGCGGCCTCTAAGACTGGTCACCAATGACCACGAACTCCTCCTCAGTAACCACTGGCTCAGCGCCAGCAAACACTATGTCCTCAGCGACAAACTCAGGCTCGGGATCTAACATGTGTCACCCAAAAGAGAAAAGGGGCACATGTCAGCAAGTCGAAAGACTTGTGCAAGGAAACTGAAAGAAAGGTAAACTAACAACCTAGCAGTTAAAGTATGGTGCATGGCATGGCAAGTATCGTATGGAAGTAACAAGTGAAGTACAAGTAGCAAGTAACAAGTGGTAGGTGTGAAATGTATTGTCAAGTAACAAGTACAGGGATCACCCACACACATGTGAGTGCCCTATTGCCCGCAGGCTGTATTCAAGTACAAGGGATCACTCACACACAGGTGAGTGCGCTATTGCCCGCAGGCTGTATTGAGCTCGTTTTCTGGACCACGAGCCAGATTTATAATTGGCCTAGGGTTGTGCCCGCAAAACGGGTGCCAAGCCGGAACAAGTAGCACTAGTGTGTAGCGATGCTACACAATCACGATGAGGGTTCAAGCATGCAATGACATGAGCAGATATTCGCGTACGGTTAATTGAAATTAAACATGACAGGTAAAATGCAATGACATGAACAGATATTCGCATACCGTTAATTTAAATTAAACATGGCAGTTAAAGATGCATGGATGACATGAACAGTTAATACGCGTACCGTTAATTGAAATTAAACGTGACATACAAGCATGATGAAGGTGACGGACCAAGCTTCGTTGTCAAGCTAGGTCAATGGCGTCTAGACAGCTATCCTTTCACTGTCTAGTCTCTTTTACGCTAAAGCAAGGTAATGGCCTAAGGACATGGCCCAAATCAAGAGATGCAAGTTTCACTTGCCTAGCACCGAGGATGACGATCAACGAGGCCGTCACACAAATGCTAACTACGGAGATGAGATCGTTGCCATGGCAAAACAATATTAGAACAACATCCAACCTTGTTTTATTAGTGTTTCACAAAAACACAAATGGGTCATGAGAATATTAAGAGATCGATTTATTACCGAATCGTTAGCGGAAGAACGATGCCGAGCAAGCATGGCGACGGAAGAAACGATCCGGGGATCCTACGGTTCAGATCTGGAATGGATGTGGAAATCTGGAGAAAATGTGATTAAAGGGGGTTTTGAAGAGGAGATTGAAGCTTGGCCAATGGAGGTGAGATGGAGCTTGGGATGGTGGAGATAGGCTTGAGATGAAGGAGGAAGGGTTTGGGGAAGATGGAGAAGGATTTGGGGAAGACAATGGCTCAGGAGAAAAGAAAGAAAGTGAAAGTGATCGGGTCTATTTATAGGAAGAATCTGGCGGCTGCCCAGAAATTAGGGTTTCGACACTGATTAGTCGGTCAAAGAGCAACCACTGACCGACTAGTTTAGGAACTAGTCGGTCGGTTGACCAACGCAGACCGACTAAGTGTAAACAGTAACTCCTGACGAAAAATATGATTTAGATTTAGTCGGGCAATGAACAACTACTGACCGACTTGTTTCTCATCTAGTCGATCGACGAACGTTCTTAGACAGAATAAGAATGAATAGTACTTGGTATCAAAATGATCATAGAGCTAGTCGGTTAAAGAACGATTGCTGACCGACTAGTTTCTCATCTAGTCGGTCGATAAATGTTCTTAGACCGACTAACGATAAACAGTAACTCCTGAATAATTGATTCAACGAACTAGTCGGTTTGAGAAGAGTTCCTGACCAACTAGATTGGAATCTAGTCGGTTGGTTCTCCTTCTTGAACCAACTAACGTGTACGGAAAGTGCCGAATTGAAGCACGAAGCTTCGAGAAGATTCCTACGGCTTCTAAGATCAACCTACCTCTAAGATATGAGCGATATGAAGCTCGTCATGAGTGACTTACTCCAAGCTCAACGATCTAAGGAAGAAGCTAGGAAATCACAACGAAACGAACGAAAGTGAAAGCTACGGAGACGGAAATCACACGCAAGGAGAAAATCCACCAAAACATATATATATATATATCGATAACACTAATATAGAAAAACCAGTCGTTACATCCTACCCACCTTAGAATAAAGCCCGTCCTCGGACTTTCTAACATATCTAGTCGCTCTAGTAACTACCCCAATCATATCACATTCAATCAGGTAAAGTTATTACAAGTGCTTATATTCGCACTAGGTAATCAAACATTAACACTACTAGCATGCATCATCCACGCACATCATACTCTTATACCTATCATAGCCATTCATACTCATACATGTATCTCAATCATATATATACATACATCCCTTATATAGCTATTACTTACCTAGCACAAAACAATAGTCCATATACTCACAGCCAATTAAATAGTTCACACTAGTAAATACCATCGTAACACTCTACGTTAGGTAGCTACCTATGAACAAGGCAATAAGAATACACTACTCCCTATATCTCCTAGTATACATCCAATACCAAACACGTAAACACACGTAAACACACCACACCATCTAAACTCAATTTATTATATTTAATATACTTCCACCATCATTATAATTTCACAATTTATAGCCATTCCAATACATGCAAATATTTCACTATAACTTCACATCACATACGACCCTATAATTATACCCACGACACGCCACACATATTATAGTCACCAAAACTTATAACTAAGCACATACTTACCCGTGTATGGTGCACACCCACACACGCTAATATTTCATTCATATTTACCAATCATACGATTATAAACTCAGTACATCGACACGCTTAGTTTTAGCTAGTGTATATATATATATATATATATATATATATATATATATATATATATATATATATATATATATATATATATATATATATATATATATATTCACGCATGCAAGCCCCCTAATAAATAACTATACCACAAGACCAACACCTATAACTATATACTGGTTTAGTGACCCACAATCATGTGCGTAACACAACCGGACACAAACAATCCAAATATTATACATACATCACCCACCACTATACACCAACCACATACAAATACACCAACGTACATAGAGTATACCCACTCAAGCTTGAGTGAGACTCAAAATCATAGCAGAATAATTCCATATACATAACACAACATCCATACATATACCAATACTATCTAATGCATACACGTCTACCAACATAACCATATACATATCAAAATGTCAAACACCCTTAATATCTAATCAGGTAATATCACATATTTCAATCACTTCATATACCATGATATTATTACAAACATCAGCACACCTATAATTACAATACTCTCCCTAATAAATGCTGTCATCGTATGGTCACATACATGTATCATATATTCATACCATATCCATCCATCTATAATTGGCACATCAATACACTTACTTCATCCATTAGTTAAGATATGTTGTAGTCAGGTATACTGATCACTCCGTATTTTACACCTTTTTCCCGCATGTTTGCATGCCATTTAGATCGCTCAAATCATGTTTTTCACGATTTATCGACGATATTGTGATACTTTTCACGATTTGTTGTTTTTGTCGTATTTCAGGAGATTTGGAGCGATTTGGAGTGATTCCGAGATGCACCCACTCCGGAGTGTCACCGAAGACTTCCCTGAGGGGTATTTTGAGATTGGAGAGGAGCGGAAGAAGAAAGAACGTCGTAGGAGCGACGAGGAGGCAAAAACACTCAGAATGGGCATTTTCAGTGTCTCACTCGGCCGAGTGAAGGAGTTACTCGGCCGACCAGCGAGACCCCGCTCGGCTGGCCAGATCGGACACACTCCAAGTGTGCACTCAGCCGAGCATCAGAAGCCGCCTCGGCCGAGTGACGTATCCCGTCCGCCCGAGTGGCACTCAGACGACGCCCATCAAAAAATCCCGACTTACTATTTTTCGTCAGTCTGAGCAGCAGAAGCCCCACTCGGCCGAGTGGCAATTGCCGTCCGCCCGAGTGGAGTATCCCGTCCGCCCGAGTGAAGATAGCCCATCGGCCGAGTGACGACAACTCACTCGGCCGAGTGACGCCCGAAGTGACGACCCCCAAGACCCCAGACTTACTGGAATCCGTCAGGGTTTCTCACTCGGCCGAGCGACATTTGTCACTCGGCCGAGTGAGCAGCGCTGCCTGTAGCGAAAATCACGATTTTGGAGCTACGCAGGGGCAGTTTGGTCACGAATTTTTGGGCAGTTTTGGGGGGTATTTAACCCCAGATTCTAACCTAGTTTAGAGAGCTTTTTTATTACTTTTGGCAGCCTTTTTAGATTAGACTTTTTAGAGTTTAATTCTTGTGATTGGAGAGGAGAGAAAAGTGCTATTTTGTTGGATTCTTGGAAAGCTACATTGGTTTGTCTCCCTCTCTATTAAAAATCCTATTTTTATTGCTATTTTGAATATTGCCATGAATTCTATTGCTATTTCAATTGATTGTTCTTCCATTTGCGATATGATTTGTGAGTAGTCGTAACGTCTTAGGGCGTGGGAATGAACCCTACGAGCCCAATTTCCGATTTGTGACGATTTGGTAGAACTATTGCTAGAATTGATTAGGTTTAGTTTGGGATTGATATAACACAGATAGCTAGGTGTTCATATCTATTGGGATTTGCAAGAGATTGGATCCCAATTCGATAGGAAACCCTAGAAATCTGAATTGGGTTGAAATTGAGTTTCCGTAGTACCGGTTTGCAAGAGATTGGACCGATACTAGGATCCTCGGTTGCAAATCTATACCGATACCCGTTTGCAAGAGATTGGACGGGTAGGAACTATCCCAACCTAGGTCGTAGCCCGAGTTTGCACGAGAGTGGGCTCGGGATGCGATTGAACGATGACGTTGATCCTAATGCTAGCTTGCCTAGGCTAGGGTTTGCAAGAGATTGGATCCGAGCCTAGGTTTGCTATAGACCGGCAACAGCGCGAGAGCGTGAGCTAGGTTTTATATTCAGTTGCAACTAGTTCACCCGACATTCTACCCTAGCAATTGTGAAACCGATGAATCATAATGACGAGATATGGTGAGTAGCGGGGATTCCCTATTCCCTAGGCGTCTTTATTTGATTTTATATCTCTTTACATTATTTGACGATTGTGACAACATCGCCGAAAGGCAATTTCCTACTTTTCTGTCCATATAGCCAGGTTGTTCGGAGAAGGCACTGTCATACGTCCTCACTGTGTTCGATACCCACTCGCCGCTACACCGTGTGCTTGCGGTAAAACTACACGGTCCCTCTTTAGTGTGTACGCCCGGGCGCAATCAAGTTTTTGGCGCCGTTGCCGGGGAGGCGATTGTGTTTGATCCTACCACCCTAGCTATTTTTTTCTTTTTATTTTATTTCTTCATTTTTTATCTAACCCTTCCATTGTGCTAATCACTTCTTTGAAACTTTGTTTTCCCGTGCATGTACACGAGATCCACAGCGGACCCCGTAGATATATTGTTTGATCCTGAGATCGAGCGTACATTGCGGAGAATCAGAGCGGAGAGGAGACCCGATACGGAAGGGAGGTTTATGAACGTTCGGGAGACGCCTGAAGAGTTAGCGGCAAGAATGGCGAGGATTATTTCCATTCGAGATAGGCTCCGGGCTAAGACTTCCTCCAAAACCTCGTCCATGGCCATGCCGGAGTTGGCGGCCGACAAGAATTTTGAGTTGAAGGCCGGACTTGTGGTTCTGATGCAGCATGATCTATTTCATGGGAACGCCCATGAAAATCCCCACTACCACATCCAGCTCTTCCTATCAAAGTGTGCCACCTTCCAGATGCCGGGCGTCACCCTAGATGCCATCAGACTGCACCTCTTCCCTTTCACACTAAAGGATAGAGCTCTTTATTGGTTGAAGACGTAAGCTGAAGGAGTCTTTACCACATGGGACGAGTTGGCGAGCGCGTTTATTGACAAGTTCTATCCGCCCTCCAAGACGGTAAATATTAGGAGTGCTCTCATGTCCTTCAAGCAAGGACCTCAAGAGATACTCTACGAGGCATGGGAGAGCTTCAAAGACCTGCAGCATCAGTGCCCCCACCATAGCATTGAAGATTGGAAGCTAGTCCATAGCTTCTACAATGGTCTCCAACCGGGGACCAAGCAGATTATTGATGCCGGGCAAATGGGGCCATCCTATCGAAGACTCCCGACAAAGCTACGGCCTTAATTGAGGAGATGGCCTCGAACAATCAACAATGGGCCGACGAGCGAGGACACTCTTCGTCCTCCTTAAAGCCGTCTAGCATCTATGAGGCCAAGGCCGTGGCGGAGCTGACCACCAAGTTCGATTCTTTCCACAAGGTGGTGGAGAGACTAGAGAAATATATCACGGAGCCCAAAGGAGCCCCTTCCACATCCACACCAACAAGTCAAATGTGCGATTGGCAAGACCAATCCCAAGCTATGTATTTGGGAGGAGAACAAGGAGAGGGATCTTTGGAGCAAGTTCAATACGTCGCGGGGAACCAAGGATATTGGGCCAATCCGGCCGCTAGAAACCATCCCGGTTTCTCCTATGCAAACAATGATGGAGCATTGAACCCCCCGCAACAACCACCTTACCAAGCTCGACAACAACAACAACAACAACAACATTATCCACCGAGGGGGCCTCCGCAACAAAATTTCCCACCAAAGCCACAAGTGGGGCCCTATAGGCCGCCCGGATACCATCAAGGGTGGAGAAATCCAAACCCTCCACAAGCTCAACAACGTTCTGACTTTGAAGCTAGAGTGGAGGAGTTTATGGTCGAGCAGAAGAAGACTAATGCTTCCTTGAAGGTGAGCCAAGATTCCCTTGCAACTGTTGTAGGCCAAATCTCGGAGCAACTTACGTTGCTCAATCGAAATAGTCAACAGTTGCCGGCTCAACCCGAGCAAAATCCACGTGGCACCACCGGACATATCAACGCCGTGGTTGCAGTTACTACGAGGGGCGGGAAGGATACCACCCCCGTCATGATTCCAACCAAGGAGCCCGTGGTGGAGAGAGTAGAGCCAAGTGAGCCGGTCATTGAAGTTGAGAGAGAGAAAGAGCCGCAAGGGGAAGAAAAGTCCAGAGCGGAGCAGCTGATTGAAGAGAGGCGTTTTATGCCACCGTTCCCATTCCCTCAGAGGCTTGCTAGAGCAAAGATGGAGAACCGGCTAGCCAAGTTTCTCGAATATTTGAGGGGGTAAGCCTCAATATCCCCTTCCTCGACGCTATCGTGGAAATCCCGACATAGGCCAAGTTCTTAAAAGATTTGATTACGGGAAGAAAGAGGAAGGAGAAAATCATGCTCGCTGAGGAGGGGACTTGGTTCACCAAGAGAGAGAAGGAGCCCGCCAAATTCAAAGACCAGGGGAGTTTCCGAATTCCTTGCACCTTAGGCGGCGTCCCTCTACAAAAGGCGTTAGTAGACTTAGGGGCTAGTGTTAGCCTCATGCCTCTCTCTATGTTCCGAAGACTAAACACCGGCACAGAATTGAAGCCTACCGACATGCGGATACAACTAGCAGATGGTCGGATCACAAGGCCGGTAGGGATCGCAGAGGACATCCCGTTACAAGTACCGGGAGGCATATGTTTGACATGCAACTTTGTGATCATGGATGTCAAGGAGGAGGGAGATACGTCGCTAATACTTGGACGCCCGTTCCTCGCCACCGCTGGTGTCATTGTCGACGTACGAGAAGGGACTCTAACATTGAACGTCGGCAACATCGAGGTGGAGCTTCATATACCCAAGGCAATGAAACACATGCCTTATCATGAGGAGCTGGACTATATGGACCTCCTTGACGAGGTCATTGAGGAGGCGATCCCCCATTCCATTGGCGTACTATTCGAGGAAGACTTTGAGGAAGGCCCGGATTTGTGCCAAGAAGAAAAGATGGAGCACTCCCCCGATCTCTCCATGGAAGTTGATGAAGGCGACGCCGATGTCACGAGAATACGAGAGCTCTGCAAGCTCTCAAAGATGAGGACTCCGAAGAAAGCCCCATCGATACGAAAACCGGTGTCACCGGTGAAGCCAAGGCCCGGACCAAGCACTAGCTTAGGGGAGTCACCCCCCAACACTACCTGAGACGAAGGAGTAATGAGGAAGAACACGCCGCCACAACATCCAAATCCGAGCGTTCCTCCCGATAAATTCGACGGGTGCATCTCATATGCACCCAATATCCCGCATTAAATTGAAAATCCAAGGGGGTCGAGCTCAAGACCTTAATCGAGCGCTTGTCGGGCTGCTGGGGATTACGTTTCGAGACGACGCACACCGCGTCGTTTTTGAGCGCATTTCCCAGCGCTCGATTGTACCCTCCAGGTTCGCACACCTTACAGACCTAGGACGCCTGGGGGTACTTGAGGGGATGCTCACGTTGTATGACAACGTGGGCTGGCGAGATTTTTTCCAAGTGTCGGCGGACACCTTCATCCGTCCGACACTTGAGGTGCTTAGTTCTATAGCCCGGACCGACGAGGGATGCTCGTTTAGGTTTATGGACCGGGAGTGCCAGGTCACTCTCGGTATGATGAGAGCATTCTTTTCGTGGCCCGATATCCCCGGGGCCGACCGTGGTTATGCCCCCACTCACATCCCCCCACCTTCTTTCGATTCCCACACTTTCTGGGCCCGGATCACGGGTTTACCAGCTGCCTTTGACCCTAGTAGGGCCAAGGCCTCAGCCATCGTCCACCCCTGCCTCCGCATAGCTCAGCGCCTTATGGCGACTACCTTTTTGGCGAGGTATAAGCCTGGGACGATGTCCACGCCGGAGCTTTATTTGCTCTATGCGATGACGCGCCCCAGAGTTCTAGCTAGGGGGAGTGACGAGTTGGTCCCGGCCGTCGTGATTGATATCACGAGCTGGTTTTTGGACCGCATCATCGTATCGGTGGGCGCTCGCTCGCCGATATGTTGCGGCGGTCTGATCACCCTGCTCGCCCTGATGACCGACGAGGACCTACCGGCCGATTTGCGTCGTTCTCCGGGCCCCACTTCACTGTCTATAGACGTCATGGCCCGGATGAAGATGCTTCGTCTGCACGGCCAGCGACATTGGGTCTGGTTGGACGGTCCCTACGGTGCTGACTACATGATCCTTCCGAGCCCAGCTCGGACACAGATAGCACCAGCACAGGTGGACTGGCTTCCGGTGATGGATCTCCTGATCCCCGCCGCCTACGTGCTTGAGGCCGAGGAGGCTGAGCAGGCTGAGCAGGCCCACGCTGCACACGCTGCACCCGTTGACCCCGTGGCCCCTCAGCCTGTGCCTGATATTTTTGCTGCTCTCGACACCTCTGTCCACACTTCTGCCGGTGTCGGGAGTACACTTGCTGAGCCCACCACCACTCCCACCACAGCTGGCCCTCTGTCTGTTGAGCCCCTTTGCTCCGCACTACCCGAGCGCCACCTACTTTTGTTGAGAGCGGAGAGCCCTCTTTCGATGTCGTCGTGGAGACCATGGCCAGTATGATCTCTGCTGTGATTTCACCTTTTGGACCCCACACTGCCTCCCCAGCGGTTGTCGCTTCTATCTCCACCGCAGCCGTACTTTCTGAGAGTGTTGTGACGTATGTTCCCACATCTGTGTCACTGACCTCTCTTGCTGCCTCGTCGCCACTCTTATATTCCACTTCCGCTGCTGCTGCTTCCACCTCACACTAGCCTGTGCCCTAGCCTCGCCCTGAGGCTGGGCCCCCACTTGTGAGCACAACACCCTTCCTCCACATGCCTGCTGAGCCCATCCACTACACCACCCGAGCCCACCCGCCCCGTCCTGCACAGCACAGACACGTGCGTCCCTCTGCACCACCTCCCCCCGACACTGTACTTCAGAGCATTCATGCTCTTGAGGGGGGCGGTGAGTGCCCTCAGAGGTGACCTCAGGACCATGTCAGCCACCGTCACCGCTATGGCCAGCCGCTTCGACCTACTTCCGGGCATTCACTATTGCCTCACTCAGATTCTCGATCGGCTTCCTCGCGTACCGACCGTACCCACACCCACCCAGCAGGTACCCACACCCACTCCCACACCCACCCGGCCTGCTCCTACACCCACACCCACACCCCCACCCACCCAGCAGACTGTCCCCCAGCCACCACCACCTCCTCCTCCACCTCCGCCTCAGGACGGAGACAGCGCAGCACCACCCTCTTAGGCACCCTTGATGCCATTGATCTTTTTTGCCGTCATGCTGCCCGTCTCTGCTTGGTCCTGATGATTCCCCCCCTCCCCTCACTGTTTTGGGCCCACATTTTGATCACATCTTTCTATATCATTTTTGGGAGAGAGTGAGAGTCTTTTTGGTGTGACACTCTTATATCTGATTCACTCTTATATCTGCATGCATCATGTCCGCATCATATTTTCTTTTTGTTGTTTTTATTTATTTTTTTATTTTTCATCATGCTTGCATCCTCACATACCCCTACCATTACACGTCTCTTGGTGTGCCACACTTTGCACATTGAGGACACTGTGTACTTTCGCTTGGGGGAGTGAGTTCTCACGTTTTTTTCGATTTACCACCTTTATTTTTAGTTTTTTCACGCCATTTTCCGCATTCGCACTCACTCTCATCACGTTTTTCCTTTTTTTACCATGCATCACGTTTTTCTTATTTTCTTCGTGTGCCGCATTGTAAATAGTTTTATTTTCCCTTTTTATCTTTATTTCTTTCATCTCATGCTAGAGATGACTTTTCTGTGATGATGATGACGTGGAGTTAGCTTTCTCTATATGCATGCTATATTTGTCATGTCTTAGCTTTTATTTCTGATATCATATGCTATGATTTGCCTTGCATTTAGAGATAGTAACCCACATTTTTTCCGTATGAAAATGGATGAAATTCTATTATTAGCTGAGTCTGAATATTCATATGTATGCTATCGTAGAAAACACACCAAGATTTGCATGACTTGTACACTTCACTTCAGGATGATTGAATGATGTTAGCTATGATAAATCTGGATTAGTTTGCTTTTTTGTGATCGAAACCGAGTAGATTAGATTACCCTGCTGAAGTTGTCGTGCACGTCTTATAGAGTGAACTGAGAGACATATTTATTTCTTTCTCCACATATCTTGAACATCAATTCTCTATTTTAAAATCATTGGTGAATCTCCCCTTAGCGATTCTAGTATTTGGCATTTCCCCCGCTATTAAATTCCATGATCCAAATTTCCCAAAACCAAAAAAGAGAAAGAAAAATTCTTATATATCCTTCTCTCTCTTTTGATTTGGGATCATTGAGTATATATGCTATTAAGAAAAAAAAAGAGAAAAGAAAAGAAAAGAAAAGAAAAAGATTTGAGAAAAAGAAAAGAAAAGAGAAAAGAATCTCAATAATCGATCCCATCTCATACACTCTCTCTTTCTTCCCTCTTTTTGTTTTTATTTTTATTTTCTTTTGCATTTGGAGCTTCTAAAGAAATGGGGAATGTAAATACAGTTTTGTATATGCCACCACGCTTATAGATAAGCTTGGGGAGAGAATCCAATGATTTGTCAGAGAGTGACTACCTGACGGTGCATGACAACCAAGGCTAAGTAATATTCTATACTCGGTGAGATTGTTTTAGCTTTACGAAATCCAGAAATCTACGCCTAGCATTCATTTCATGAAATCCATGCTTTTCTATTCTTTCTATTCTATTGTGTGATACTCTTATACTCCTCATAGAAAGCATTCAATTGAAAAGTGTGTGATCAGCGATATTGTATACCGCTTTAAATGATTCAGACGATGTTAATCTTAGAATTATTCCATTTTTCATATTATATCAATATTCTTGGGTTTTCTTTCTCTATTTGCATTATTATACTATGATATCGAAATAAAAGTCTTTGACATGTGTTTTACATTCGGTGCATGCTATATGAGTAAGCAAAACCCACGTCCCGAGAAAAATGATCTAGCAGCTTCCCACTTCGCTTTCTTCTTTCTTCTTCGTTTTTCATTTTTCGTTTTTCCATCGTTTTCATTTTCTAATTTCACCGGGTTCGCCTTTTACTTATCTTCCTCGAGGACGAGTAAGAGGTAAGCTTGGGGGATTTTGATCACTCCGTATTTTACACCTTTTTCCCCGCATGTTTGCATGCCATTTAGATCGCTCAAATCATGTTTTTCACGATTTATAGACGATATTGCGATACTTTTCACGATTTGTTGTTTTTGTCGTATTTCAGGAGATTTGGAGCGATTTGGAGTGATTCCGAGATGCACCCACTCCGGAGTGTCACCGAAGACTTCCCTGAGGGGTATTTTGAGATTGGAGAGGAGCTGAAGAAGAAAGAACATCGTAGGAGCGACGAGGAGGCAAAAACACTCAGAATGGGCATTTTCAGTGTCTCACTCGGCTGAGTGAAGGCGTCACTCGGCCGACCAGCGAGACCCCGCTCGGCCGGCCAGATCGGATACACTCCAAGTGTGCACTCAGCTGAGCATCAGAAGCCGCCTCGGCCGAGTGACGTATCCCGTCCGCCCGAGTGGCACTCAGACGACACCCATCAAAAACTCCCGACTTACTGTTTTTGTCAGTCTGAGCAGCAGAAGCCCCACTCGACCGAGTGGCAATTGCCGTCCGCCCGAGTGGAGTATCCCGTCCGCCCGAGTGAAGATAGCCCATCGGCCGAGTGACGACAACTCACTCGGCCGAGTGACGCCCGAAGTGACGACCCCCAAGACCCCAGACTTACTGGAATCCGTCAGGGTTTCTTACTCGGCCGAGCGACATTTGTCACTCGGCCGAGTGAGCAGCGCTGCCTGTAGCGGAAATCACGATTTTGGAGCTACGCAGGGGCAGTTTGGTCACGAATTTTTGGGCAGTTTTGGGGGGTATTTAACCCCAGATTCTAACCTAGTTTAGAGAGCTTTTTTATTACTTTTGGCAGCCTTTTTAGATTAGACTTTTTAGAGTTTAATTCTTGTGATTGGAGAGGAGAGAAAAGTGCTATTTTGTTGGATTCTTGGAAAGCTACATTGGTTTGTCTCCCTCTCTATTAAAAATCCTATTTTTATTGCTATTTTGAATATTGCCATGAATTCTATTGCTATTTCAATTGATTGTTCTTCCATTTGCGATATGATTTGTGAGTAGTCGTAACGTCTTAGGGCGTGGGAATGAACCCTACGAGCCCAATTTCTGATTTGTGACGATTTGGTAGAACTATTGCTAGAATTGATTAGGGTTAGTTTGGGATTGATATAACACGGATAGCTTGGTGTTCATATCTATTGGGATTTGCAAGAGATTGGATCCCAATTCGATAGGAAACCCTAGAAATCCGAATTGGGTTGAAATTGAGTTTCCGTAGTACCGGTTTGCAAGAGATTGGACTGATACTAGGATCCTCGGTTGCAAATCTATACCGATACCAGTTTGCAAGAGATTGGACGGGTAGGAACTATCCCAACCTAGGTCGTAGCCCGAGTTTGCACGAGAGTGGGCTCGGGATGCGATTGAACGATGACGTTGATCCTAATGCTAGCTTGCCTAGGCTAGGGTTTGCAAGAGATTGGACCCGAGCCTAGGTTTGCTATAGACCGGCAACAGCGCGAGAGCGTGAGCTAGGTTTTACATTCAATTGCAACTAGTTCACCCGACATTCTACCCGAGCAATTGTGAAACCGATGAATCACAATGACGAGATACGGTGAGTAGCGGGGATTCCCTATTCCCTAGGCGTCTTTATTTGATTTTATATCTCTTTACATTATTTGACGATTGTGACAACATCGCCGAAAGACAATTTCCTACTTTTCTGTCCCTATAGCCAGGTTGTTCGGAGAAGGCACTGTCATACGTCCTCCCTGTGTTCGATACCCGCTCGCCGCTACACCGTGCGCTTGCGGTAAACTACACGGTCGCTCTTTAGGGTGTACGCCCGGGCGCGATCATATACCTCATGGTATACACGCATACGACATCTCATAAAAACAAGTAATACCAATCAAACAATTATAATCCTACTATCATATGTATATCACACTTATACTCATGCAGCTAATACATAACTACCTACACACAACATACCAATACCAACCACAAACAACTTCATATGCATCATGGAATTTAATACACTACGACGACACAACAATTTACACTAATCGGGTACACCAAACTATATTAAGGTTGACCCAGACGACGACAAGCTCTATTGGCTAGACAAAAGGAAAGAAACTGAAATCAAAAGCGTAACGAATAGAATGATCGAAAAGCATGAGAACGGCCGTGTAACGATGTAATGATGCTCCATTAGGATACATGGAAAACAGTGTGTAAAAGATATAAGTTAAAACGAAGAGTACGAAACCGGTCGATAAAATGAGTTGTTCGAAATAAGTTTGAGTCGAATATATATAATAAGAGGAAATGGTTTATTTAGCTTATATAAAGCTATCACGAGTAAAATTAAATCATTTACATGAACATATAGGGCGTATGTTAGAAAATGTTATGCGGCAGTAGTTTAAAAATTTTGGAAAAGTTTCGAGATTCAAGGAATGAAATCAGATCAAATATAGTGTGGGGAATTTAAGCTCATGCCAAATGTTTTTCCAAGTCTTAAAACTGAAGAGAAATTCCAATAACCGTATTGAAAGTACTTTTTAGAGAATCCGGGTTCGCCAGCAGAAACTGATTTATACAAGGGTCTTAACACACGAGCACAACGAACATAGTACTGATATATAAAAATAATTGTAGTTCTATTCTAAAAATCATTTTTAGAAATATGTATGATGAATGGAAAGGTAGTAACATCTTAGTAGTATGGAAGTAAGTGGGAGGATTTATATAGAATTATTAAATTGGTAATAAATCTTTAAAACCGAATTATGGAGGTTCTAACTCAGGAAATGGTTTCGAAAAGTAATTTTACGAAAATCTGAACTAGGGAAAACGTTGAGCATAAAATCGACTTGCTGAAAGCTGAGGTCCCATATGACTTGAAAGGTATATAAGAAGCAAACACGATGCGGTATTTGAATAAGTTTTAATGGCATAAGTAAGAAAAGAAAATTATAATTCAGGTTAGGAAAAAACAGAAGTATGGTTCAGAATAAAATTGGTATATGAAAAGGGGCAAGACATTCATATCGATATGAAAATATAGGCTGGAAAATATTATAAACCAATAATCAAAAATCTCGACAAAAGTTTCAATGTTTAGAAAAGAGCAAATAAATTTAAGTCGCAAAAGCGTATGAAATCTAACATATATATTAAAAGTTTTCGAACAAATTTAAACTTAGCGAAAGAGGAACATCGAAAATACTTTTAGGTGAAACAAGGATTTGCCACAAGAACGGGTTGGTATAAAGACTTGAAGTACGGGCACGACAAACTTGTAATTAGTATACATTCATAAATTAATTGGAGTTATATTTATCTTGAAAGAAGTACTTTAAAGTACGTATGGTAAATAGCTAAAATGAATTTCGCAATATTAGAAAAGGTGGTATATCGAATTATTGAAATAATACTAAGTTTAAAATCAAGTGCGGACGATATATGTTAGAAAAATAGTTCGAGATAGTAATTTAAAATTACGACCAAATAGTCTTCAAAATCTAAGAATGACTTTTAGCTCAAACGGAAGTAATGGAAATATACTGAAAAAAGGTTTAAAACAAAATTTAAATCGAGTGGAAACTTTCAATAAGGAAAATTTAAAAACGACTTTGGAAGAATCAAGATTTGCAACGGGAAGATTTGAAGGGTCAACGATAATAGTAAGGAGGGGATCATGTGAATCGAGGGCAATGAATGTGGTTGTGTGAGGCATGCACCTAAATTACGATTCAAGAAAACTACGACGAAAACCTACGGTCAGTAACACCGAAGTGTAGTGACCAGGAAAAGATTGAATCAGAGGGTCCTAATCATCGGTTGACTAAAGGTCAAGGGAAATTTAACACTAAGGCGTCCTAGTGGCTAGAGTATATTAGAGGCCTTAAGGAAGGTTCTAAGAGAATCGAGATCATGTTCTATTGGGCCCGAAATCGATGAACCCAAGCGAACGGCTAAAGAAATCTTAGGAATCTATCATGGTCAGAGCTAGACAGGAACCACTAAGGTAACTCTTAAGACTATCATATCAATCACTAGCATGGAGTCTAATAAACAATCAGGGGCCTCTAACTAGCAAGAACAAACTTCTAACTAAGTCTCACTATAGTCCCGACCTAATGGATTCCCTATCAAGCTGGGATAGGTGCTCTAACACGTCTACTAGCCACCTAAGACATAGGAACGCTAAAAACCTAGACTCCGGGCTTATAATTTGGATGTTCTAATTTATTTAATGGACATTCTATAATTATTATCGTTGTTCCGATAGCTCGCATTTGCAAATGGACCTGCATGGGCCACCAATAAAACCTGTCACGCCCCGCTTCCCAAAAATGTGGAAGCGAGACGTGAGAAGGTCCGCTCAAACTTGAAGCTGCAAGGCTCCAAGCCCGATAAGCGTCAATAAACAATAATCTGGCAGGTCCTTGCAACACAATACGAAACAACGATAAGAATAATAAAGTGAGATAATAAGCAATTTATTCAATCTCAGAATATCCATAAAATAAATTACAATATCACAGAAAAGCCACCAGGCTCAAAAGGAAAAGCTAAGGCCCAAACATGGCCAACAAGGTACAACATACAAGCAAGGGTGCCACGCACCAACAACTAACAGCAAATCTAAACAAGGAAGAGAACACAAGCGACCTCTAAGACTGGTCACCAATGACCACGAACTCCTCCTCAGCAACCACTGGCTCAGCACTAGCAAACACAACGTCCTCAGCGACAAACTCAGGCTCAGGATCTAACATGTGTCACCCAAAAGAGAAAAGGGGCACATGTCAGCAAGTCGAAAGACTTGTGCAAGGAAACTGAAAGAAAGGTAAACTAACTACCTAGCAGTTAAAGTATGGTGCATGGCATGGTAAGTATCGTATGGAAGTAACAAGTGAAGTACAAGTAGCAAGTAACAAGTGGTAGGAGTGAAATGTATTGTCAAGTAACAAGTCCAAGGGATCACCCACACATATGTGAGCGCCCTATTGCCCGCAGGCTGTATTCAAGTACAAGGGATCACTCACACACAGGTGAGTGCCCTATTACATGCAGGCTGTATTGAGCTCGTTTTCTGGACCACGAGCCAGATTTGTAATTGGCCTAGGGTTGTGCCCGTAAAATGGGTGCCTAGCCGGAACAAGTAGCACTAGTGTGTAGCGATGCTACGCAATCACGATGAGTGTTCAAGCATGCAATGACATGAGCAGTTATTCGCGTATCGTTAATTGAAATTAAACATGACAGGCAAAATGCAATGACATGAACAGATATTCGCGTACCGTTAATTTAAATTAAACATGACAGTTAAAGATGCATGGATGACATGAACAGTTAATACGCGTACCGTTAATTGAAATTAAACGTGACATACAAGCATGATGAAGGTGACGGACCAAGCTTCTTTGTCAAGCTAGGTCAATGGTGTCTAGACAGCTATCCTTTCAATGTCTAGTCTCTTTTACGCTAAAGCAAGGTAATGGCCTAAGGACATGGCCCGAATCAAGAGATGCAAGTTTCACTTGCCTAGCACCGAGGATGACGATCAACGAGGCCGTCACACAAATGCTAACTACAGAGATGAGATCGCTGCCATGGCAAAAAAATATTAGAACAACATCTAACCTAGTTTTATTAGGGTTTCACAAAAACATAAATGGGTAATGAGAATATTAAGAGATCGATTTATTACCGAATCGTTAGCGGAAGAACGATGCCGAGCAAGCACGGCGACGGAAGAAACGATCCGGGGAACCTACGGTTCAGATCTGGAATGGATGGGGAAATCTGGAGAAAATGGGATTAAAGGGGGTTTTGAAGAGGAGATTGAAGCTTAGCCAATGGAGGTGAGATGGAGCTTGGGATGGTGGAGATAGGCTTGAGATGAAGGAGGAAGGGTTTAGGGAAGATGGAGAAGGATTTGGGGAAGACAATGGCTCAGGAGAAAAGAAAGAAAGTGAAAGTGATCGGGTCTATTTATAGGAAGAATCCGGCGGCTGCCCAGAAATTAGGGCTTTGACACTGATTAGTCGGTCAAAGAGCAACCACTGACAGACTAGTTTGGAAACTAGTCGGTCGGTTGACCAACGCAGACCGACTAAGTGTAAACAGTAACTCCTGACGAAAAATAGGATTTAGATTTAGTTGGTCAAAGAACAACTACTGACCGACTAGTTTCTCATCTAGTCGGTCGACGAACGTTCTTAGACTGAATAAGAATGAATAGTACTTGGTATCAAAATGATCATAGAGCTAGTCGGTTAAAGAACGATTGCTGACCGATTAGTTTCTCATCTAGTCGGTCGACAAATGTTTTTAGACCGACTAACGATAAACAGTAACTCCTGAATAATTGATTCAACGAACTAGTCGGTTTGAGAAGAGTTCCTGATCGACTAGATTGGAATCTAGTCGGTTGGTTCTCCTTCTTGAACCAACTAACGTGTACGGAAATTGCCGAATTGAAGCGCGAAGCTTCGGGAAGATTCCTACGGCTTCTAAGATCAACCTACCTCTAAGATATAAGCGATATGAAGCTCGTCATGAGTGACTTACTCCAAGCTCAACGATCTAAGGAAGAAGATAGGAAATCACAACGAAATGAACGAAAGTGAAAGCTACGGAGACGGAAATCACACGCAAGGAGAAAATCCACCAAAACATATATATATATATCGATAACACTAATATAGAAAAACCAGTCGGTACAATAGGTTCTCGTAGAATTGAACAGCCTCTGCCTTAATATCAACATATGTTTTGCTCTGAACTCCATTACATCTACCAGGTGGCTTAGGTTATTAATGCTTTGTCTAGCCCTCATAGCATTATAGAAGAATCTTGAGTTTCTATCTCCCAGGTCCAACCAATCATGTCTACTCTTCTGTCGAAGCATTTCTTCATCCATAGCAAGTAAATTTGCAAGCTCAGTTGAAAGTTTTTGTTCTTTCTCCTGTAGGCCTTGGTTATAATGAAGACCAATTTGACTTCTAACAGCTTCAAGATTACTTCTGCAAGAATGAATTAAGTCCACAGAACGATGATCCATGGCCCATCTTCTAAGCTCATATTTTAACTGCCTCAATTTCCGGACCAGACAGAAAATAGGCGATCCACCATAAGTTGCCGACCAGTGTGCATCCAGAATATCATAGAAACCTGGCAAATGTATCCAGTGATTGAAAAATTTGAAGGGTTTTGGGTCAGCAAATACCTGGGAATGAAGGTTGATGAACATCGGGGAGTGATCACTGGCGTTAGGGTCCAAATATTCCAAGTAAGAGTCTGGTAGCTTGTCAAGCCATTCACCATTGCAAAGAACCCGATCCAATTGTGCCGCAATACGGGCCAGACCCATACGGTTATTGCACCAACTAAGGCGATTCCCAGTACATTTGAGATTACCCAATCTACAATCGGAGACTGAGTTGTTGAAGTCAGAGAGAGTACTAGCTCCCACCCTGCGGCCACCAATCTTGTCCTTAGCATATAATCTTGTCCTTAGAATTAATATTTGCAGCATCCACCTTTAGGTGCTCCCATAAAAGCTTCCTTTCAGATAAAGAGTTTCTTCCGTACACTGATGTTAGGGCGAATTCAAATCCCCAGGTATTGAGACATCTTAGTGTAATGTGTTGCTTTGAACAAGAGATGATGCTAGCCTGCCACACAATAGGGTCAAATCCAGTCAAAATACGCCCTCCAGAATGAGTATGAAAGTTATCAAAAATGCTCCATCCATTAGGAATGCAAGATTTGGTCTTCATGGTCGTAGGATTCAATTTAGTCTCCAATAGGACAATGACAGACGGCTTAAGCTTCTTGATCATATCCTTGAGGTCCCTACGCCTCACAGAGTTATTAAGGCCCCTTGTGTTCCAAATTAGGATACTCATTGACAAGATGTATAAAAGTATAAGGGCAGACACCTACTTCAGTCTGCTGCTACGCCGGGTAGCAGTAACAACCTGCTTCTTTCCCTTGGATGTGTCAACAATATCGGCAAGTTCCGTAACCCATTCAGGGTTATCATAGAGAGGGAATTCTGGGAGGGAGTCATCCTGTATAATAGCTTCATGTTCTTTACCTGGCAGGATTACATGAGAGCGAAGATTCACTGGAGATGATTCAGTTGTATCCGCACCAAGCATAGTCCCATTTTTGATTGAATTGTCAACGCCATTTACCATGGCCTGTAGCCGATAGGAAGAAACACGAACAGATTGGCAAGAGTCATTGATAATACTAGGCCTCAGGATTTGAACAAGCTGCACCAGCTTAACAAATTTTTTAAATTGAGCACGCAACCGTATAGAAGCAGCATCCAAAATGAACTTCTCTACAATCTATGCAGGCCCCTCACTCCCCACCAGATCACGGTTATCCACAGTTGTACAAGATAAAGGAATTCGCCCTGGATCAAGTACATTTTTGCGACTTTGTTGATTGCTAGTACAGCGACCAATGCCCTCTGAAACGTCAACAACATGCCCTGATGTAGTTGCTACATGTCCAAATGCTGCTTGCAAGGACTCCTCACCTCCTTGAATCGTCACCTGATTAGAAATGGCAACAATTGGTTCAACAACAGCATCAGTGACTAGCGGCAAGCCTGTTGCCACACAGCCAACCGAAGCCTGTAAAGACCCATCCGCACCCTGCATAGGCCCCAGGATACCCACAGTAGCAGAAGGCTCTCCAATCGCATCCAGCAAAGGATCACAATGCGCATTGGAGGACTGACCCGACTGACCCGGATCCAAGAAGTGTACATGCTTGGTATTGAGGTCAATACCCTTCCCCTTGTCTTGAGAAAAAGGGCATTACGAAGTCAAGTGGCCAAAACAAATACATTTGCTGCAACGGGGTGGTTCCGCCTCATACATGGCATCTATGATCAAAATAGAGCCGTCATCAAGCTCCGTTTCAACATGAGCCGGTAGAGACCTCTTAGCATCTACTTCTACCAAACAACGAGCGTAGGTTATTCTTTCCATTTTGGCAGTGGCTCGATCCAAGCACAGAGGGTTCCCAACAACCGAGGCTAGGATATTGAGCACCTCCCTATTCCACATGTTAACCGGAAGTCCATGCATTTATACCCAAATAGGAACAGAGGTGAGGATGTCGCAGTCGTGGCGAAGTGATGGAGTCCACAATTTAAGTACAACCAACCGACCATCGATCAGCCAAGGACCTCCATGAAGAATTCTCTCACATTCCTCCCCCGATTCAAAACGGAAGTAGAAGAAACCATTGTCCTTGCTATAGAGTTGCACTTTCTTCCTGGGCTTCCAGAGCCTGTCCATCCAAGCCTGCATCTGCCCAAATAAAGGTGTATCGCCCAGTACGTATCCCACCAAAGTTGATTTCCAAAATTCAGACCCCTTCTCCAGAAGAGAATTCGATACACGAGCTACGCAGGAGCCATCCAATCTGATCTTTGGGGGTACGAAACTCATGCCGACGGCATCACCATAGGATCTCTTAGCAGAACAAATATCTGACCAGCTCCGCTTAGGACCAGAGATAAGAGTCGGGGGTCTCAGAGTCATTCCCTCAAACACCTTTGATGCAGAACCGCCTACAGGGAAACCCAACCTTCCTTGAGAGGGACGTACATCTGATCACAGACGGTCAGGGGCCCCTACTCGAAGCCCCGAACGGTCAGGGGCCCCTACTCGAAGCCCCGAACGGTCAGGAGCCCCCACTCGATGATGATGAAAGTCACGTGTACCCCCACGCGAAGAAGCAGAGATTCGATCGTGGGGTTGCCGACCCCCCACGCGAGGAAGATGATGAAAACCTCCCAACCGAAAGGGCACGGGAGGCCGCCGCCTGTGCACAGTTTGCCAGGGACGGTCATTGGTGTCTTCAGAATCGGATGGGCCGCCACCAAGCGAAGAAGAACCTGCCCTAGATTTCTCGCCAGTATCGCCTATCGCTCCGCTCCGCAATTCATTCATTTTTTCTCATATATATCTATATATATAAACACAATTTTTAACATTATATATATATATATATATATATATATATATATATATATATATATCTATATCTATATCTATATTATAAAACAGGGATGTTATCATGGGTTTTTGGATAAGAGTTTTTGATAAGAGATGAGAAATTGGGTATATATGAGGGATGTTGTTAAGAGAAAATTGGATAAGATAAGAGAAATTGGATAAGATATGAGAAATTGGATAAGAGAAATTGGATAAAGGATATAAGTTGATGTTGACTAGTACAAACTTTGGGGGGAGATTTTGTTATGAAAACTCAAAATTTGAAAACTCAATCATGAAACCTCAAATTGGGAGGAAAACAAAGGGGGGAACTTAAATGAAAACCCAGTCTCCTTCCCCCAAACGAAGCAGCACCCCAAACGAAATCAAACGGCAGCCCCTCAGAACTCCCTCCCCCCAAACGCATCAGCACCCCCCCGAAATCAGCCCCCTCAGAAATCAACCCCCCCCCCCCCCCCCCCCCCCCCGCTCAGAACTCAGCCCCCTCCGAACTCGGCCCCCCTCAAATCAACATCACCTAAGAACTCCCCCAAACCAAAGCTTGAGGCACACCGTCGGCATCACCTCTGCCTCCGCCTCCGCCTCCTCCTCTTCACTCCCTAAACCCCTTAATTCGAAAATCTCAATGGTGAGTCTCTCTCTCTCCTCTCTCTCTCTATGTGGTTTCTAGGGTTTCATCTCTATTAGTGAGAGCAATTCCCGGTTCCATGTAGGCACTATTACTGTTGTTTGAGATCTAATCAAGTGTTGTTTGAGAGCTAATTGCCTTACGCATGTAGGCACAATTACTGTGGCATTTTTATTGGTTCTCCTTTGGGATTTAGGCATGTATATACAAATTTGTGAACAAATCATGTATATACAAAAAATTGTGAACAAATTATGTATTCAATTATTCTGTTGTTATAATTCTCATTGACAGGACCCAAAAAAATTGTTTTTTATATGCAAAATTCTCTACTTTCTCATATGTTTATCACTTCTCTATGTATTGCAAAATTGGGTTTTCAAAAATGATATAAGGAATGTCAATAACCAATATCTCATATGTGAATTTGTTAATTTTATTTCAATAACCAATAACCAATAAGAGCTTGATCAGAGCTTGATGATTTTTTTAATGAAAATTTTAACCAATAACCAATAACCAATTGACTAACCAATTCCTGATAAGCTTCATTCCTGATAAGCTCTTATCAATAACCAATAACCAATTGACTATCCTGAAATGATTTTCATTCAATATGTGTAATTTTGGGTCCTGTCAATAATTTGCATATGAAAAAATTATTTTGGGTCCTATTAAGGATAACCAAAAATGCATTTTTTTAATTTGTTAATGAAAATTTTAATGTTGGATGAGAGCTTGCTGATTTGCTTCATTTTGGTTATTTTTAACAGGACACTTTCATGCAAATTTCCAAAATCCTGTCACACCACTAATCCTGTCATTGCCATGTTATTGCATATGTAATTGACATGCTTCTAATATTTGCTTCACTCATTTTAGGGCTGAATTTATGTGTAATTACACATGTAAATTGGGTGTTATGTTTATGTGTAATTGGATAATAGATCATTCTTACATAAATATAATGGATAACCTGAAGTTGCTTATACATGATGAATTTGCTTATATAATGGATAACCATAAAAGCAAGTTGCTTGGATAAGAGAATTGGTGGTTATGAATCATTTATATTGCTTAAGAATGAGCTTGCTTTTATTGTTATGAATCATTTCTCTGTTTATTGCAAGTTGAATAATGAGGGTTTTTCAAGGCAGCTTTGTTTAAACCAACTGAAAAATGAGGTTTTTTTTCTATATTGCAAGTTGAATAATATTTCAGTGAGAATATTTAAAATTTTTGTCAATGTTGATATGGTATTTGATGATATGCTAAAGATAAGTGAGAATACAATAAATTTTTTTATTGTCCATGTTTTTTATTGTCCATGATATGCTAAAGATATGCTAAAGATATTGTATTTGATGATATGCTAAAGATATGGTATTTGATGATATGCTAAAGATAGGTGAGATTGGTTGTTAAATATCATTTTTGCATGACACTGAAATGCAACATGAATTGAAGGCTATAGTTTAGTGAAATTTTAATATATCTCACCTCATTATAATGAATACTAAATGAGCATTTCATCTATATCTCTCAACTTAAGTTTGAAAACCTTGATATGATTTTAGTTATAGGATTATCTGACTTAATTAAGTTTGAAAACCTCAGAGGTGAGATTTTGCAGGGGGAATGCAAATGTGTCATGTGTAGAGATTATTGATGTACTGAAATGTTTGTGTCTTTGTTGAAAATCATGTTTTTTTCATTTTGCACAATCTTATTTCAGTTTGGTTTAGTTTGAAATATGTGTACTTTGAGGTTTAGTTTGGTTTAGTTTGAAAATTCCAGTGTTCATCAAATGTTGAGGATTTTGCACTATCACTTAATATTAACTCAATATTCCAGTGTTCATCAACTGTTTGAACTACGTGTACTTTGTGGATTTTGTACTGGGTGAGTACATTATATCCTGAGAATGCTAGGGAGTATATTTGTAGATATCCCAAACTGATTTCTCCATGTTTTTTTGCAAACTGAAATGAGCAAATGAATTCATTTAACTTTATGTGAACTCAAGATGCTTATATCCTGATCTTGATATCCCAATTTAAACTATATGTGAACTTCAATTCATTTTTTTATTAACCCAATCAGGATATCAATTAGCTATCCCAAACTGATTTCTCCATGTTTTTTTTGCAAACTGAAATGAGCAACTGATATGAAATGAATGTTCCACACTGCCATTCAAGTTGGAAAATTCAAGCTGCTTATATCAAAAATTCATATCCAATTTGCACTATCATTCAATATGAACTCAAGATGCTGAGAAATTGTTAATATAAACCAGTTTTGTTAATATCCTGTTTGGGATAGCAACTAAGCTTGAGAGTGCAAAAAACTGAGCTTGAGAGTGCAAATTAACTTATGAAATATCCAATTTGTAGATATCCCAAACATGATTTTCATTTGATAACATAAAGTAAGATACTGAATTCAATTTCTCAGATATCTACAAATTCAATTTACAAAGTCAATATTGAGTGCAAATTTTTTTGAGTACAAATTTTGTAAATTTACAAATTCAATTTACAAACTTTGAGTTTTGTAAATTTACAAATTCAATTTACAAATTAACAAATGTGTACTCAAACTCAGTAATCGAGTTTATAAATTTACAAATTTGAGTACAAATTTGAGTACAAATTCAATTTACAAACTTGAGTACAAATTTGAGTACAAATTTGAGTACAAATTCAATTTACAAACTTGAGTACAAATTTGAGTACAAATTGAATTTACAAATTTGTACTCAAATTGAATTTACAAGCTTGCTTTATTCATAATTAGTCCATTATCACATCATTCTCAAAATTATCCTGTCAAAAATTTTGATAATGGATATTCATTATTCATAATTAGTACATCGTACTTAGTCCATTATCATAATTAGTCCATTCAATTTTTGACAGTTTATTCATAATTAGTCCATTCAAAATTAGTATAATTTCAAACTTTGACAGGATATTCATTTTTGGATTCAACAATTTCAGTATAATTTTGAATTGAAATTGCAATTGAAATTCAATTGTTTTTGATAGTCAAATGAGTGATAATGGACTGAAAATTGTTTTTGATATTCAAATGGATATCCTGTCAATTGTTTTTGATATTCTGTCAAAAACAATGGAGTGATAATGAATATCATGTCAATTGTTTTTGATATCCATTATGAAAAACAATGGAGTGATAATGAATATCCTGTCAATTGTTTTTGATATTCAAATGTAGTGATAATGGACTGAAAACAATTTTGAATTGAAATTGTAACCAATTGGTTGGAATTTTTGGAATAGTTTGGAATGGTTTCAATTGTTTTCCAAGCTTGGTTGCAATTGGAAGTTGCAATTGTTTTCCAAGTATACTGAAAGCTATACTGAAATTCCAACTTCCAATTTCAAGTATAGTTTGAATTGTTGAAATTTTGAAATAGTGAAAACAAGTTTGAAGTGTTTTGCAACTATACTGAAATTTTTTGAAACAATTGACAGGATATTCAAATGGACAGGATATTCATTTGTTTTTGATATCCATTATCCTGTCAATTATCACTCCATTATAACTCCATTATCACTCCATTTGAATAACCAAAACAGGATATCCTTTCAAAAATGAATATCCTGTCATGGACTGAAAGTTAGTGTTATTCATTTCAATCTTTTGAATGAATAACACAATCTTAGTGTTATTCATTTCAATAAAGTTAGTGTTATTCATCTTAGTGTTTTTGACAGGATAATGGACTTTAAAGTTAGTGTTATTCATATTTTTGAAAGTTGACAGGATAAATAACACTAAGTTCATATTTTGAAAGTTGACATGGACTAATTTTGAATGAATATCCTGTCAAAAATGAATATCCTGTCAAAGTTAACACAGTTAGTGTTATTCATTTTAATAACACTAACTGATAATGGATATTCATTTTGAGAATGATGTATTTTCAATAACACTAACTGAGACTGTAAAAAGCAAACTGTAAAAAGAAACTATTCATGTCAAATTGCTGCTAAAAAACCACACTGCCCTGGGTGATTGATAAAGAGAATGGTGGTGATGCACTAGAGATCTTTCCTTTTATAGAAGCTTCGAGGCCAAGGAGAAAGTCTGTGATACAGGCATTGTGTTCATTGCATGTAGCTCTTGATAAGGCCAAGATTCTCCTCAAGCATTGCTTGGATTGCAGCAAGCTTTATTTGGTGAGCACAGCCCTGCAGCTAAAACTTAAAATTGTGTTTGTTTTGTCTTGCAAGATATCAACATTGTGAAATTTTTGACCTTGATGGTTATCTCAATCCCTTGAAACAGTTAGACCTCAGATTTGATTCGCATATGGTTTAAATTTGGCTCTAATAGTCTGATTGTTCTTGGAACCATTTTTTTTTCATAGCTATACCTTATCTCTGCATTCTTTTGATTTCTCAGGCTATAACAGGCGACGCCATTCTTATGAAATTTGAGAAGGCAAGATGTGCTCTTCATGAAATCATGCGCCGCGTTGAAGACAGTTCCGGAAGGAATTGGATGTCAGGTATATACAAAGATTGATGTGGTACTAAATGTCATGTTATTGTCCTGGGCAACTCCTAGAATGGTAGTAAGAAATGGTGTGGTTTAAGATCAAAATGATAATACACCTTCCACAAACTTTCTTGAAATTAGTGTGTTCTAATATGTTGCAACATTGATTACTAAACATTAGTTGATAATGTTTACTGTTGAAAAATGTTGATATAAGTTGGCACAAATTAATTGATACATTCAAATTGAGAACATAATGGGTACTGAATACCATGTTGACAAATGTTTATTGAACATTAGTTGGCACATAAATGTTTACTGAATGTATCAACTAATGCTCTCTTTTGATACATTATGAGAAAAACATAATGTTCTCACTGTTAACATGGTAATTTAAAAAAATTTCTGTGTTGTAGATATTTGGGTTCCAGGTTAATCATCCTTAATGTTTCCAGGCAAAGCTAACAACAAACTTAAAACATCCAACTTGATGCTCTCTTCTTTGATGTATCAAGTTCTCATCTTCTTTGATGTATATAAGTGTCATTCTCACAGTGAAGTTTCATGCCAATACCAATATTACAAGATTTACAGATAGTTTTATTCCATGTGCCAAACAGTCGTTACTAACTAATGTTACCATCATGTGAGAATAAAGTCAATAACCAGCTAACATATTGCAGGATCTCAATTTTTATGCCTTCAGGTCTCATGCCTTCGGTGCCTGATTTTGAAGGATATTAGCAAAGAAGAAAATGTTGTACGACAACTAATATGGTTATCTTCATGTTGTAAGTGGCAGTGGTTCTTTTATAAGATTGTATTAGTGCCGATGTAGTTAGCTTGAGTACTCATTTCATGAATTTCTTTTCTTATATTTATCTCATGATGCAGGTTGAACAAGCATGTTTTGCTCTTTCTTCACTAGCAACAAATGTTACTTTGGCAATGCAGTTGATTAAGGATGATATTATGCAACCCATTGAATTAGTTCTCAGATCAGTTTACCAAGAAGAGCCAATTTATGTCTTGCAAGTTCTGTTCACCTTGGCTTTTGCCTCTGATAGTGTTGCTCAGAAGATGCTAACTAAAGGTGTCTTGAAATCTCTGAAAGTTCTCTGTGCCCACAATAACGTAGAGGTATGCATTTCAGGCTCAAGTTAAAAAGACAAGTATATCGTCAGATTTGTCAATTTTTATTAATTATACGATGTTCTTCATTTTGATGTTTTGCAATTAACTGGTGTGGAAGATACCTCTATTTTGATACTTGCCAATTGGAAGATACCATATTGCATGAGTTTAAACTGATACTTGCAATGCTGCATTTTGATACCATATTGCATCAATTGGCCAAGTATGCAGCAGTTAATTGATAATTTGCCAATTGATTTTCTCAAATCAATTAAACTGATACTTGTAATTAACGGCATTGCTGCATTTTAATGTTCTCAAACTAATGTTCTGAACTTATGATAACTGGTGCATTTTGATGTTCTCAACCAATTGATAGCATTGCTGCATACTTGGCCAATTGGAAGATACCATATTGCATCTGTTTTATCAATTAACTGCAAGTATCAGTTTGAGAACATCAGTTATCATAAGTATCTTTCTCTTTTGTGCACTTACAAATAGAGGTATCTTCCACATTATGGCTGTTATATCTTATGGATTCAATCATTATGTTCTTTATGAGGGAACTTTTTGTATTATAAGGGAATCGAGTTGGGAAATTGATTATGTTCAGTTTGAGAACAAAAAATAGGGGCAAGTATTAGTTTGAGAACATCCGTTATCATAAGTATTCAATCAAGATCAGCTATCAGGTAGAGTTCAGTTATGCACCGAAAAGGAAATAAATATGCCATAATCCTAAAGAATCAAACCTCATTATGCCAACAAAGATCCTCATTTAATAAATTGTGTACCCCAGCAAAGAAATGCATATTTTGATTAATTGGATAGAACAATGGTAATTCCAACACATGCACACTATATTTATCACGCAGAAAAAAGGTGTGCATGAAGTGGAATTATTTGATAGCAAATGCTAATCTAAGATGATAATTACTATTAATAATAACCATAATGTGACACTAGAAAATTTCTTCCCTTTAAGCATTCGAGGAAATACTTGCCTTCGATATTCAAACTAGAGAATGTTGCCTCCTAAAAAAAAGCTCTGCAGTATTTGAATTGTGAGTAAGCATAACCCCAAAGATTCTATGCAGAAGAAGCCATTGCCCAATATAACACTGGAATTTAAAAAAACCAAGGTATGGGTTTTTAATATCACATTCTAATAGCAAAGTAATCCTGAGAAATTCTACAATGTTCAATAAGAAATAGGATAAAATGGGAGCTTTTGTTGGGGTTTTGAATGGTAGGCTACACAGATTTGGCATAATTAGCATTAAGAAAGATTGTAATTAGAGGAAACGATGAGATGACTTTCAACAAAAGGATAATGATTCTCATAAACTTTAATATTCAATGTCCAATAGTTTTCCCTTGCTCATCTTTATATTTGTGGTTAGGCTCTCCAATTGATCATTGAGAAGCATCTCCAAATTGACAATTACAGAAATATCAATTGCAGAAATTGACAATTGGAATGTCGTATGTGAAATATGACGAACATTTGGTGCCTAGCAAGAAGCACATCTAAGAGTTCATGTACTTATGATGGCTGAATTTTCTTCTTTTATTTGTTGATCGTTATCCTATCATTTCTTCTTTACAGTGTTAATGCCAATTCATCAGAAGATCACCCTTCGGATTGTGGTTTCTGATTAATGTAGATGCTGCATATAATATGTTGCTCTTGCAGAGGATAACTCAACGGAGGGCTGACAAAAGTTATAAATAGTGGCATCTGATATGCTGATGCCAAACCTGTAAGAAGTTCTGGTACTGGTTCATTGCCACATAGTCTGCGGACAACCGTCAAGTATTTGCTTTAATCATCAAACTTTGCTTAAGTTCTACCTTACCTAGCCTATCTATCATAGAAACTATGATGGTGTCTAGATTGACCTCATTCAGCTCAATCATTGCATTATCAAATCTCTTTAAGTACATCTCTTTAAGTACTCTTGGGGATCAAGCCAGAATATAAAGTTTGCCATGATCAAGTTTTCATGCAACCAGCAAAACTATTCAATTAACTTTTAATAAAAGAGAGTCAGAGATTAATGTGGCTTGGAAGGGGTTGTTTCAGTGAAGAGTCTTCACGATGCTATCTTTTGGGGTCAAATTATCATATAATGATTAATGATTAATGAAATGAAGTTATATATTTAATTGTGATGGATATTATTGTATTATGGCCACATAACTTTTACTTGAGAAAATGTTGGTTATTGAACAGAAAGAATGAATTACACATGGAAAATCTTTATATCTGTTACATACCAATTTAGCAACCCATCTGCAAAAATTATCATTGTATTTGGTGTTGGATTAATCTAATATGCATGTATTGTGCACCTTTGTGAATTGAATTTGGATGCTGGCATATGCTTCACAATATATACTCACATTAATGTTGAAAATGAATGCATGAACACTTGAAGTGTTGTATATATTGCAGATGGGTTGCTAAATTATGTAAGTATATATTGCATATGAAAAAAATGCATGAACACTTCTAGGATTTAAAGACCTTTGTTGAAAATGAATGCATGAACACTTGAAGTGGTGTATATATTGCATGAACACTTGAATGCATGAACACTCACATTAATTGTGTAAGTATCCTGGCATTCTAGCTTGCAAATTGAAACTTGCATTTTGAAATCATCATTTATGTATTATTTTTGAAATCATCATTTATCTTGATTGTATATGGACTTTCCAACTTTCTGAAGTTCTTTGTTCAAAAGCACTTTGAAGATCAGCAGCTTCTATTATTATATGTAACCTAACCATTTATGTTGGAGGAGTTGGCTGTTTGATCATTTATGTTTTGCATTTTGATTCATTCTATACTCGATTTTTCAGCCTCAATGTTACAGATAGGGAAATTCAAACAACACCTTGGCCTGCAATTCTAGACAATGTTGTTCAGCTACAGTGAGTGATACCAACTGTGCATAGTAAAGGATCTCTCTGCCCACGAAGTGGTGATGCGAATAATGCACAAGGAAAACTATTTAATAGTCATGCTCAACAAAGGTATTTTTGCTTTTCCAATTCCTTAATGGGTAACCTGGATCTGGTCCAAATGTCTATTCTAAGTCAGATGGAAGGATGAATCATTTAAAACTACCAACGACCCTGGAATGGACTCTAAATTGATGCATATTTCAGAGCATTTTTATAGGTATAATTCTATATTCCCATTCTATCTTTAACTGGGGGTATCTTGACAATTTAAATTGTGAGAACAAGATTATATAATTCATGTAATGCATGCATTGGAATTAGTAGATGAAAATATATGGAATGAAGTACTTTGACACATGCTTATTTGTCCTCTGTTGTGTAGTCATAGTAAATTATTGGAGGTGCATGATATGTGTCTCTATTCTTCATGGGTACATATGATACATCATCCTATGCTTCTTAACCCCACCAAATATATTTTTCTCATTCTCTTTCTGCTTTATTACAGTTTCATGTGATATCCCTTTTGATTGATGAAGTTGAGTATTGGATATTTGTTTATAAGACCATGTAAATTTTATGTGTTTCTGTGAATTGGACTAATTGAATGATAACATTCTACACGCCCAGAAATTGAATGATTATGTGTGTTATCCCGTTAAATTTACATGCCCAGTAATTTACACGCTTAATTTAACAGTATTGCACGTGACATTAAATATTACACATGACATTAGTATCATGTCATTGCACATCAGTAGGATGATATGAGTCCAATTTAACAGCATGCTACATGTTGATTATGTGTGTTATCAGTTTGGGTTTAAATTGATCAGAATACACTAAATATCAGGATAACACACATAATTTGTTTAAATACATAAATTGATCAGAATACTCTCTCTCTCTCTCTTCTCAACTTATATTTCGCTGATTATTAACATAGATACCCAAAAAGATATATGCGATTTATTTTTATGCTTATTTTGAGATTTATTGTCATGGCCTCATATGTAAAAAAATTTCCCTTGATTCATTTGATGTTTTCTTTTCTTCTACTTTGACTGTTGCTTTGTTATATTTTTCTTTATATTTTTTTATGTGTTGTCAAGGTGTTATGTTATGCTCTTGATCGAACAAGAACCAAATACAACAGATGAAGGACCAAGAGGAAGGAATGAAGATGAATCTTTTAAAGATGCTCTTATTATTATTAAATGAAGTCCAATTCACCTGAAGCCTTTATCACCTGAAGTGGGCTGTCAAATACCACCTGAAGCCTATATAAACTTATGATAGAAGTGTTCTGTCAAATATCATCTGAAGACTTTATAAACTTCTTGATTATAGGTCCTGGAGATGTTGTGGCAGAGTATTATCAACAGCAGCCGATCGAAATGCTTGCGGGGTTCAAAGAATTGGACACCTTAACTGACTGCGATTTTCTTCATTGAATGTCAAAGGTAATGCATACTTTTTTTAATTATTTTCTTTAGTCAACTTCTTGAGAAATAGAATACATTTATTAGTTTAGTAGGCCCTCAAACAGGATTTAAGATTGAGATGTTTGTGTTTCATATAGGAAAGATTGTGATGGTTGTGTTTCATATAGGAAGAGCAGTAAAATATTGCTAGAAGTGAGAACGTTGCCAGTTGAATATCAAACATAGAAAATATGGTTCTTTTTTGCTGCAAATGTTTATGCTTCAATTAGGAGTTGCTCTCTGGCCATAATTGCATCGGCACTGGATTCTTTCCTTGATCTGTTATCGGGATTTATCTTATGGTTTATTGCATTCATGATGCAGCCACCAAATCCTTATTAATATCATATTGGAAAAAATCGCATGCAGCCCTTGGTGAGTTGATCTCCGTTATCGAATATGACCAAACTCATTATGCCTAGAGTCCTACCTAATTCTAAAAATGCAATTATTTTTATTTTCAGCTAAATGTTGCAATTATAATTGATATCATTGTCTAGCAGCCTTTTGCCATTCATTACTTTTGGTTATTGACAATGCAGAAGTGACTGAAACATAATGGATAAAATGCAGAAGTGATTCTGGAGCATGGACCTACTAATTCAATATGACCACAAAATACCATGTGTTGTGTAAGGTAGACACAAAAAACATACATACTTTATGGGTTGTATTGTTGGGAAATTATGTAACATGTCCATAGTTTGCCTAGAATAAGGCATGTGATGGATGAGCCACCTAAATATATAAGAAATGAGTTGATTAGAAACAAGCCATATGTAGTGTCAAGAATGAACAAGATTGGCCTAACTGTTTAAGATGGATCGAGTATGTGAAACATATGATAATGCGGGTCTACAGAACTATGGCAAACGAAAATTTGCTTCGAGGATTTGTCTACCAAAACAATATCACATATCCATACTTTATATTTATTTAGGCCTACTTGATGGAAGTGGTATACTTTGCTTTCACATCATATTGATATGTATGCAGCATAAATAATAATGTGAATTTCCCCTGATGAATTGTGAGCACTGGAAGATTACAACACATCGACTATGGTATTTTGGCTTCATACTAACATTGACCAAGTCATTAGGTTGATCAACTGGGAGGGGAAAATTCATCCCTGTAAAAATAACTCACGGATGTCAATCATGAGTTCACTGAAGCTGTCACCGATAACATGGTGCTCAAATCAGATGTGGAAACTCTCAGAGTTTAGGTACATATTTCTCAGCTCGCATTTGATTTCCTCTAGCGGCTTCACCATAATCATGCTATGCAGACACTCGCTTAGAACTTCACTTGCACCCTCCAGCAATAATAAAGGAACTCTACATTTCCATGAAACGAACTTCCTAGAATCACTGTGTTTTAAAATTGTTTTAAAATTGTTTCAGGTGAAGATGGCAGAAGATCTGGTCGCTAGAGGCTTTCTAACATGTAGCATTGATCATCCCCTCCAAAGCCAATTTGGCATGTAGCAATTTTTTTTGGGTCTGATTTTGGATGTGGTGGCAAATTCTCATCAGTGTGTACTTAGATTGTATAAGGCAATTTATGTGGTTTCATTTACTCTTTTGATTAAAAACCATGTCCTTTTATTGCACAGATTTTTTGATTAAAAATCGATGGTGCCGAATAGTTTGATTGGGCACCCTGTGCTGAATAGCATCTTTTGAACGGATTTTTGAAGATTTGATCGAGTTAGGTGAATTGATGTGGTTTTTAATTTTTTGTAGCCGACAGAAGATAATGGAGCAACGCAGGTGCCCATCAGTATTGACTTGCACAGAGATGGGTCCCTTAGTAGCAAAGCGATCATTTTGCAGATCAACAATAAATTTCAGTTGGTTTCTGCAATGTAGTCTACTTCGTGTGGTAATTTAAAATATGATGCGTTTTGATATTTGTTTTTTATATGGCGATGTAGTCTACTAAGCAATGTTCCGTTAGGCATTCCCTTAGGCATTCCACTTTCAGTTGGTTTCTGGTTGTAAGTTCTTCTATCTCTCTCTCTCTCTCTCTCTCTCTCCATTTAATAGTGGTGTTGGGATAACTTGATATTGTTTAATGGCATTTGACATTATTCCAGGTTGTACCATGAAGGACATCATTATCATTTCTCAGCCCCCATAATTTCTCAAATTTCTAATATGGTTTGATGAAGTTGTGATTTTTGTTGATTTTATTGTTATTTTGTGGGTAGAGACAAATGTCGGTGGTTTTGGTGAAGCACGATGAGATGATGGATACGAGGAAGCATAACTTTATCTGCATCAATAAGCCACGAACATGGTTGAGTGCTGTCCAAGACATTTCAATCACCTTGACCTCGCTAGGCACATGTTTCATATTGGATTTACAAAGACTGTGTTCTCTATTATGTGGTGTTTGCTTCAACTACTCCAAAATTGCAATGCAGTAATCTTGAGTTATCATTGAAGAATTGAAGGAACTAGAGATGAACCAATATAAGTTATAGTATTGGGAAGTTGAAGATGTAATATTTTTTGTCCTATTTCTTTATTAGGAATAATTATTCTGTTGTTGAAATAATTTTGGATGGTGATGTATCATAAAAATATTGTGTGTTTGCTATAGAAGAATTTTTGTTCTATTTGAAAATTTTGACATGTAAGTGGAATGTTGTGCTATAAGAAGAAATGAATGGATGGAATTAAACTTTGCCAACAATTCTTATGAAATTCTAATATTGATTTGCTTTTTTTATTTTGATATTGCAATTTTTTGCTCTATAAGTGGAATGTAGCAATTTTTTTCTTTTGACATTGAGTTGCTTTCAACTCCAGTTGATACTGTAGTAGCTACTTAAACAAGATACCAACATTAAGTAATATTTTCTTCCCTTTGATTTTTCCAACTAGAAACTATTGTAGTTTTATGTGCGTTGCATTTAGAATCTATTATATAAAGCACAACTGTTTTTGAATCCTAGGGCTGACTAGGACAAATCACAGTCATCAACAACGATCAGGATGCATCCACATCCTTGGCATCCAAGGGTCAAGATTAAATTCTTGGGGAACTTGAACTTTTGTTGGGAAAATCGAGAAGTTAAAATCTTGGAGTGGGTGGAATGAGAAACGCACAGTACCCAATACAAAACGCACAGCTTCTAAGGGTCAACTTTTTTTGTTTTTTTTGTTGGTTTTCAAACACCACACCCCACAATCTCTACATTTGCACAGAATACCACCCCTAACCTTTTTTGTTAAAAAACCCTCCCATTTCACTTTTTACCACACACCCTACCCACATACACACCCACACTTATGCACTTCCCACCTTCATTTCCGTGCTTTTCTCTTTTGGCCCAGGACCCACACACCCTACCTACACACACATACACACTCATGCAATTCCCCTCTTCATTTTCGTCTGTTTCCCTTTTGCCCTGGATTACTTTTTTTTTCCCCACACCTGAAGGCGCCCGAGACGAAGCTAAATTTTTGTTCGTTAAATTTATGAAGGGGGGAAATAATTTTTTGGGAGAACACAGATTTTGAGGGGCCATGCCGAAGGTGCCTTTGGCGCAGCGCCGAAGCTAAATTTTTGTTCGTTGAAATTTTGGTGGGTGAAATAATTTTTGGGAGAACAAATATTTTGAGGGGTTATCTTAAATGAACCGCGCCGAAGGCGTCCGCGCCATTTTTACACCAAATTGTTGTTTCGCGCCGAATTTGTTGTTCTACGCCAATTTGTTGTTCCGCGCCAAAGGCGCCCGCGCTGAATTTGTTTTTCCGTGTCGAAGTCGTATGTACCGAATTTGTTGTTCCGCATCGAAGGAGCCCACGCCGCTAAATTTTTTAACGCTAATTTGTTGTTCCACGCCGAATTTGTTGTTCTACGCTCATTTGTTGTTCCGCGCCGAATGTGCCCATGCCGCTAAATCTTTTTACACTAATTTATTGTTCTTTTAAATTTTGGCTGTGTAAATAATTTTTTGGGGAACAAAGATTTCGCGAGGGAAAATCTTAAATGAACCGTGCCCGAGGGCACGGGTTATGACTAGTATATATATATATGAGGAGGGATCAAATGACCCCCAAAAATAACCCCCAAAAATGACCCCATATCAAAAATCCTATGTCCCCCATTTTTTCGGAATATCCGAACCGTTCATCTTGATCTCCACCCTCTAAAACATGACTCACCAATTTTCAACCTGATCCCATGTGTTTTGTCTGTTCATCAACCATTCGCAAAAGTTCGGTTCATGCGAAACCGTTAAATTTGGGTCGGATGGATGAACGGGAAAAACACATGGGATCGGGTTGAAAATTGGTGGGTCAGGTATTTAGAGGGTGGAGATCAAGATGAATGGTTCGGATCTTCCGAAAAAATGGGGGGCATATGATTTTTGATAGGGGGTCATTTTTGGGGGTTATTTTTGGGGGTCATTTGATCCCTCCTATATATATATATATATATATATATATATATATATATATATATATATATACATATATGTTGACTAGGATCCATTCGGATGGATCAAACATGCGGATCCATCCAAGTGGAATTTAAAGCTAGACAATGTAAATAGAAAATCCGACCGTTGGATGTCATCTAACATGTCTAAACTAGATCCAAACAAAATTTCAACTAATTTGGACATGTTTTGCCCATGCATCAAGTGGTTGCAAAGTCGATGTTTTTGAATAGTTATAAAATCGGCAAATTTTGCAACCACTTGATGCATGGGCGAAACATGTCCAAATTAGTTGAAATTTTGTTTGGAGCTAGTTTTGACATGTTAGATGACATCCAACGGTCGGATTTTATATTTACATTGTCTAGCTTTAAATTCCACTTGGATGGATCCGCATGTTTGATCCATCCAAATGGATCCTAGTCAACATATATATATATATATATATATATATATATATATATATATATATATATATATATATATATGGGTAAATGGATCCTAGGGTGCCTCCTTAGATTCAATCTAAGGAGGCGCCCCCATTTCCCACCGTCTCACACATTTTTTTGAAATATTTTTTCATGAGTTTATTGGTCACCTCATGGATGATCAACATACCAAATTTCAAGGGATTCCAATACTTTATGAGCCCCCATCTACCCCTTACAACATCGTGGGGTTTTCAGCACGTTTTTAGACTGTTAAAGTTGTAAGGGGTAGATGGTGGCCCCAAAAGTATTGGAATCCCTTGAAATTCGGTATGTTGACCATCCATGATGTGAACAACAACCACATGAAAGAACATTTCCAAAAAAATTGTAGGAGATGGGGGGAAATGGGGGCGCCTCCTTAGATTTCCATGTAAGGGGGCACCTTATATATATATACTAGTCATAACCCGTGCCCTCGGGCACGGTTCATTTAAGATTTTCCCTCGCGAAATCTTTGTTCCCCAAAAAATTATTTACACAGCCAAAATTTAAAAGAACAATAAATTAGTGTAAAAAGATTTAGCGGCATGGGCACATTCGGCGCGGAACAACAAATGAGCGTAGAACAACAAATTCGGCGTGGAACAACAAATTAGCGTTAAAAAATTTAGCGGCGTGGGCTCCTTCGATGCGGAACAACAAATTCGGTACATACGACTTCGACACGGAAAAACAAATTCAGCGCGGGCGCCTTTGGCGCGGAACAACAAATTGGCGTAGAACAACAAATTCGGCGCGAAACAACAATTTGGTGTAAAAATGGCGCGGACGCCTTCGGCGCGGTTCATTTAAGATAACCCCTCAAAATATTTGTTCTCCCAAAAATTATTTCACCCACCAAAATTTCAACGAACAAAAATTTAGCTTCGGCGCTGCGCCAAAGGCACCTTCGGCATGGCCCCTCAAAATCTGTGTTCTCCCAAAAAATTATTTCCCCCCTTCATAAATTTAACGAACAAAAATTTAGCTTCGTCTCGGGCGCCTTCAGGTGTGGGGAAAAAAAAAGTAATCCAGGGCAAAAGGGAAACAGACGAAAATGAAGAGGGGAATTGCATGAGTGTGTATGTGTGTGTAGGTAGGGTGTGTGGGTCCTGGGCCAAAAGAGAAAAGCACGGAAATGAAGGTGGGAAGTGCATAAGTGTGGGTGTGTATGTGGGTAGGGTGTGTGGTAAAAAGTGAAATGGGAGGGTTTTTTAACAAAAAAGGTTAGGGGTGGTATTCTGTGCAAATGTAGAGATTGTGGGGTGTGGTGTTTGAAAACCAACAAAAAAACAAAAAAAGTTGACCCTTAGAAGCTGTGCGTTTTGTATTGGGTACTGTGCGTTTCTCATTCCACCCACTCCAAGATTTTAACTTCTCGATTTTCCCAACAAAAGTTCAAGTTCCCCAAGAATTAAATCTTGACCCTTGGATGCCAAGGATGTGGATGCATCCTGATCGTTGTTGATGACTGTGATTTGTCCTAGTCAGCCCTAGGATTCAAAAACAGTTGTGCTTTATATAATAGATTCTAAATGCAACGCACATAAAACTACAATAGTTTCTAGTTGGAAAAATCAAAGGGAAGAAAATATTACTTAATGTTGGTATCTTGTTTAAGTAGCTACTACAGTATCAACTGGAGTTGAAAGCAACTCAATGTCAAAAGAAAAAAATTGCTACATTCCACTTATAGAGCAAAAAATTGCAATATCAAAATAAAAAAAGCAAATCAATATTAGAATTTCATAAGAATTGTTGGCAAAGTTTAATTCCATCCATTCATTTCTTCTTATAGCACAACATTCCACTTACATGTCAAAATTTTCAAATAGAACAAAAATTCTTCTATAGCAAACACACAATATTTTTATGATACATCACCATCCAAAATTATTTCAACAACAGAATAATTATTCCTAATAAAGAAATAGGACAAAAAAATATTACATCTTCAACTTCCCAATACTATAACTTATATTGGTTCATCTCTAGTTCCTTCAATTCTTCAATGATAACTCAAGATTACTGCATTGCAATTTTGGAGTAGTTGAAGCAAACACCACATAATAGAGAACACAGTCTTTGTAAATCCAATATGAAACATGTGCCTAGCGAGGTCAAGGTGATTGAAATGTCTTGGACAGCACTCAACCATGTTCGTGGCTTATTGATGCAGATAAAGTTATGCTTCCTCGTATCCATCATCTCATCGTGCTTCACCAAAACCACCGACATTTGTCTCTACCCACAAAATAACAATAAAATCAACAAAAATCACAACTTCATCAAACCATATTAGAAATTTGAGAAATTATGGGGGCTGAGAAATGATAATGATGTCCTTCATGGTACAACCTGGAATAATGTCAAATGCCATTAAACAATATCAAGTTATCCCAACACCACTATTAAATGGAGAGAGAGAGAGAGAGAGAGAGATAGAAGAACTTACAACCAGAAACCAACTGAAAGTGGAATGCCTAAGGGAATGCCTAACGGAACCTTGCTTAGTAGACTACATCGCCATATAAAAAACAAATATCAAAACGCATCATATTTTAAATTACCACACGAAGTAGACTACATTGCAGAAACCAACTGAAATTTATTGTTGATCTGCAAAATGATCGCTTTGCTACTAAGGGACCCATCTCTGTGCAAGTCAATACTGATGGGCACCTGCGTTGCTCCATTATCTTCTGTCGGCTACAAAAAATTAAAAACCACATCAATTCACCTAACTCGATCAAATCTTCAAAAATCCGTTCAAAAGATGCTATTCAGCACAGGGTGCCCAATCAAACTATTCGGCACCATCGATTTTTAATCAAAAAATATGTGCAATAAAAGGACATGGTTTTTAATCAAAAGAGTAAATGAAACCACATAAATTGCCTTATACAATCTAAGTACACACTGATGAGAATTTGCCACCACATCCAAAATCAGACCCAAAAAAAATTGCTACATGCCAAATTGGCTTTGGAGGGGATGATCAATGCTACATGTTAGAAAGCCTCTAGCGACCAGATCTTCTGCCATCTTCACCTGAAACAATTTTAAAACAATTTTAAAACACAGTGATTCTAGGAAGTTCGTTTCATGGAAATGTAGAGTTCCTTTATTATTGCTGGAGGGTGCAAGTGAAGTTCTAAGCGAGTGTCTGCATAGCATGATTATGGTGAAGCCGCTAGAGGAAATCAAATGCGAGCTGAGAAATATGTACCTAAACTCTGAGAGTTTCCACATCTGATTTGAGCACCATGTTATCGGTGACAGCTTCAGTGAACTCATGATTGACATCCGTGAGTTATTTTTACAGGGATGAATTTTCCCCTCCCAGTTGATCAACCTAATGACTTGGTCAATGTTAGTATGAAGCCAAAATACCATAGTCGATGTGTTGTAATCTTCCAGTGCTCACAATTCATCAGGGGAAATTCACATTATTATTTATGCTGCATACATATCAATATGATGTGAAAGCAAAGTATACCACTTCCATCAAGTAGGCCTAAATAAATATAAAGTATGGATATGTGATATTGTTTTGGTAGACAAATCCTCGAAGCAAATTTTCGTTTGCCATAGTTCTGTAGACCCGCATTATCATATGTTTCACATACTCGATCCATCTTAAACAGTTAGGCCAATCTTGTTCATTCTTGACACTACATATGGCTTGTTTCTAATCAACTCATTTCTTATATATTTAGGTGGCTCATCCATCACATGCCTTATTCTAGGCAAACTATGGACATGTTACATAATTTCCCAACAATACAACCCATAAAGTATGTATGTTTTTTGTGTCTACCTTACACAACACATGGTATTTTGTGGTCATATTGAATTAGTAGGTCCATGCTCCAGAATCACTTCTGCATTTTATCCATTATGTTTCAGTCACTTCTGCATTGTCAATAACCAAAAGTAATGAATGGCAAAAGGCTGCTAGACAATGATATCAATTATAATTGCAACATTTAGCTGAAAATAAAAATAATTGCATTTTTAGAATTAGGTAGGACTCTAGGCATAATGAGTTTGGTCATATTCGATAACGGAGATCAACTCACCAAGGGCTGCATGCGCTTTTTTCCAATATGATATTAATAAGGATTTGGTGGCTGCATCATGAATGCAATAAACCATAAGATAAATCCCGATAACAGATCAAGGAAAGAATCCAGTGCCGATGCAATTATGGCCAGAGAGCAACTCCTAATTGAAGCATAAACATTTGCAGCAAAAAAGAACCATATTTTCTATGTTTGATATTCAACTGGCAACGTTCTCACTTCTAGCAATATTTTACTGCTCTTCCTATATGAAACACAACCATCACAATCTTTCCTATATGAAACACAAACATCTCAATCTTAAATCCTGTTTGAGGGCCTACTAAACTAATAAATGTATTCTATTTCTCAAGAAGTTGACTAAAGAAAATAATTAAAAAAAGTATGCATTACCTTTGACATTCAATGAAGAAAATCGCAGTCAGTTAAGGTGTCCAATTCTTTGAACCCCGCAAGCATTTCGATCGGCTGCTGTTGATAATACTCTGCCACAACATCTCCAGGACCTATAATCAAGAAGTTTATAAAGTCTTCAGATGATATTTGACAGAACACTTCTATCATAAGTTTATATAGGCTTCAGGTGGTATTTGACAGCCCACTTCAGGTGATAAAGGCTTCAGGTGAATTGGACTTCATTTAATAATAATAAGAGCATCTTTAAAAGATTCATCTTCATTCCTTCCTCTTGGTCCTTCATCTGTTGTATTTGGTTCTTGTTCGATCAAGAGCATAACATAACACCTTGACAACACATAAAAAAATATAAAGAAAAATATAACAAAGCAACAGTCAAAGTAGAAGAAAAGAAAACATCAAATGAATCAAGGGAAATTTTTTTACATATGAGGCCATGACAATAAATCTCAAAATAAGCATAAAAATAAACCGCATATATCTTTTTGGGTATCTATGTTAATAATCAGCGAAATATAAGTTGAGAAGAGAGAGAGAGAGAGTATTCTGATCAATTTATGTATTTAAACAAATTATGTGTGTTATCCTGATATTTAGTGTATTCTGATCAATTTAAACCCAAACTGATAACACACATAATCAACATGTAGCATGCTGTTAAATTGGACTCATATCATCCTACTGATGTGCAATGACATGATACTAATGTCATGTGTAATATTTAATGTCACGTGCAATACTGTTAAATTAAGCGTGTAAATTACTGGGCATGTAAATTTAACGGGATAACACACATAATCATTCAATTTCTGGGCGTGTAGAATGTTATCATTCAATTAGTCCAATTCACAGAAACACATAAAATTTACATGGTCTTATAAACAAATATCCAATACTCAACTTCATCAATCAAAAGGGATATCACATGAAACTGTAATAAAGCAGAAAGAGAATGAGAAAAATATATTTGGTGGGGTTAAGAAGCATAGGATGATGTATCATATGTACCCATGAAGAATAGAGACACATATCATGCACCTCCAATAATTTACTATGACTACACAACAGAGGACAAATAAGCATGTGTCAAAGTACTTCATTCCATATATTTTCATCTACTAATTCCAATGCATGCATTACATGAATTATATAATCTTGTTCTCACAATTTAAATTGTCAAGATACCCCCAGTTAAAGATAGAATGGGAATATAGAATTATACCTATAAAAATGCTCTGAAATATGCATCAATTTAGAGTCCATTCCAGGGTCGTTGGTAGTTTTAAATGATTCATCCTTCCATCTGACTTAGAATAGACATTTGGACCAGATCCAGGTTACCCATTAAGGAATTGGAAAAGCAAAAATACCTTTGTTGAGCATGACTATTAAATAGTTTTCCTTGTGCATTATTCGCATCACCACTTCGTGGGCAGAGAGATCCTTTACTATGCACAGTTGGTATCACTCACTGTAGCTGAACAACATTGTCTAGAATTGCAGGCCAAGGTGTTGTTTGAATTTCCCTATCTGTAACATTGAGGCTGAAAAATCGAGTATAGAATGAATCAAAATGCAAAACATAAATGATCAAACAGCCAACTCCTCCAACATAAATGGTTAGGTTACATATAATAATAGAAGCTGCTGATCTTCAAAGTGCTTTTGAACAAAGAACTTCAGAAAGTTGGAAAGTCCATATACAATCAAGATAAATGATGATTTCAAAAATAATACATAAATGATGATTTCAAAATGCAAGTTTCAATTTGCAAGCTAGAATGCCAGGATACTTACACAATTAATGTGAGTGTTCATGCATTCAAGTGTTCATGCAATATATACACCACTTCAAGTGTTCATGCATTCATTTTCAACAAAGGTCTTTAAATCCTAGAAGTGTTCATGCATTTTTTTCATATGCAATATATACTTACATAATTTAGCAACCCATCTGCAATATATACAACACTTCAAGTGTTCATGCATTCATTTTCAACATTAATGTGAGTATATATTGTGAAGCATATGCCAGCATCCAAATTCAATTCACAAAGGTGCACAATACATGCATATTAGATTAATCCAACACCAAATACAATGATAATTTTTGCAGATGGGTTGCTAAATTGGTATGTAACAGATATAAAGATTTTCCATGTGTAATTCATTCTTTCTGTTCAATAACCAACATTTTCTCAAGTAAAAGTTATGTGGCCATAATACAATAATATCCATCACAATTAAATATATAACTTCATTTCATTAATCATTAATCATTATATGATAATTTGACCCCAAAAGATAGCATCGTGAAGACTCTTCACTGAAACAACCCCTTCCAAGCCACATTAATCTCTGACTCTCTTTTATTAAAAGTTAATTGAATAGTTTTGCTGGTTGCATGAAAACTTGATCATGGCAAACTTTATATTCTGGCTTGATCCCCAAGAGTACTTAAAGAGATGTACTTAAAGAGATTTGATAATGCAATGATTGAGCTGAATGAGGTCAATCTAGACACCATCATAGTTTCTATGATAGATAGGCTAGGTAAGGTAGAACTTAAGCAAAGTTTGATGATTAAAGCAAATACTTGACGGTTGTCCGCAGACTATGTGGCAATGAACCAGTACTAGAACTTCTTACAGGTTTGGCATCAGCATATCAGATGCCACTATTTATAACTTTTGTCAGCCCTCCGTTGAGTTATCCTCTGCAAGAGCAACATATTATATGCAGCATCTACATTAATCAGAAACCACAATCCGAAGGGTGATCTTCTGATGAATTGGCATTAACACTGTAAAGAAGAAATGATAGGATAACGATCAACAAATAAAAGAAGAAAATTCAGCCATCATAAGTACATGAACTCTTAGATGTGCTTCTTGCTAGGCACCAAATGTTCGTCATATTTCACATACGACATTCCAATTGTCAATTTCTGCAATTGATATTTCTGTAATTGTCAATTTGGAGATGCTTCTCAATGATCAATTGGAGAGCCTAACCACAAATATAAAGATGAGCAAGGGAAAACTATTGGACATTGAATATTAAAGTTTATGAGAATCATTATCCTTTTGTTGAAAGTCATCTCATCGTTTCCTCTAATTACAATCTTTCTTAATGCTAATTATGCCAAATCTGTGTAGCCTACCATTCAAAACCCCAACAAAAGCTCCCATTTTATCCTATTTCTTATTGAACATTGTATAATTTCTCAGGATTACTTTGCTATTAGAATGTGATATTAAAAACCCATACCTTGGTTTTTTTAAATTCCAGTGTTATATTGGGCAATGGCTTCTTCTGCATAGAATCTTTGGGGTTATGCTTACTCACAATTCAAATACTGCAGAGCTTTTTTTTAGGAGGCAACATTCTCTAGTTTGAATATCGAAGGCAAGTATTTCCTCGAATGCTTAAAGGGAAGAAATTTTCTAGTGTCACATTATGGTTATTATTAATAGTAATTATCATCTTAGATTAGCATTTGCTATCAAATAATTCCACTTCATGCACACCTTTTTTCTGCGTGATAAATATAGTGTGCATGTGTTGGAATTACCATTGTTCTATCCAATTAATCAAAATATGCATTTCTTTGCTGGGGTACACAATTTATTAAATGAGGATCTTTGTTGGCATAATGAGGTTTGATTCTTTAGGATTATGGCATATTTATTTCCTTTTCGGTGCATAACTGAACTCTACCTGATAGCTGATCTTGATTGAATACTTATGATAACGGATGTTCTCAAACTAATACTTGCCCCTATTTTTTGTTCTCAAACTGAACATAATCAATTTCCCAACTCGATTCCCTTATAATACAAAAAGTTCCCTCATAAAGAACATAATGATTGAATCCATAAGATATAACAGCCATAATGTGGAAGATACCTCTATTTGTAAGTGCACAAAAGAGAAAGATACTTATGATAACTGATGTTCTCAAACTGATACTTGCAGTTAATTGATAAAACAGATGCAATATGGTATCTTCCAATTGGCCAAGTATGCAGCAATGCTATCAATTGGTTGAGAACATCAAAATGCACCAGTTATCATAAGTTCAGAACATTAGTTTGAGAACATTAAAATGCAGCAATGCCGTTAATTACAAGTATCAGTTTAATTGATTTGAGAAAATCAATTGGCAAATTATCAATTAACTGCTGCATACTTGGCCAATTGATGCAATATGGTATCAAAATGCAGCATTGCAAGTATCAGTTTAAACTCATGCAATATGGTATCTTCCAATTGGCAAGTATCAAAATAGAGGTATCTTCCACACCAGTTAATTGCAAAACATCAAAATGAAGAACATCGTATAATTAATAAAAATTGACAAATCTGACGATATACTTGTCTTTTTAACTTGAGCCTGAAATGCATACCTCTACGTTATTGTGGGCACAGAGAACTTTCAGAGATTTCAAGACACCTTTAGTTAGCATCTTCTGAGCAACACTATCAGAGGCAAAAGCCAAGGTGAACAGAACTTGCAAGACATAAATTGGCTCTTCTTGGTAAACTGATCTGAGAACTAATTCAATGGGTTGCATAATATCATCCTTAATCAACTGCATTGCCAAAGTAACATTTGTTGCTAGTGAAGAAAGAGCAAAACATGCTTGTTCAACCTGCATCATGAGATAAATATAAGAAAAGAAATTCATGAAATGAGTACTCAAGCTAACTACATCGGCACTAATACAATCTTATAAAAGAACCACAGCCACTTACAACATGAAGATAACCATATTAGTTGTCGTACAACATTTTCTTCTTTGCTAATATCCTTCAAAATCAGGCACCGAAGGCATGAGACCTGAAGGCATAAAAATTGAGATCCTGCAATATGTTAGCTGGTTATTGACTTTATTCTCACATGATGGTAACATTAGTTAGTAACGACTGTTTGGCACATGGAATAAAACTATCTGTAAATCTTGTAATATTGGTATTGGCATGAAACTTCACTGTGAGAATGACACTTATATACATCAAAGAAGATGAGAACTTGATACATCAAAGAAGAGAGCATCAAGTTGGATGTTTTAAGTTTGTTGTTAGCTTTGCCTGGAAACATTAAGGATGATTAACCTGGAACCCAAATATCTACAACACAGAAATTTTTTTAAATTACCATGTTAACAGTGAGAACATTATGTTTTTCTCATAATGTATCAAAAGAGAGCATTAGTTGATACATTCAGTAAACATTTATGTGCCAACTAATGTTCAATAAACATTTGTCAACATGGTATTCAGTACCCATTATGTTCTCAATTTGAATGTATCAATTAATTTGTGCCAACTTATATCAACATTTTTCAACAGTAAACATTATCAACTAATGTTTAGTAATCAATGTTGCAACATATTAGAACACACTAATTTCAAGAAAGTTTGTGGAAGGTGTATTATCATTTTGATCTTAAACCACACCATTTCTTACTACCATTCTAGGAGTTGCCCAGGACAATAACATGACATTTAGTACCACATCAATCTTTGTATATACCTGACATCCAATTCCTTCCGGAACTGTCTTCAACGCGGCGCATGATTTCATGAAGAGCACATCTTGCCTTCTCAAATTTCATAAGAATGGCGTCGCCTGTTATAGCCTGAGAAATCAAAAGAATGCAGAGATAAGGTATAGCTATGAAAAAAAAATGGTTCCAAGAACAATCAGACTATTAGAGCCAAATTTAAACCATATGCGAATCAAATCTGAGGTCTAACTGTTTCAAGGGATTGAGATAACCATCAAGGTCAAAAATTTCACAATGTTGATATCTTGCAAGACAAAACAAACACAATTTTAAGTTTTAGCTGCAGGGCTGTGCTCACCAAATAAAGCTTGCTGCAATCCAAGCAATGCTTGAGGAGAATCTTGGCCTTATCAAGAGCTACATGCAATGAACACAATGCCTGTATCACAGACTTTCTCCTTGGCCTCGAAGCTTCTATAAAAGGAAAGATCTCTAGTGCATCACCACCATTCTCTTTATCAATCACCCAGGGCAGTGTGGTTTTTTAGCAGCAATTTGACATGAATAGTTTCTTTTTACAGTTTGCTTTTTACAGTCTCAGTTAGTGTTATTGAAAATACATCATTCTCAAAATGAATATCCATTATCAGTTAGTGTTATTAAAATGAATAACACTAACTGTGTTAACTTTGACAGGATATTCATTTTTGACAGGATATTCATTCAAAATTAGTCCATGTCAACTTTCAAAATATGAACTTAGTGTTATTTATCCTGTCAACTTTCAAAAATATGAATAACACTAACTTTAAAGTCCATTATCCTGTCAAAAACACTAAGATGAATAACACTAACTTTATTGAAATGAATAACACTAAGATTGTGTTATTCATTCAAAAGATTGAAATGAATAACACTAACTTTCAGTCCATGACAGGATATTCATTTTTGAAAGGATATCCTGTTTTGGTTATTCAAATGGAGTGATAATGGAGTTATAATGGAGTGATAATTGACAGGATAATGGATATCAAAAACAAATGAATATCCTGTCCATTTGAATATCCTGTCAATTGTTTCAAAAAATTTCAGTATAGTTGCAAAACACTTCAAACTTGTTTTCACTATTTCAAAATTTCAACAATTCAAACTATACTTGAAATTGGAAGTTGGAATTTCAGTATAGCTTTCAGTATACTTGGAAAACAATTGCAACTTCCAATTGCAACCAAGCTTGGAAAACAATTGAAACCATTCCAAACTATTCCAAAAATTCCAACCAATTGGTTACAATTTCAATTCAAAATTGTTTTCAGTCCATTATCACTACATTTGAATATCAAAAACAATTGACAGGATATTCATTATCACTCCATTGTTTTTCATAATGGATATCAAAAAAAATTGACATGATATTCATTATCACTCCATTGTTTTTGACAGAATATCAAAAACAATTGACAGGATATCCATTTGAATATCAAAAACAATTTTCAGTCCATTATCACTCATTTGACTATCAAAAACAATTGAATTTCAATTGCAATTTCAATTCAAAATTATACTGAAATTGTTGAATCCAAAAATGAATATCCTGTCAAAGTTTGAAATTATACTAATTTTGAATGGACTAATTATGAATAAACTGTCAAAAATTGAATGGACTAATTATGATAATGGACTAAGTACGATGTACTAATTATGAATAATGAATATCCATTATCAAAATTTTTGACAGGATAATTTTGAGAATGATGTGATAATGGACTAATTATGAATAAAGCAAGCTTGTAAATTCAATTTGAGTACAAATTTGTAAATTCAATTTGTACTCAAATTTGTACTCAAGTTTGTAAATTGAATTTGTACTCAAATTTGTACTCAAGTTTGTAAATTGAATTTGTACTCAAATTTGTACTCAAATTTGTAAATTTATAAACTCGATTACTGAGTTTGAGTACACATTTGTTAATTTGTAAATTGAATTTGTAAATTTACAAAACTCAAAGTTTGTAAATTGAATTTGTAAATTTACAAAATTTGTACTCAAAAAAATTTGCACTCAATATTGACTTTGTAAATTGAATTTGTAGATATCTGAGAAATTGAATTCAGTATCTTACTTTATGTTATCAAATGAAAATCATGTTTGGGATATCTACAAATTGGATATTTCATAAGTTAATTTGCACTCTCAAGCTCAGTTTTTTGCACTCTCAAGCTTAGTTGCTATCCCAAACAGGATATTAACAAAACTGGTTTATATTAACAATTTCTCAGCATCTTGAGTTCATATTGAATGATAGTGCAAATTGGATATGAATTTTTGATATAAGCAGCTTGAATTTTCCAACTTGAATGGCAGTGTGGAACATTCATTTCATATCAGTTGCTCATTTCAGTTTGCAAAAAAAACATGGAGAAATCAGTTTGGGATAGCTAATTGATATCCTGATTGGGTTAATAAAAAAATGAATTGAAGTTCACATATAGTTTAAATTGGGATATCAAGATCAGGATATAAGCATCTTGAGTTCACATAAAGTTAAATGAATTCATTTGCTCATTTCAGTTTGCAAAAAAACATGGAGAAATCAGTTTGGGATATCTACAAATATACTCCCTAGCATTCTCAGGATATAATGTACTCACCCAGTACAAAATCCACAAAGTACACGTAGTTCAAACAGTTGATGAACACTGGAATATTGAGTTAATATTAAGTGATAGTGCAAAATCCTCAACATTTGATGAACACTGGAATTTTCAAACTAAACCAAACTAAACCTCAAAGTACACATATTTCAAACTAAACCAAACTGAAATAAGATTGTGCAAAATGAAAAAAACATGATTTTCAACAAAGACACAAACATTTCAGTACATCAATAATCTCTACACATGACACATTTGCATTCCCCCTGCAAAATCTCACCTCTGAGGTTTTCAAACTTAATTAAGTCAGATAATCCTATAACTAAAATCATATCAAGGTTTTCAAACTTAAGTTGAGAGATATAGATGAAATGCTCATTTAGTATTCATTATAATGAGGTGAGATATATTAAAATTTCACTAAACTATAGCCTTCAATTCATGTTGCATTTCAGTGTCATGCAAAAATGATATTTAACAACCAATCTCACCTATCTTTAGCATATCATCAAATACCATATCTTTAGCATATCATCAAATACAATATCTTTAGCATATCTTTAGCATATCATGGACAATAAAAAACATGGACAATAAAAAAATTTATTGTATTCTCACTTATCTTTAGCATATCATCAAATACCATATCAACATTGACAAAAATTTTAAATATTCTCACTGAAATATTATTCAACTTGCAATATAGAAAAAAAACCTCATTTTTCAGTTGGTTTAAACAAAGCTGCCTTGAAAAACCCTCATTATTCAACTTGCAATAAACAGAGAAATGATTCATAACAATAAAAGCAAGCTCATTCTTAAGCAATATAAATGATTCATAACCACCAATTCTCTTATCCAAGCAACTTGCTTTTATGGTTATCCATTATATAAGCAAATTCATCATGTATAAGCAACTTCAGGTTATCCATTATATTTATGTAAGAATGATCTATTATCCAATTACACATAAACATAACACCCAATTTACATGTGTAATTACACATAAATTCAGCCCTAAAATGAGTGAAGCAAATATTAGAAGCATGTCAATTACATATGCAATAACATGGCAATGACAGGATTAGTGGTGTGACAGGATTTTGGAAATTTGCATGAAAGTGTCCTGTTAAAAAATAACCAAAATGAAGCAAATCAGCAAGCTCTCATCCAACATTAAAATTTTCATTAACAAATTAAAAAAATGCATTTTTGGTTATCCTTAATAGGACCCAAAATAATTTTTTCATATGCAAATTATTGACAGGACCCAAAATTACACATATTGAATGAAAATCATTTCAGGATAGTCAATTGGTTATTGGTTATTGATAAGAGCTTATCAGGAATGAAGCTTATCAGGAATTGGTTAGTCAATTGGTTATTGGTTATTGGTTAAAATTTTCATTAAAAAAATCATCAAGCTCTGATCAAGCTCTTATTGGTTATTGGTTATTGAAATAAAATTAACAAATTCACATATGAGATATTGGTTATTGACATTCCTTATATCATTTTTGAAAACCCAATTTTGCAATACATAGAGAAGTGATAAACATATGAGAAAGTAGAGAATTTTGCATATAAAAAACAATTTTTTTGGGTCCTGTCAATGAGAATAATAACAACAGAATAATTGAATACATAATTTGTTCACAATTTTTTGTATATACATGATTTGTTCACAAATTTGTATATACATGCCTAAATCCCAAAGGAGAACCAATAAAAATGCCACAGTAATTGTGCCTACATGCGTAAGGCAATTAGCTCTCAAACAACACTTGATTAGATCTCAAACAACAGTAATAGTGCCTACATGGAACCGGGAATTGCTCTCACTAATAGAGATGAAACCCTAGAAACCACATAGAGAGAGAGAGGAGAGAGAGAGACTCACCATTGAGATTTTCGAATTAAGGGGTTTAGGGAGTGAAGAGGAGGAGGCGGAGGCGGAGGCAGAGGTGATGCCGACGGTGTGCCTCAAGCTTTGGTTTGGGGGAGTTCTTAGGTGATGTTGATTTGAGGGGGGCCGAGTTCGGAGGGGGCTGAGTTCTGAGCGGGGGGGGGGGGGGGGGGTTGATTTCTGAGGGGGCTGATTTCGGGGGGGTGCTGATGCGTTTGGGGGGAGGGAGTTCTGAGGGGCTGCCGTTTGATTTCGTTTGGGGTGCTGCTTCGTTTGGGGGAAGGAGACTGGGTTTTCATTTAAGTTCCCCCCTTTGTTTTCCCCCCAATTTGAGGTTTCATGATTGAGTTTTCAAATTTTGAGTTTTCATAACAAAATCTCCCCCCAAAGTTTGTCCTAGTCAACATCAACTTATATCCTTTATCCAATTTCTCTTATCCAATTTCTCATATCTTATCCAATTTCTCTTATCTTATCCAATTTTCTCTTAACAACATCCCTCATATATACCCAATTTCTCATCTCTTATCAAAAACTCTTATCCAAAAACCCATGATAACATCCCTGTTTTATAATATAGATATATATATATATATATATATATATATATATATATATATATATGTTGACTAGGATCCATTTGGATGGATCAAACATGCGGATCCATCCAAGTGGAATTTAAAGCTATATATATATATATCGACAACCCAGAAAAATCCCCAACCCCCTCCCCCCGCCTTCGGCTTACGAGGGTAAGGCGAGAGCCCGGCCGAGACTATGCAAACTGGGGGGAAACCGCCGTGCCCCCAACGGCCCCCGGGTAAGTCCGAGAGGGGAGATGTAGCCCCAGGGTAAATAATTCCACAACAAATTCCACAATAATTACCAAGTCACGGTGGCCATAGTCCTCAAACCCCGCACCCCTTGGCTTTGGAGTGGAATGACTTACCACTGGGACACCCTCTCGTGGGCATATATATATATATATATATATATATATATATATATATATATATATATATATATATATATATATATATATATATATATATATATATATATATATATATATATATATATATATATATATATATAAGAGTGTTGTGCTCGTGTAGGTACAAGTATCGTGTTATGTATATAGAGTATTCCGATATAGGTTTTGAGTCTCACTCAAGTTTGAGTGGGTATACTTTAAGTACATTGTTACACATGATTGTGGTTTGCGTGTAGTACCATGAATATAGCGATGTATGATGTATGTATAGTGATAGGATTGTTTGTGCCTGGTTGTGTTACGCACATGATTGTGGGTGGCTATACCAGTACGTAGTTATAAGTGTTGGTCGTGTGGTATAGTTATTTACTAAGGACTTGCCTGTGTGAATATATTTGTGCTAGCTAAACTAAGTGTGTAGATGTGCTGAGTATATAGTGGTGTGAAGGAATGTTATATTAGCGTGTGTGGGTGTGCACCATGCACGGGTAAGTATGTCCTTAGTTATAGGTATTTGTAATTATGGTACGTGTGATGAGTCTTGAATATAGTTATAGGACCGTATGTGATGTGAATATATGGTGAAGTATCTGCGTGCATTTGAATGACTATATATATTTGTGAAATTCTAGTAATGGTGAATGTATATTAGATATAGTAAACTTGATTTTATAGTGGTATGGTGTGATTACATGTGTTGATGTGTTTGGTGTTGGATGTATACTAGGAAATATTAGGGAGTAGTATACCCCGGTTTGTTTTGTGCATAGGTAGTTATCTATACGTGAAGTACTACGGATGTATTTGCTGGTGTGAACTATTTATTTGTTTGTGAGTATGTGTACCATGCTATGTAATAAGTGTTTAATAGTTATATAAGGATGTACGTGACTATATGAATGATTGAAGTACATGTATAAATTTGACTGACTATGATAGGTATAAGTGTATAATGTGCGTGAATATATACATGTTCGTAGTGTTAATGTTTGACTACGTAGTGCATATATAAGCACTTGTAATGACTATACCTAGCTTGAATTATAATGTGATATGATTGGGGTAGCTACTGGAGTGGCTAGATATATTTATAATTAGAAAGTCCGAGGACGGACTTTGTCCTAAGGTGGGTAGGATGTAAAGGCCGGTACTCACTATTCGTAATACGGCTGTGCGTATAGCAATTTCGGGTACCTGATTGGTTTTGTTGCTTTGTGTGTGAGTCGTGTTGTTGAGTCGATAGGGCCGTAGCACCTTGGTTACATCCTTAGCAAGCCAACCCCCTACGTGAGCCCAACATGAGATTACTGTTGCCTTTGGACCCCGTATCCTTTGTACGCGTATTTTCCTTGAAGTTCGCGTATTTTTCTTAGCCATATCTCTCATTCGAAATGCATGGTGTGATATGCCGTTGTGACCCTCCGGAAGAGTGTTTAATTGTGGAATTATTTTGGAACGTCATTTCACGGGTCGTTCCCCCACAAAATAACGTTGTTTGAAGAGGTGTCGTAGCTTTCTCCTTCGTTGTTAGACCTTTCTAATTTTTACTTCCGTTCTCCTTTACCCTAGCCCGTGACCAATCTTCTTAGTCTCGATTCTCTCGTCGACACGGTCGTTCTGGTATTTTTATTATATTTTTCGGATGTCGTTTAGTTGGCCTTTCGCACTAATCACTTTCAACTTGTCATTACCCTAGCTAATCTCCAATTTAACCCCTAATTTATCATTCTAATTAAATCCATAGGGTAGATGCCCACGTTTCATGTTGTTTTTCCCTTAGCTATTCACCACCCCCTACTAAACTAATTACACTCCATCCTTCTCACATTCTCTCTCCCCAACCACATTTCTCTACCCTACTTCTAGATCTCTTTAGCAAAAACCCTATGAACCCTTGCCCTTTCACGCAAGTGATCCCTCAGCCGCCGCATCCTATCCATCAAAACTCCACGTCAACCCATGGCCTTCTCCCGTGAGGCCGTCGCCAGCCATCACCGTCGACAAGCCCATTACCGAAGACCTCCTCCTCCTATGGCCTCCATGCGCACAAGGACTCCCCCATAGATCCGATCAGCCCCCATCCTCTAACAAGCTGTCGCACTGCACCCTTAAACCCTGTCGGCCTTCACTCCCAGTCGCTGGCCATCATTGCTCGGGCAACCACCTCTTTGCCATTGCCTCGACAGCCTACGCACACACTCTACCATCCTTGCCGACCTCTCCCCTCCATAAAACAAACAGCCCGAATTCTCCCGTGGCCGAAGCCCCCTACACAGCCAAAGCCTCTAAAACAGCCTGCCGTTCACCCCATATAGCCGCTGCCGACTCCTCCACGCAACAGACCTGGCCATATTCCCCTCGCTTGACCCCGCACGACATCTCTCCCCTAGCCATAAAACTTGTCGCACAAACCCCTTCAAACCGCACATAAAATCTGCCACCTTAGCCTTGATACCCATGCTGGCTACCCTAGGACCGCCGACGATCTCCTCCCCCTACCCGCAGTGAACCACACTGTCGTACTTCTCAAAACAGCCCTACATCCACTTGACGTGTTCCCCGTTGTTCCGTTGTTGCGCACGACCTGACAGCAGGCCATAGAACACGCTGCCCATTGCCGTGTCTTTTCGATGTTGTAGAACGTCGTCCGGCCACCCTTCCCCTCCACGTCACTGTTCGGTGATCTGCCACTAACCGGCTGGTCGTCATTCGTTGTCGCAGTCATCCGCCATTGTCACTGATCGCTGCCATGCAGTGGAACGTCGCACACTTCTGTTAATTCAACCCCTGACGTCGCTACCTGACGTCAGTGTAGCTCTCACGTCGTGTGAGGGTATATTTCTAACTGTAGGAACCCCAACCATCGCATGTTAATTCAAGATTAAAAACGAATATTTTTACTGCTTTGTAACTTACTAATCCAACTTAATAATACGGGACTGTAGGCTGATTGTTGGACTGAGCATGGGAGCTCTGGACTTTGTGGATCTGTGTTTGGACTTTGAGAATTGATACCAGCACGTATTTCAGGCAAGGGAAACTTGCCAAGTTGTGTTTAGGCCATGTTTTAGGCCATCCCTTTTTTTAGCGTAAAAGAGACTAGGCGACGAGATGATAGTCGCCTAGACGCAACTTCAAGATCTAACTTGACAACGAAGCTAGATCTGACACCCTGCCATGCCATTCTTACATTTTTCCTATCACGTTTAAATTCTATATCTGTATGCACTTTATTTGTACTCTGCCATGCCATTCATACATTTTGCATGTCACGTTTACTTTCCATATCTGTAAGCACTTTATTTGTACTCTTGACATGCCATGCATCCTCCCAGGTCTTTTAGCTTAGGCGGATTTGCTCGCTGGATGATAGCACTACACTCCGCCATGAGAACTACATTTTCCTTTCTAGAACCATTTGTCACCAAATCCTTAAGGAATTTCACGTAGGAGGGTATGGTCTCTATAGCTTCAAGGAATGGGATTTGTAAGCTCAGATCCTTGACCAAAGCGAAGAACCTGCCGTATTTTTCATCAATTTTGGCTTTGGCAAGCCATTGTGGAAAAGGCACAACGGGCTTGAATACCCTCAGACTCCCTTCCTCGTCCTTCGTCTTCTCCTCTTTAGGGCCTCCCTCCGGAGTCATGGTCTGTGGTGACGAAGCCCCGTTGTCATTAGGTTTTTCAATTGGTCGCTCTATGACCAACGGTGCTTCAGGTTCCTTGGTTGGCACTCTTGTAGGAATTTGTGTCCCGCTTCTCAAGATGATAGCAGACACATTCGCATGTACATGCGTTAGTGCCAAAGTTTGATTTGCGCCCCTTGGGTTCACTTCAGGTTGTAGCGGTAATTGATTTTACGACCTTTGAAGGTTCGCCACCTGTAATCCCAGCTGGGTTACTTGGTCAGTAAGGGCTCTCTGCCCCATTTCCAGCTTCAAATTGATATTCTCCTGGTTCGAAATGTACTGAGTCAAGGGGGACTCAACCGGGGAGATAGCACGCTGCTGGCCGTACGGCTGCTGCTGCTACTGCTGCATGAGCTGCTGGTTCCTTGGGAGGTACTGCTGGTATGATTGTGGGGGTTGCGGCTGCTGAAACTGCTGCTGTTGCCTAGGCGGCTGATATACTTGTGGTTGTGGTTCTGATAAGGCGCCCGGTAGCTAAGATTGGGGTGGTTCCGGTTATTTGGAGAGTAGGCTAGATTGGAGCTAGTCCGTGGTGGATATGACGCATTTCCCTTAGGATTGTAGAATAGTGCGCTCGCTTGGTCCACCGGTGGTGAGATGTTGCCACTGACGTGTGTGTATATTGTATATATTCACGGACATCTTCTTTGTGGTTTTCCGTTATTTTCCGCCATCCCGTATCCATTTTCTCGTATTTTCTAGTTTTCTTTCACTTCTCCTTGTTTTTGTGTGTTTGTAGGAGATTGCCCGCGTAGGGGACACATAACGAAGATATCATAAGTCCCCGAAGCGACGGGAGGAGTCACGCGTGATCCAGGTGGTCAAACGACCAAGTTTGCTATCTTTCAGCCCCCCACCCGATCGGTTGGATACAACCAACCGATCGGGTGATGCATGCATGCACGACCCGGACAACAGCTGAAGCAATGTGAGCATCAACCGACCGGTCCGACAACTGGTTTAGCCCAACAAGCTTCTCCGGAAATTGAAGCTGAATTCCAACCGATCGGGTGACCTTCACCTGATCGGTTCATCTGTAACCGATTCGCCCAAGAGACGACCCGGAGAGCTCACCCGACAGCTAGCTGACCATGCCAAAACGTCGCAAGTTTCTGTCTTTTGGTCGACGTTTCCAACCGATCGGTTGATTTATCAACCGATCGGTTCACCCGATGACCGCATGATCCAAACGGTGAGCCGCCTGCGCCAACCGATCGTGTCATGTGACCGGGTGAAGTTTCTGAAGACCGCAGCTGAAGCACGTAGCAGCTCACCCAATTTGGTGATTCTTCAATCGATCGGATAACGTCGTTTTCTATATATATAATCCCTAGGTTTTCAGAAACGAGAGCCGTGTATTTTTCTGTCTTTTTTCCCTATTGTGACGTTGTAATTTTATCTTTATTTGTAAGTGTTCTGATCTTTGTCAAACTTTGATATTATCTTAATTGCATTACTACTACCGCATTTTAATTGCCTAATTATGATTTTAACAGTCGATTTTCATTTAAATTGCTTTTTAGCTAAAATGTGTGAGTAGTTCCCAGATCTGGGATTTTGGTGGAAACCCCTTCGTGGGTTCTCCCGAATGCATCCATAGGACTAGAATATTGATAGGGAATAGGAATCTATTGGTTATCCGGGGTGTTTTATTGTCATCGCGGGAAAAAGACCTCCTTTGACCGTTGGGCCAAGGGGGAATAAACTTGGTGGTTGACTCCCTAGCCATAGCTCACACCCTTAGCGTAGACATCGAATCCTAGCACGTGGGAGCGGCAGGATGAGATGTTGGGAGTTATCGTTGCGAGCTTAATGCTCCCGGAGTCGATCAGTGTTAATAGACATGGGAATGCCCACTGACCGAACCCGGGTAGTCCAGCATATCATCCTTGGCACCGACCGGAATATCGGGCCCATGTGACGCGGGTATCACTCTCAGAGGCAACGTCTCACCACTAAACCCTAATTCAGATTGTTGTCCTTTCCGTCGATCGTAATAGCGAGAACACATAATAGGGTGGAAACCGAAGTCCCGGGTTTCCCATTATATTGTTTAACCCCGTATTTACATTCTATGACAACCCATCCATCGGTTCGGGCTAGCTCATCCCTAGGGTGAATTGGTTCCTCTTAGAAACTAGCACAACCACACCTCCCTGTGTTCGACCCCCAAGCCACACTACAACAACCGTACGCTTGCGGTATAAATATTTTAAATCTGGTATCCCCCATCATATTGCACACTTGCATGATCGCAAACCGGGGGGGACGTCAAGCTCTATGACGCCGTTGCCGAGGAGGCAACATGCTTGTTTATTTTAGGACCTTCGAACCCTTGAGTCTAGCTCATATCCCTATCTTGCGATAATTTTTGCATTCTACACTTTTTGGTCTTACTTGGACATATTGTATATATTAGTTGTACAGAATTGGCTGACTGAGTCGCCATACTGCCATCGCTACTCCTCACCTCCCATTCATGCAACCGGTGCTTTTGACGTGTTTTCTATCCGTGCAGTTCTCTCTCCCTCCTTTTCTCACAGGTTTTCTGCTCCCCGACAAGGATGTTGTGTGCCGTTTCGGGCGATATCTGGGATCATTCACACCACGTCCGCTGTTTGGCACAGAGTTTGACAGAATCCCTAAGTGCTTTGAACATTCTATCACTTTTGTCTAATGTTGTGGAAAATTAGAGGAGGTATCATGATACAAAGCAGCACCCAGTCAGGTAGTGAACTCCTCGCTGCCTGAAGACCAGATGACCAAACTACTTGGTGTTTTAAATAGATTTAAGAATGTTTTTGGGTATGCAATCGAAGATTTGAAAGGAGTGAGCTTGGGGCTTTGCTCACATAGGATACTGCTTGAAGATGAGCAAGCCTCCTCAATTGAGCCGCAACGAAGACTGAATCCCATCATGATGGAGGTGGTCAAGGAGGAGATTGTTAGACTTCTACATGTCGGCATCATATACCCAATCTCTGACAGTCGCTGGGTTAGCCCGATGCACGTTGTACCCAAGAAGGGAGGAATGACGGTGATTCACAACGAGAAAAATGAGCTAATACCCACGAGGACTGTCACAGGGTACCGGATGTGCATTGACTACAGGAAGCTGAACAAGGCCACAAGGAAGGATCACTACCCTCTACCTTTCATTGATCAGATGCTAGAGAGGCTTGCGAAGCACAACTACTTCTGATTCATGGATGGGTACTCCGGCTTTCTCCAATTCCCCATCCATAATGACGACCAGGAGAAGACGACTTTTACTTGTCCTTTTGGGACGCATGCCTATATGAGAATCCGTATGGGCTTTGCAACGCCCCGGGTACATTTCAAAGATTAATGTCTGCAATCTTCTCCGACTACTCCCAGGATATAATGGAGGTCTTTATGGACGATTTCTCCGTCTATGGAACAGAGTTTGACTCATGCCTCCGCAATCTAACTAAGGTCCTGGAGAGGTGTCAAGATAAGGGTCTAGTTCTGAACTGGGAGAAATGCCACTTCATGGTCCAAGAAGGAGTTGTACTGGGACACGACATTTCTTCAAGGGGGATCGAGGTAGACAAAGAAAAAGTAGAGGTGATCGAAAAGCGTCTGCAACCTCTTAATCTATGAGGGGTCCGTGGTTTTTTAGGGCACGTGGGATTCTATCGTCGCTTCAAAAAGGACTTCTCCAAGATTTCCAGGCCGTTGAATCAACTCCTTGTGAAGGAAGCACCTTTCATCTTCAACGACGAGTGCATGGAAGCCTTCTGCCTGCTGAAGCAAGCCTTGATTTCCACACCCGTGATTCAGCCACCAGACTGGATTCTACCATTCAAATTAATGTGCGATGCTAGTAATTATGTAGTTGGGGCTGTCTTGGGGCAGAGGAAAGATAAGAATCTACATGTTATATACTATACAAGCAAGACCCTTGACATTGCCCAAAGAAATTATACAATCACGGAGAAAGAATTGCTAGCGGTCATCTATGCCATGGACAAGTTCCGGCAGTATCTCGTTGGTGCCAAGGTGATCGTGCACACGGATCACGCGAATAGAAGGAGGCTAAGCCGCGGCCCATTAGGTGGATTCTCCTCCTCCAGGAATTCGACCTGGAGATAAAAGACAGGAAGGAGGCGGTGAATGTTGTTGCCGATCACTTGTCCCGATTGCCTACTCTCGATTTGAATGCTACTCCGGTTGATGACTCGCTCCCAAATGAGCATCTCTTCTCCATCTATTCTGCCTGGACTCCTTGGTACGCCGACATCGCAACTTATCTGACATATGCCATCGTCCCCCATAACGTGAGCTACCAGCAGAAGAAGAAATTCTTTCACGAGGTCCGTAAATTTTATTGGGACGACCCTCACTTGTATAAGACCTGTAATGATGGGGTGATACAGAGGTGCATTCCTGAAACTAAGGCGACCTCCATAATTTCCCATTGCCATGATCAGTAGTGTGGAGGACATGCGAGCGCTTATAAGACGATGGCGAAAATCCTCCAGAGTGGATTCTATTGGCCGACCCTCTTTAAGGACACCCACGCTTATGTCCAGGCTTGCAACAAATGCCAAAGGACTGGAAACATATCCAAGAGGAACGAGATGCCTCAACACAACATTTTAGAGGTCGGGATCTTCGATGTGTGGGGAGTCGACTTCATGTGACCGTTCTCCTCATCCTCTGGAAATCTGTAAATTTTGGTAGCCGTGGACTACGGGTCAAAGTGGGTAGAAGCGATAGCCAATCCTACTAATGATTCTCGAATGGTCGCCAAGTTCTTTAAAAACAACATCTTACCGCGGTTCGGTGTGCCTCGAGTTTTAATCACTAACGGAGGGAGCCACTTTATAGAGAAGAAATTTGAAGCTCTTTTGAAAAAGTACGGGGTGCAACATCGACTAGGGCGTGCCTATCACCCGTAGACTAGCAGCCAAGTGGAAGTTTCTAACCGGGAGATCAAGAGCATACTGGAGAAGATGGTGGCCAACTCTAGGAAGGAGTGGTCATTAAAACTTTCTGACGCGCTCTGGGCTTATAGGACATTGTTTAAAACTCCGATCGGCATGACCCCCTACTGGCTTGTCTACGGGAAGGCATGCCATCTACCCGTGGAATTGGAACACAAGGCATTTTAGGCAATCACGAACCTGAAATTTAACGCCAAGGAGGTTGGAGACCGACAGCTAAAACTTAACGAGCTCGACCAGATCCGGCTCAATGCTTATGAAAATGTCCGGATCTACAAGGAGAAGCTGAAGCGGTGGCACGATAAGCGCATCCTAAAGAGGGAATTCAAGGAAGGAGAATTGGTTCTCCTATTCAAGTCGAGGCTGAAGATTTTTCCCGGAAAGCTCAAGTCAAGGTGGTCGGGACCCTACCGCGTCACTAAGGTCTTCCCGCATGGAGCTATCGAGATAATGCGAAGAGATGAGCCATTCAAGGTCAACGGGCAGCGCCTAAAACACTATGCAGTAGGAGAATCAGGATTCTCTTCTGTCGGAGTCTCAATGACCGACGACTCTTCTTCAAACCCTCCGGATCCTAATTGACCACCAAAAGAGGCGTCGAGCAAACGACGTTAAACAAAAGAGCTTCATGGGAGGCAACCCATGTTCTAAACTCTCACCTTTGTTTTTAGGCTTATTTTTAGCTTAATTTTTCTTGTTTTTCATCAATAAATCCAGCCACGGTGACTTTCGTCGAGAGACTTAGGCCATTTGTGAATTTTTGCAGGAAACAAGCTCTCACCCGATCAGGTGAGACGTATCAGACAATGGCATGTATCTGTTCTCCAACAAACCGGTCGGGTGAAGCAATCTGAGACCGGGTGGCTGACCGTGTGAGAAGGACTGAATTCTCGGGAAAATTTGGGGATTACATCACCCGATCGGTTGAGTGAAGCTACGGTCGTGTGATTGACCAGGTGAAAAGTCATAGTACTCTTGGGAAGATTTGGGAAGCGGTCAACCGATCGGGTGAAAACTCACCCGATCAGTTCACCTGTAGCTGTTGGTCGACGAAAATTTTTCTAAACTTACCCAACCGATCGGGTGAACCCTCACCCGATTGGTTCGTTTTCACCCCTATATATATTCCCGGTCGCACGACTTCGTCCACCCGACCCCCAAACTCTAGTTCGCGCGTTCTCTCCTCCTCCATCTGCCAAATCGATCTCCTCCATCTACCCCACTACCCCTAAGTCCTCATCATCACTCATTCCCATACTCCCCACCATCAACACCCTTCCCATCAACAAAATTTACTCACCAAACGTCCAAACCCTAACCCTAGCCCCCAAATTTTCGAAAATTTCAATCCTTGTCGGATCAGTGAACGGCGGCTTCCCAAATCGCTTCCTTATACTGTGTGGGGTATTTCGGGTGCTTGATCTTACAACGTTGATGGGTAACCTCCTTCCACTATTCACATTTCCTTCAATTATATGCAAAGTCTGAGATTTGTGTCTACACACTTCGCCTGGTTCATCATCATCATAGACACCATATTCACTTTATCATTTTTTCCCCACGCCGTCACGATGTCTAAGATGGGAAAGGAGATTGCCTCATCGTCACGCCAACATCCTCTATACGGCCCTTTTTCCCCTTCCTTTCTTGGCATCAATCCTTCTTCTAAAGTGCAATCCGATTGTTTGCAAGCCCTTCTTCGCCCAATGCGACCTACTCTTTTCACCGACTTCCCCACCCTACAATCGCTGAGACTCTTTAGGGGCGTTTGTGCACTTTTTCGCTTCATAGGTTACGATTACCTTCTACGTAACCATGCGCATACACACAGGAATCTCACACTTGAGTTCCTCAGCTATCTCGAGGTGTCAGAATTTGGTTTCACCTTCCACGCCTTCAATGGCTATTTTTCCATGAGTTTCAACGAGCTTAACAATATTCTGAACTTCCCTCACCCCGATCGTCATGTTGAATGCTCAACTCATGATCGATCTGACATCTTTTCTTACTTTCGTTCTGATGGTGTCTGGCAACGGTTCACCCGATATGCCACCTTTCCTACGATAGCTCTCGCCTCCTACATCATACACTCATGCTACCACTTCGCCCATTACTTCCTCGCCAACACCATTTTCGCTCACGTAGATGTATCCACGGTGTCTAGGGATGAGCTCCTCTTTCTTTACGCCATGTCCCATGACAGGATTCATGGCAATATCCCTTTACCCATAAACACCGCTTATTGGATCCTAATTGACCACCAAAAGAGGCATCGAGCAAACGACGTTAAACAAAAGCGCTTCATGGGAGGCAACCCATGTTCTAAACTCTCACCTTTGTTTTAGGCTTATTTTTAGATTTATTTTTTTCCTATATTTATAAATAAATCCAACCACAGGAACTTTCGTCGAGAGACTTAGGTCATTTGTGAATTTTTGCAGGAAACAAGCCCTCACCCGATCGAGTGACCATTCAACCGATCGGGTGAGACGTATCAGACAATGGCCTGTTTCTGTTCTCCAGTGAACCGGTCGGGTGAAGCAAAGTGAGACCGGGTGGCTGACCGTGTGGGAAGGGCTGAATTTTCGGGAAATTCGGGGATTGCATCAACCGACCGGGTGATAGAAGCGGTCGTGTGACTAACCGGGTGACAACTCATAGTACTCTCAGGATGATTTGGGAAGCGGTCAACCGATCGGGTGAAAACTCACCTGATCGGTTCACCTGTAGCTGTTGGCCGACAGAAAATTTTCGAAACTTACCCAACCGATCGGGTGAACCCTCACCCGATCGGTTTGCTTTCACCCCTACATATACTCCCTCTCACCTGAATTCGTCCACTCGACCCCCAAATTCCCGTTCACGCGTTCTCTCTCTACCATCTACCAAATCGATCTCCTCCATCTACCCTACTACCCCTAAATCCTCATCCTCACTCATTCCCATACTCCCCCACCATCACCAACCTTCCCATCAACAACCTTCACTCACCAAACGTCCAAACCCCAACCCTAGCCCCCAAATTTTTGAAAATTCCAATTCTTGTCGGATCAGCAAGCAACGGCTTCCCAAATCGCTTCCTTATACTGCGTGGGGTCTTTCGGATGCTTGATCTTACAACGTTGATGGGTAACCTCCTTCCACTATTCACATTTCCTTCAATTATATGCAAAGTCTGAAATTTGTGTCTGCACACTTCATCTGCTTCATCATCTTCATTGACACCATATCCCACTTTATCATTTTTCCCCCACGCCGTTATGATGTCTAAGAAGGGAAAGGAGAGTGCCTCATCGTTACGCAGACATCCCCTATACGGCCCTTTTCCCCCTTCCTTTCTTGGCATCAATCCTTCTTCTGAAGAGCAAACCGATCGTTTGCAAGCCCTTCTTCATCGCCCAATGTGACCTACTCTTTTCGCCGACTCCCCCACCCTACAATCTCTTGGACACTTTAGGGGCGTCAGCACACTTTTTCGCTTCATAGGTTGCGATTACCTTCTACGTACCCATGCCACACATACATGAATCTCACACTAGAGTTCCTCAGTTCTCTGGAAGTATCTGAGCATGGTTTCACCTTCCGCGCCTTCAATTGCGATTTTCCCATGAGTTTTCACGAGCTTAATAATATCCTGAATTTCCCTCACCCCGATCGTCATGTTGAATGTTCAACTCATGATCGGTCTGATATCTTTTCATACTTTCATGATGATGGTGTCTGGCAACGGTTCACCCGGTATGCCACTTTTCCCTCGGTAGCTCTCGCCTCCTACATCATACATCCATGCTACCACTTTGCCCATTTCTTCCTCACTAACACCAATTTCTCCCTCGTGGATGTTTCAACGGTGTCCCGGGATGAGCTCCTCTTTCTTTGCGCCATGTCCCATGACAGGATTCATGGTAATATCCCCTTACCCATAAACACCGCTTATTGGATCATCCATGAGAACTTATCTGTTAGTCACGCTACCTCTGGATCTATCTGCTGCTGCAGGATGATTACTCTTATTGTCAGCTGTGTTTTGAGGCTGCCGCCCCACCTCCTTATTCTACCGGGACGCAGCTGTGTCGATCGCGATTACTTGATCGAAATCGGTATGCTAACTCCCTTTGGCGAGGAGCGTGCAGTCTACCTCTACAGTCCTGCCAACACACCTTTTACCATCCTCCCACCCTCATCTCCGGAGCGCTTCCCCTTACCCATTACACATCTACCCTGGGAGTTCTACCCGGATCCTTGGTACGCCATACTCGTTCACTTTCCACCCATGGATCCTCTCGATTGGCACCCGTGTGTCGGTTCACCCAGTGCCACCATTATCCACCACGATCCACCGATAAATCTCGATCCTCCGGTGGTCCAGCCTGTCGCTCCTTCCTCTCCTATTCGTACACCCTCTCCTTCGTCCTCAGATGATTCCTTCTACCATTATTCACCACCCTCCTTGACATCTCCTTACCACTCTACCGAAAGCTACTCCGATTAACCTCCACCTCACATATTTCAGCATTTTCATGATCATATCATTTCGCTAGCATTGCCATGTCTAGCTTGGGGGAAGTCATTTTTTCTGTGTGTTGTTCTTTGATGTTTTTATTGTGTGCTTGTTTATATTTGTCATGAGGTGTGATTTTCTTTATTTTCCTTTTTCGTATATGTGTTTTTCTTGTTTTTCGTTTCTTTTTGAGTCGGTGCATATTTCCCCCCCATTTTCATTGCCCTCCCGTATTCACTTTTATTGCATTGAGGGTAATGCAAGTTTCTGCTTGGGGGAGTCGCACTTCATATGCCGTTTTGTGTCTTTTTCTTTGTTTTGAGTCGTTTTCACCGTGTTTTCCTTTTTCTTACTTTCCTTTTTCTCCTCTCTCTCCTATAGATGACCCCAAATGATGAATTGCCACAAAATCACGCACACACCTAGCATGGCTTCGATAATCACATTCACTAACCCTAGGAAGCCGAGTCCTCTTGCATTTCATGCATCGTGTGTCCATTTTGCTTTTGTGTGAGTCATGTGTCGTGTCTAGCATACGGTGTGCTTCTACTGTGTGATTTTGATTTATATACTGTCCTGGAATGACCCCTAGATTATCATGTTTTGATTTGAATATGCGGTATTTGCTTCTCCTGTCTGCCTCTACATGCATGCTATATTTATATCGTATATTTCATTTCGCATGTGTCGGGATTCCACAATTAGGACCAGGATAACCCATTTAGCCTATGCTCTGATTAGTGAAGAAATTCTCCCTTGCCCAAGTGTCTAGAATCCGATTTCTTTTTTATTTTACTTGGTGCAAATCCTCTCGTCGTGTACCGTTCTCCCACTTGGGAGAGTACACACATGTATATACCCAAAAGTCTAAAAAAATCCAAAAAATAGAGAAAAGAAAAACCCAAAAAAATGATGAAGAAAAGAGAAAAGAAAAGAAAATATATATATATGTTTGTATAGCCAAAAGCCCAAGAAAAAATTCATATATCCAAAACCCCAAGAAATTCCCGTGTGAATATTTTCCTTCCTACCGAAAATAAAGGGAAGGCGAGAATTTGCACCGAGTGTTCTTCTCCATATCATCTCAACCCCATCGTTTTCGAAAACACTTGGTGTAGGGACCTTCTAGCTATTATCTAGGCGATAGTGAGGTGATTTCCTAGTCCCTAGTTGTGGAATCCCTGACGCATGATACGATTCGATTCTTACTCTGTTTTGATGCATGCTGGAGCTATATATTCGCCGCCTTTTCAAATCGAATCGATATTTGGGTCTTTTCTTAGATTTGTGTATATGGAGATGTATCGCACACTGTAGATAGAAACACCATCTACTAGCACGCGACCACACTCACTCGCGCTTCACCGCGTGGGCCCACGACACTTGTTTGGACTCGTTTTCTTTGGTTTATTGTTGTGATTTGTCGCTTGCTTGCTTGGTGTGGCGTTTTTGATTTTGCTGGCCCTGACGGGTGATTTAGGAATTTGATTTCTCTTTTTCTATCTTTCTCTCTATTTTCTCCCTTCGAGATCCTACTCTCACTCGTCTTCCTCGAGGATGAGAAAGGGTTCAGCTTGGGGGATTTTAACGTGTGTGTATATTTTATATATTCAAGCACGTCTTCTTTGTGTTTTTTTCGTTATTTTCCGCCGTCCCATATCCATTTGCTCGCATTTTCTAGTTTTCTTTCACTTCTCCTTGTTTTTGTGTGTTTGCAGGAGATTGCCCGCATAAGAGACACATATGAAGATATCATAAGTCCCCGGAGCAACGGGAGGAGTCACGCGTGATCCAGAGGGTCAAACGACCAAGATTGCTATCTTTCAGCCCCCCACCCTATCGGTTGGATACAGCCAACTGATCGGGTGATGTACGCATGCACGACCTAGACAGCAGCTGAAGTAATGTGAGCTTCACCGACCGGTTCGACGACCGGTTCAGCCCAACAAGCTTCTCGGGAAATTGAAGCTGAATTCCAACCGATCGGGTGACCTTCACCCGATCGGTTCATCTGTAGCCGATTCCCCCAAGAGACGACCCAGAGAACTCACCCGACGGCCAGCTGACCATGCCAAAACATCACAAGTTTATGTCTTTTGGGCGACGTTTCCAACCGATCGGTTGATTTATCAACCGATCGGTTCACCCGATGACCGCATGATCCAAATGGCGAGCTGCCTGCGCCAACCGATCGTGTCATGTGACAGGGTGAAGTTTCTGAAGATCACAGCCAAAGCACGTAGTAGCTCACCCAATCGGGTGATTCTTCAACCGATCGGGTGATGTTGTTTTCTATATATAGAAGCCCTAGGTTTTCAGAAACGAGATCTGTGTAATTTTCTGTCTTTTTTCCCTATTGTGACGGCTGGAATATTATCTTTATTTGTAAGTGTTCTGATCTTTGTCAAACTTTGATATTATCTTAATTGCATTACTACTACCGCATTTCAATTTCCTGATTATGATTTTAACGGTCGATTTTCATTTAGATTGATTTTTAGTTAAAATGTGTGAGTAGTTCCCAAATCTGGGATTTTGGTGGAAACCCCTTCGTGGGTTCTCCCTAATGCGTCCATAGGACTAGGATATCGATAGGGAATATGAATCTATTGGTTACGCGGGGTGTTTTATTGTCATCGGCGAGAAAAAGACCGTCTTTGACCGTTGGGCCAAGGCGGAATAAACTTGCCGGTTGACACCCTAGCCATAGCTCACGCCATTAGCGTAGACATCGAATCGTAGCACGCGGGAGCGGCAGGATGAGATGTTGGGAGTTATCGTTGCGAGGTTAGTGCTCCCGGAGTTGGTCAGTGTTAATGGACATGGGAATGCCCACTGACCAGACCCGGGTAGTCCGACGTATCATCCTGGGCACCGACCGGAATATCGGGCCCATGGGACGCGGGCATCACTCTCAGAGGAAACGTCTCACCACTAAACCCTAATTCCGATCGTTATCCTATCCTCCAGTCGTAATAGCGAGAACACATGATATGGTGGAAACCGAAGTCCCGGGTTTCTCTTTATATTGTTTAACTCCGTATTTACATTCCGTGACAACCCATCCATCGATTTGGGCTAGCTCATCCCTAGGGTGAATTGGTTCCTCTAAGAAACTATCATAACCATGCCTCCCTGTGTTCGACCCCCAAGCCACACTATAACACCGTGCGCTTGCAGTATGAATATTTTAAATCTGGTATCCCCCATCATATTGCATACTTGCATGATCGCAAACCGGCAGACGTCAGCCACCTTCGAATTCCCCCATGACTTCTGCCTCCACCGCCGTAATATGTTGTGTACCGGCACCACCGGCTCCTACCATCAGCGATGAGATCTGGGTCGACAGCAAGTCAAACTTGCTGGATAATTTTTCGACGTGCTCGACCCTGTGGATACCCCCAGATCTAGGTGTGGCTCGCTCGTCACACCACCGCTCATTGTTCGATGCCATGTTTTCAAGAATTTGTCCGACATCTTCTTCACTCCTCGACATAAAGGATCCTCCAGCCGCCACGTCCATCGAAGACTTCAAGTCGTCCCTCAATCCATTATAAAACAGGTTTATAATCTGCCACTTAAGAAGCTCGTGATGATGGCATCTCTGTTGCATTTCTTTGAATCTTGTCCAGGCTTCATGCAGAGACTCGTGGCTGGCTTGGGAGAATGAGGAGATCTTACTCCTCAGCTTCATAGTTTTCCCCGGAGGGAAGAACTTAGTCAAGAACGCATTCGAGAGCTTCTCCCAGGTGTTGAAGGCGTTCGGGTCCTTTCCCCTAAGCCACTGCTTGGCCTTATCCTGTAGAGAGAAGGGGAATAACATCAGACGGATTGCTTCAGTTGTGGCTCCATTAATCCGGAATGTGTCACAATTCTCTAAGAAAGAGTCCAGATGCTCAATAGGGCTTTACATGGGTGCCCCAGAGAATTGATCCTGCTGGATCCATGTCACTAAGGATGGCTTAAGTGTTGGATCCTGCCAAAACAGAGTTAGGATCGATAATTAAAGTTGAGACTTACGCTTGCGTATGCGGAACGGTAGTCTCGGAACTTTGCCTTCGGATTCGCCACGACGGATCGAGTCTTCTCACGAACGGAGTAAGGCTACTAATCCACAATCTAAATCTCTATTTTAGATTAAGAACTTGGAAAGAGGAAGAGAAAGGATTTCTGCAGAGCTTCGCTAGGATGAAGATGCATGCATGAATTTCATGCAAAAGGTGTAAGAAATGGCTTACCCTTGGGTCTTATTTATAGCCCCCAAGGTAGTTATTTTAGGGTAAGTTGTTCCTTTGGAACAACTTAATTAAGTTGTACCATGATACATGGCACATTATAAGCTTAAGTTGTACCATATGCATGGTACAACATAAGCTTAAGATATTCCCCCTTTATTAGCCATATGTCGCATGCACTTATGCATATATAATGCGACTTTCCCACTCATCCAGAGATCCTCTCCGCAAGGGAACAGATTCCCTTTGCACACGACTTCGTGTACGCGACGTTCGAGGTCCGTATTTCCTCGTACATCCCCCACAAGGGTGTACAAACGTCTTCCATATCCAACATCTCCCACTCACACTTGAGGGGATTGTAAGAGAACGTCTTTCTCTTAGTTCTTTCATCTATCATACCGAGAAATAGACCGTGCGACCGTCATGCCGTATAGTCTGTTGTTGTGCACTTGTTAGAGATACACAACGACCTCGAAGGTGCAAAGTTGAGTAGTTCAACGCATGCTTTACCCTAGATTATTTCTTCGCATTTCTTATACTTTATATTCAACAATTGAATCCCATCTGGATTACAATTGGCTGGCCAGCTTTGAATCATTAAAGTCCAAATGCGAATATGAAATCAATCTTCCTCTTCTTTCGAACCTTCTGATCTTGACTTGATTCGCTTTTCTAACGTGCCCCGCCGAGCCGAATTATCATAGCCCATTAGCAACACGCTAAGATAGCGATCATCTCGTCAAATCTAAAGGAACCAATTGGAGTCCTTGAGGGTAAGAGTTAAGACCCGTATGGCCTTTGAGTCTCACATAATAGCAAACACTATTGCTACTAACTCAGTGGTCGAAATGCATACGTGGTATGAACACGTATTACAACATCACTCCTTTCCCAGGGAGAGTATGTTTTAATGATGTTGTACGGATGAAAGATCAGACACCACAGTGCCTATCTTTTTGAGTCCCCTTACTACTCATGAAATATTCACGGACTCTCATCCTGCATAAGACAGATAGGATTTAAAAAAATCCAATGAGATCTTTATATCCTTGTGATACAGATCTCAGATCTTTTGTAAGCATCCGTATGATGCAGATCTTTTATTCGACTATCTTGTTTAAGTCACGACTCTAAATCATTTGTCTAATGATTTTGACTTTAAACTAGTCTCATCTCTATCTTATCCATCTGATAAGATAAGGCGGTTGCTCATGTGAGAGAGCCAACCTTAATCTGTCCGACATACACACAATAAAATAGCTGAGACTCAAACACAAATGTTTAAAATTATTTGTAAGAAACTTGTATGCAATATATAAAAGAACTTCTTTCTTTTATTAAACTTTGATCTTCTATAGACATAGGAAATATTACAAGATACAGCTCAGCACCTACGCATTCCCATAGATGATAAGTGTTTGTAGAACACATCTCTGGGGATCGCCTTACTAAGGGGATCCGCTATCATCTCATGCGTGGATATGTATCCTATGTCTACTTCCTTCCGTTTGTCATAGTCCTTCGCAAACTTGAATCGAATGTCAATGTGTTTGGTCTTACAATGAAATTTAGGATCTTTGACGTAGGCAATCGAAGCTTGACTATCACTGTATATAGGAACAGTGCTTGTGTCAGTGGCATTCGTCAGCCTGTCTAAGAATTTCCTAAGCCAAACAGCTTCTTGGACCGCCATGCTGAATGCTACGAATTCGGCTTCCATGGTTGATAGAGCGATGCAGGTTTGTTTCTTGCTGCTCCAGGATATTGCACAATTCCCGAGCAAGAAAACAAAGCCTGAGGTAGATCTTCGCTCGTCGAGATCACCTGCCCAATCAGCATCGGTATAGCCTTCGAGTCTCAAGGTATTGCCTTGATAGCATAACGCATAGTCCGCAGTCCCTTTGAGGTACCTTAATATCCTCTTCACCGCTTTCCAGTGTGCTTGTCCTGGGTTGGATTGGTAACGGCTTACCATACCAACACCATAGCAAATGTCCGGTCTGGTACACATCATAGCGTACATCAGACTCCCGACAACACTGGAGTATGGAACCTTTTCCATAGCTTTCTTTTCTTTTGGATCTTTGGGACACATTTCCAAACATAGACCCTCGCCTTTGCTTATTGGAGTATCAATTGGCTTGCAGTCCTGCATATTAAATCGTTCTAAAACTTTCTTTATATATGTCTCTTGAGAGAGAGAAAGAAGTTTCTTGGAACGGTTCCTTGAGATCTTAACCCCAAGGATATATGCAGCTTCACCCATGTCTTTCATCTCAAAGACGGATGAAAGCCAAGCTTTGATATCCAATATAAGACGCTTATCATTTCCGGCTATAAGTATGTCATCTACATAAAGAGACATAATTACATACTTGTTTTTAATCCTCTTAATATATACGCAGTTGTCTTCGTCGAGCATGGAGAAACCATACGACAAAACGACTTCTTGAAAGCGCATATACCACTGCCTTGAGGATTGTTTAAGACCATATATGGATTTACGAAGTTTACAAACCTTATGTTTGTTTTCTTCTTGTACAAACCCGTTTGGTTGTTCCATGTAGATCTCCTCATCTATTTCTCCGTTAAGAAAAGCAGTCTTTACATCCATCTGATGTAACTCGAGGTCCAAACAAGCCACCATTGCCAGAATTAAGCGAATGGAGGTAAAACGCACGACAGGAGAGAAAGTCTCTTCGTAGTCTATTCCTTCCTGTTGCGTGAAACCTTTCGGAACAAGGCGAGCTTTATATTTCTCGATGGAGCCATCAGCCTTATGCTTGATTTTGAGAACCCACTTGTTCCCAATGGCTCTACGTCCCTTAGGTAAATCAACCAAGTCCCAGACTTGGTTTGTTTTCATGGATTGAAGTTCTTCTTCCATTGCCGCTATCCATTTATCTTTAGCAGGGCATGTGACGGCCTGTTTGAAATTTGCAGGTTCGTCATCATCTTGTAGTAATGTCATGAATGTTTGAGGAAATTCATCCTCAAATCTCAGAGGTGTTAGCCTCGTTCGATTACTACGTCTTGTTTGAGTTTGATCACTCCCACTTGGAATGACATCACTCCCACTTGGAATAACATCACTCCCACTCGGAATAGGATTGGTATCGTTCGTATCATCCATTGGTGAAGTTTGAAACGTATTTTCTTCTTCACCAAGAATTCTCCCACTCGAACGATCCGATCCTTCTTGATCCCAAGTCTCAAACAAGGATAAGTCTTGACTTATCTCACCCTGTCTTGGAAACTCGTTTTCCTAGAAGACAACATCCCTCGATTCGAATTCTATTAGACCTCCATTGTCCTCTTGACCGACGAAAGCATATCCTTTGGAGTTTTCAGCGTATCGGATGAAGATACACTTCCTCCCACGTGGCCCAAGTTTGCCATATTTGTGAGAGGATAAATGTGCGTAAGATGCACAACCCCAAGGTTTTATAATGCTTAAGTCTGGAGTTCTATTGTTCCACAACTCATAAGGAGTAGAACTTACCGACTTCGAGGGTACACGGTTTAAGATGAATGCTGCCGTCAATAATGCGTCACCCCAAAAGGTGATAGGCAAATTTGCCTGAGACATCATTGAACGGACCATTTCCATCAATGTCCTATTTCTTCTTTCCGCAACACCGTTTTGTTGTGGAGTATAAGGCATAGTTATTTGATGAACTATGCCTTTTTCATCACAGAGTTCCTTAAAACTCGTTGATTGATATTCCCCACCCCGATCGGTTCGCAAGACCTTTATCTTGCGATCTAGTTGATTTTCCACTAAACTCATATAGTTTTTGAAGCAAGTTAAAGCTTCATGTTTGTGGGAAATCAAATAAATATGACCGAAACGGGTGAAGTCATCAATGAAAGTGATGAAATAGGAATTCCCGCGTCTTGTCTTAACATTCATTAGACCGCAAATGTCCGAATGGATAAGCTGTAATGGAACTTCGGCCCTTGTGCCAGTTCCAAACGGCTTGCGACAAGTTTTCCCTACAAGACAATGTTCGCAAGTTGACATTTCAACTTTTGAAACATTAGATAGCAAGCCACTTTTGGCAAGTCTATCCATTCTAGTTGGTCCAATATGACCAAGTCTTGCATGCCAACAAATGATCTCAGATTCAGAGTTAGAAGCATTTGTTAAATGGAAACTTTCATTAATGGAAGAAGAATCATCATACATTGTATTAAAAACAATTAATCCATTACAAACATTACCAGAACCAATCAAAGAATTATTACAAACAAGGTCAACACATTGTTTATAGAACCTCCACTCATAATCTAAAGACATTAACATGACCACGGATACGATATTTCTTCTAATATCTGGAGCAAAGAGGACGTCATGCAATAATAAAGTCCGGCCGTTGTCGAGAACTAGCTTGCATGTTCCGACGCCTTTGACTTCAACACGAGTGTTGTTGCCGACGTATATCCACTTTGTTCTTTGAGTTATCCTCCGATACTCTACGAAGAACCTTCTGTCCTTCGCTACGTGGTCTGTGGCCCCTGAATCAATCAACCAAAAATAGTTAGATTCAGCAAGAAACATGGAACTAGAAACACATATGTAACTAGCCCTACAAGTTACCTTATCACTTTTATCCGTACATGTACGGGCGAAGTGACTGTACTTGTTGCACTTAAAGCACTTGATCTTCTTCAAGTTTTTCTTCTTTGAGTGCACATTCTTTTGCCACTTTTTGTTCTTAGTCTTCTTTGAGGTTTCCGGTTCTTGCTTTCGTTCGTTCACAAACCTTAAGCGTTTATTCTTCCGCTTATTTCCTCCATGTGAGGAACTAGCGGCCACGTGCACTTCTGCACTTGGTTTTGCGGCTTGAATCCGCTCTTCCTCGAATTCGAGGTGTTTCGATACATCGCTTAAAGTTTTAATGCACTCATTATGAGTGAGATGCATTTTCATGTTATCCCAGCTATCTGGGAGTGAACGAATGACTGCTTGGATCTGCTGTTCGTCAGACAACGTAACACCCGCATCCTTTAATTCAGATATAAGATTCGCCATGTGGCGGAGATGCTTTTTCATAGAATGATCTCGCCGCATCTTGTACGAATCAAATTGAATATTTAAGTAGCGGATTTTGGTAACCGAAGTTCCACCAAACTTTATCTCTAGCTCAGACCATATGTCTTTGGCTAGGTCGAATTCCCGAAATAGACGCATTATGTCATTGTCCATTGCGGACAGTAACGTAATACGTGCTATTTTGTTCTTTCGAGTCCAAGTATCATAAGCTTCCCGGTCCCTCTTGTGTTGGGCCGTATTGCCCAACTCAGGTTCTTCCATAATGTTTTGGAGTGTTTCGAGCACATCTTGCTCCTCCAAAACATATTGGATTTTTATTGACCAAAGTTTATAATTGTCGCCGTTGAGCTTTTCACCTTTGTTAAGCTCTGCGACAATGTTCTTAGAAGCGGTAGACATATTCGATTCAAAAAACTGCAAAGAAAATGAAAAACACGATCAAAATTCTATGCATAAAGTTTCGATTCTTTAAACACTTGATAAGTTCCTTGGATGCGTTGAAATGTTACTCTAGAATCGAGAAGTTCACTACGTTCCCAACTACCATCTAGAAGTAACTTTCAAAGTATCCCTCTTACTTATCTCAAGTAAAAAGAAATCAGAAATAATACCCGTATGGTATTAGCAGCGGAAAAATACTTTGAAAAACATATCTTTCAAAATGGAATAGGTGAGAATTTGCGCAAAGAATTTTAGCGCAACAATTGCCAAGCCACGAGACCTGTTCTACACACCCATGGGTTAGATAACCATGGCCGGATCGTGGTAGGACTTGGAATTCTAAATTGCGCTATCCGATTAAGGACGGGACATAACCTATTTGAAAAACATCTTTTTCAAAGAATTTGAAAGCACGTTGGCTAATCTCCGTAGAGTAGAGCACAACGTCACAAGTACATTGGCTAATCTCTGTAGAGTAGAGCACAATGACATGGCTAATCTCGCATGAAGTAGAGCACTATGGCTAATCCTCAAAGAGTAGAGCCTAATGAAAAAACTTCGTTAAAACGTTAGTCCCGTATGAACTAGTCGGCACTGTGGTTAGCCCCGTATGGACTAAACGACACATTCGAGTTTGACCAAGGCCTTTTGTTACCCCGTATGAGTCATTTGGCAAGTTTGTAATCGACCCAGACCATCTGTCGGATTGGTCGACCAAAAACACTAAATTGGTCGACCAATTTTTGAATTGCAACATCTTCCCGGCCAGGGCCTCTGCCCTGGCCGGGGCTTGGCCAAGGGCCGGCCAGGGCCTCTGCCCTGGCCGGCCAGGGGCCTTGGCCCCCCTGGCCGAGGCCAGGGCGCCGGCCCTGGCCTCTGCCAGGGTCGGCAGGCCGGCCCTGGCCACTGCCAGGGCCGCCTGGCCGGCCAGGGCCGGCCCTGGCCTCTGCCAGGGCCAGCCTGGCCGGCAGGCCTTGGCCAAGGCCGGCCACTGCCGGCCTGGCCTTGGCCGGCCACTGCCGGCCTGGCCATGGCTTGGCCATGGCCGGTCATGGCCAAGGCCATTTGGCATTGGCCGGCCATGGCCCCTTTGGCCATGGCCGGCCACCCCCTTTGAATGGGGTTGCCGCACACACTCCTCCCCCTTGATGGGGTGGTCGCCGGTGGTTATTGGCCGTAGCCAACCCCCTCCGCAAGTGAAGGGGGGGTGCATAGCCTTCATAGCCCATTTGGCCATGGTGCACATGCACCAAATTTCCTCTTACCCGATGGAAATAACTACCATCATCTTCCTCGATGAAGCACCCGTTCGTCGATGAAGCACCCGTTCGTCGAGAAATTAGTTATTTGCTAATGGCCGTGTGCCAAAAATGAAAAATAACATACTACGTGAACGGTCGGTTCTTCCCGTCACGGAGAGTTCCTACCATATCCGTAATGATAGGAGACCCTAACGTGAAAAGAACAACCGCTGCGTTCTCTCCGTCACGAAGCGTTCCTACTATATCCGTAATAGTAGGAGACCCATTCGTGAAAAAGACAACGACTCGTTCATAGTTTCAACGGGGCGGTGGTTTGACCGGGGCGAACCCATATGGCTCTGATACCAATGTTGGATCCTGCCAAAACAGAGTTAGGATCGATAATTAAAGTTGAGACTTACGCTTGCGTATGCGGAACGGTAGTCTCGGAACTTTGCCTTCGGATTCGCCACGACGGATCAAGTCTTCTCACGAACGGAGTAAGGCTACTAATCCACAATCTAAATCTCTATTTTAGATTAAGAACTTGGAAAGAGGAAGAGAAAGGATTTCTGCAGAGCTTCGCTAGGATGAAGATGCATGCATGAATTTCATGCAAAAGGTGTAAGAAATGGCTTACCCTTGGGTCTTATTTATAGCCCCCAAGGTAGTTATTTTAGGGTAAGTTGTTCCTTTGGAACAACTTAATTAAGTTGTACCATGATACATGGCACATTATAAGCTTAAGTTGTACCATATGCATGGTACAACATAAGCTTAAGATATTCCCCCTTTATTAGCCATATGTCGCATGCACTTATGCATATATAATGCGACTTTCCCACTCATCCAGAGATCCTCTCCGCAAGGGAACAGATTCCCTTTGCACACGACTTCGTGTACGCGACGTTCGAGGTCCGTATTTCCTCGTACATCCCCCACAAGGGTGTACAAACGTCTTCCATATCCAACATTAAGCTCGAAGCTCTGTGCCGTAATAGCAGGAGGTCGGATAGAGGAGGTGGACTCGATGGATGGCATCGAGTACTCCAGCAGGGACTTATGCGGTGGGGTATTCTCCCCCATAGCTTCAGACTCTTCTATTCTTCTCTTCTCTGCGGCCAGACGCCTAAGGGTGCGTTTATCTCCGGATCAACAGGAATCAAGTCGTCAAGACTCCTTGTGTTCCTGCGCATGGAAAGCAACAAACACCCGTGAAGCAAGTGTGGGATAGAAACATATACAACTAGAAAAATAAAAATTAGAAAAATAAAAATAAAAAAGAAGAACGCGAAAATTATCGCAAGATAGGGATATGAGCCAGACTCAAGGGTTCGAAGGTCCTAAAATAAACAAGCACGTTGCCTCTCCGGCAACGGTGCTATAAAGCTTAACGTCCCCCCGGTTTGTGATCATGCAAGTGTGCAATATGATGAGGGATACCAAATTTAAAATATTTGTACCGTAAGCGCACGGTGTTGTAGTGTGGTTTGCGTGTCGAACACAGGGAGGCGTGGTTGTGCTTGTGTCAGAAAGGAACCAATTCACCCTAGGGGTGAGCTAGCCCGAATCGATGGATGGGTTGTCATAGAATGTAAATACGAGGTTAAACAATATAAAGGGAAACCCAGGACTTCAGTTTCCACCCTATCATGTGTTCTCGCTATTACAACCGGCGGATAGGACAACGATCGGAATTCGGGTTTAGCGGTGAGACGTTGCCTCTAAGAGTGATACCAGCGTCCCATGGACCCGATATTCCGGTCGGTGCCCAGTATGATACGCCAGACTACCCGGGTTCAGTCAGTGGGCATTCCCATGTCCATTAACATTGACCGACTCCGGGAGAACTAAGCCCACAATGATAACTCCCAACATCTCGTCATGTCACTCCCGCGTGCAAGGATTCGATGTCTACACTAAGGGCGTGAGCTATGGCTAGGGAGTCAACCGCCAAATTTATTCCCCATTGGCCTAACGGTCAAAGGCGGTTTTTTTTCCCGCCAATGATAATAAAACTTCCTGTGTAACCAATAGATTCCTATTTCCTATCGATATCCTAGTCCTATGGATGCATTTGGGAGAACCCACGAAGGGGTTTCCACCAAAATCCCAGATTTGGGAACTACTCACACATTTTAGCTAAAAAGCGATCTACATGAAAATTGACCGTTAAAATCATAATCATGCAATTGAAATGCGGTAGTAGCAATGCAATTAAGATAATATCAAAGTTTCATAAAGATCAGAACACTTACAAATAACAAATAAATTCCAGCAGTGACGATAGAGAGAAAACAGAAAAAATACACAACTCTCGTTTCTGGAAAACCTAGGCAGCTATTTATAGAAGACGACTTCATCCGATCGGTTGAAGTATCAACCGATCGGGTGACCTGCAATATTCTTCGACTGCGGTTTTCATAAGCTTCACCCGATCACATGACACGGTCGGTTGGCATAAGCGGCTCGTCGTTTGGATCTTGCTGTCATTGGGTGAACCGATCGGTTGGAAACATCGCCCAAAAGACAAAAACTTGTGTCGACTTGGCACAGTCAGTGGGTCGTCGGGTGAGCTCTCCGGGTCGTCGTTCGGAGAAATCGGCTACTGATGAACCGATCCGGTGAAGGTCACCCGATCGGTTGGAATTCAGCTCCTTGTTCCCGAGAACTCTGATGGGATGACCCGGTCGGCGACCCGATCGGTTGATCCTTAGTTTACTTCAGCTTGTGTCTTGGTCATTCATGCGTGCATCACCCGATCGGTTGGCTGTGTCCAACCAATCGGGTGGGGGTTGAAAAGTGGCAATCTTGGTCGTTTGACCCCCTGGATCACGCGTGACTCCTCCCGTTGCTCTGGGGACTTATGATATCTTTGTTATGTGTCCCCTACATGGGCAATCTCCTATAAACACACAAAAATAAGGAGAAGTGAATGAAAACTAGAAAATACGAGAAAATGGATACATGACAGCGGAAAATAACGGAAAAACTCAAAGAAGATGTGCGTGAATATATAAAATATACACACACGTCAAAGAGGAATTTAAACAACACAGTCAAGCAAACACTAACACATAGATTTTACTCTAGTTCGCCAACTTGGGTAGATCCAGCCACACAAAATATTTATTATAATCATTCACAAGGTAGTGAATACAATCTCACACAGAGATACCTCACACAGAGGATTTGTTATCACACTTGGAAAGATCCTACCTCTCACACAGAGAGTACTGAACCGACCCTACACAAGGGTTAACCTCTCACATAGAGAGGAACTAGCTCTCACAAAGAAAGCGAGGGTTTCAATGAAACAAATGAAACAAATTACTCTTACTGATGCCTTGAGATGAACTTACTTAATAAGAAGAAGAAGGCATGGAAGAGGATCTCCAAGTGTTGAGATGAGCTTTGATGCACTTTGATGATTTCCCTTGTGCTAGCTACAATGCATGAAGAGAATAGTGCTCATGAGAGGAAAATGAGAGATTAAGAGTAGCTTATTGATTTTCTATGATATTCAATTTTAACCAAGAGTTCTAATAGAACTAACTCATCTCCTATATATAGGAAGCCACTAAAACCCCTCAAAACCAAGCAAAAAGGCCAAAGGAGAAAATCTGCAAGGGCTAGATTTTGGCAACTTACATCTTGGACATGTGACTGTATAAGGATCGACAATCGACTGGCTAACGGCTAGATTTAATCACAACGACTATAATCTGAGCCAGGACAGACGATTGTCGAAGACTACACAGGCGCTTATAAATGTGCAGGTGCCTGAATATACTTCAGCAGGAGACTGTCACATGGGATGGAAATGGAGCTGAGAAAATACAACTTTCGCACTTGTGCTTACAGACGACTGAAGAGCAAGTTCCAAGTGCCTGAAGAACGACAGGTGACTGAAAACTTTACATCAGTCAACTGACCCACAGGATGGAGTGATGCCCAGAAATGAATGGTTACACACTTTGGCATATAGACGACTGTAGAACAATGTCCAGGTGCTTTATGATAGACATGCGACTGTCAAATAAACTTTGGTCGCCTGCTCCAAAAGCTCACGAAGAGTCAATAATTATTTGACTTGAGCTACGCACAACAGTCGGCTATAGAAGGCTAGCCATGTGCCCAGTGATCACAAGCCTCATGTCAAGCCTTCAACAGTCGGCTGTTGGAAAGACAGAGACTCCAATTGGAGTTCATGGCATGAGAAACCTATTGGGTTGGATACTATGATAATCCTAAGGCTCACTAAGATGGTTAATGCATATGCATGAAAGAGTAGATCATCTATTAAGGCATTACAAAATCCTTCACTCAAAAAAAGAAAAGCAAGTAAATGAAATATGACATGGATTACAATTGCTTCTCTTAGAGTCTAATCTTCAAGCTCTTGATGCCTTGATGCTCCTCATCATCTTCCAAGCTTTTGCACCTCTTGATGAGCTTCCCTTCATCAAGCCCCAATATTTGGCAATGCTCCCCTTGATGTATCCTTATAACAAGCATTTAGTATCCAAAAAGCTATTCTTCATTTGATTAATCATGAGACTAAAAAATTAGAGCCATTAGCAAAAACATAATGTTGTGCTCATCATCAAAACAATATTGATCGAACACACCAATACCTAATAGTTTTTATTTATTTCGCTTTGAATTGTGAGTACTTCCATATAGGGCTAATGGATGAGCCCTAGGATTCTACGGTTTATATGCGAAAGCTATGATTTTTAGGTTAATTTGGTGTTTATGGATGTGATGTGGTTGATCTAACCAAGCCTATAACGTTTTTATCTAGGTTTTGTGATCCACGATAGTGGCACTTGCCATAGATATTATCATATTGGCTTGATTTGGGTCGTTAGTAGATTCACTTAGGGTTCGTGATCCATGATAGTGGCACACACTTTACGGGAATCCACCGATGACCTATTTTACTAATTGATGATCTACGATAGTAGTGTCAATAAGAACCATCATATCACGAATCGAAGCTCTAATTCATGATAGTGACGTGAGTGGAGATGGAGAAATTATTGTCGATCGTAATGCACGTATCGCGTGTAAGGCCATCCTCGGGGCTAAGTTCGAGATATGTTAGATGAGTAGTTCAATGATAGTTGTCTACGGTTTCACATTCAAGATGTGACAATCTTGCCTTAATAACTAAACCTAACATAAGAATTATAGCCTAGCATCGACATCCAACTATCCTAGTGGCGACTCCTAATGCCTAAGTTTCCATTCTATTGATAGTTATTGTAAGATATTTCCGTGACAAAACATCTTGGATACACCCATAACTAACACGATCACACAACTTTGAAACAAAACCCAATGCTTACACCAATCGCCTTCCCTATGGATCGATAACCTTTACTATATTACAAAGACTCGACACAATGCACTTGCGGACTCGAATAAGCTTTTGGTGCATTGCCAGGGAGGCAATAGTTGACTTGGGTTTAGTTTTTAGTTGGAGGCTTGTTAGTTTCTTCAACCACCTCTCACCATGCCATACTTTTTGTTCTCTTTTATTAGTAATATCTTCTCCAAGTTTGTTGATTGTGCATGAAAACCTACAATTTGATCCCGAGATTGAAGGAACTACAAGGGAACTTTGAGCTGAGAGGAGGCAGAAACATCTGGGGGACCAAATGGCAGATCAACTTCCTCCACCACCTCCACGTCAGAGCAATATTGAGGATTATATGAAGCCCAACCTTTCGAACTTATCCTATATCTTGAGACCACAGCTGGCGATAGGGAATTTTGAGTTAAAGATGGGCTTGATATCATTGATGCAGCAGGTTGCCTTCCATGGACATCCTCATGAGAATCCCAACCACCACATTGATCTATTCTTGGTAAAGTGTGGTTCCTTTCAAGTAAATAATGGGAGTGAAGATGCCATCAAACTTCGACTGTTTCCATTCACCATTCGGGACAATGTAGCATATTGGTTGAGGGCACATCCTACGAAACATTCAAGACTTCAAGCAGCTAGTCAAAGCCAATAAATATTACTCGCCATCCAAAACAGTGGGGCTTAGGAGTGCCATCACATATTTCAAGCAACTCCTACAAGAATCTCTATATAAAGCATGTGAGAGCTTCAAGGACTTTCAACATCAGTGCCCATATCACAGAGTCTAAGATTAGAACCTCATCCAAGCTTCTACAATGGGTTCAAATATGACACCAAGATGATCATTAACGCTTTCACTAATGGAGCACTATTGGCAAAGCTTCCAGAGGAGGCCACATCGTTATTGGAGCAGACGGTCTCCAACAATCAACAATGGAGCGATGATCGCTCAATATCATCTAGGAGTACCGGTGGGAGTCATTCTGAGCTGAAGCAAGCTACAAATTTTGACGGGCAAATTGATTGTCTCTCAAATCAAGTAGCTCGGATTGAACAGAAGTTGGGTGCGTTGCCTTCACCTTCCAAGGCCACAGTTTATGCTGCATGGGAAGATTACGCCGAGCAAGTAATTGAAGGTTCTTTTGATGGAACGGACGTGCCAGTGGAGCAAATCAAATACATTTCAGATGATAGGAGTAATCCAAGGCCACAATCGACAAATCCAGCTTGGAAGACACATTCGGGATTCTACTACACCAACCCCATTGGAGCTATGAAACAACCCACTCAGCCAAGGCCATAACAACCTCTACCTCAATTGTAAGCACCTGAGCAGCAAGAAGGATTTAGGCCAGCTATAAGGCCCTTATAGGCCATCGGGATACAACAATTGTCAACCTTATCAATAACCATACCAACAACAATATCAGCAACCGGTGGCACCTAAATCAGGCATGGAGGGGGCATTTGAAGATTTTATCAATGTCCAAGCGAAGAAAAATGCAGAGTTGGTGGCTAGTCAGAAGCAACTTACTATCAACGTATACCAATTGACGGCCCAACTGAGCCAGGTTACTAAGGCTCAAGAAAAACTTCCGGCTTAACCTGAGCCTAATCCAACGGGGCACGTTAATGTTGTGATGGCAGTGACAACAAGAGGAGGGAAGACCATCGATGCAGTTATGGTACCGGTTCCAAAGCTAGTGGACCCACAACCTTAGACGGTCATTGATAATGAGGATCCCATAGCTTTTGAACCGACCATTTTGGTGAATCAAGAGAAGGATGTTGAAGCATCATCTGGAAAAGTAGAGAACGTGGCATCACCCATCCCTTTGGCCACTCCGATAGCTACGGTCACAGTTGACACCCACCTTCCTTGGAGAAATCTGTTCAGACATCTAAGCTAAGGGACAATGAGAATAATGTGGAAAGTCATCCTCCAGCCCCATACCCACAGAGGTTAGCTATGGCAAACCTCGAGAAGAAATATGCTAAATTAATAGAGCTTCTAAAGGGTGTTCAATTGAACATCCCTTTCATGGATGCATTGACAGAGATTCCAATTATGCAAAATTCTTAAAGGATTTGATAACAGGAAGAAGGAAGCAAGAGTTCGTCATGATAGCAGATGATTGTATGTCAGTCCTAAGGAACACTTTGCCCAAGAAGCTCACTGATCTCGACTGTTCCATGGTGTCGTGCTCCATTGGCGGCATCCCAATTAAGAGAGCATTGGAAGATTTGAGAGCGAGCATTAGCCTGATGCCACTCTTTATTTTCAAGAGGCTGAATATCATGATTGAGTTGGAGCCCACAATGATGAGTACACATTTGGCAGATCAATCCGCCACCTACCTGGTAGGCATTGCTCGAGACGTCATTTTGTAAGTACCGGGAGGAATCAATGTGCTAGTGGACTTTGTGATCATAGATATGTCTGAAGAGGGGAGCTCTCAACTGATTCTAGGATGTCCTTTCATGGCTATAGCTGGAGTCCTTATTGACATCCGACAAAGGATGCTTTCAATGAATGTTGGGAATATTGAACTAGAGTTCCACTTGCAAAAGCCGATGAAGGAGCATTTTCCCAATGAATATGCAAGTTATTTGGAGCTCGTAGAGGAGGAAGTTGCTGAGGCCGTCGCCATTGAGGAGATGTTGAAGGTCCCCATGAGGCAAGACGTGGACGATGACGGTGACGTCACATATAATAGGGCGTTGGCTGCCTACTAGAAGGTGTTGGATTAAGTACCACCTGATACATCGCATTCCTGACGACATTCGGAGGCTAGAGATGATGACGACCCTGAGGTCGTCAAGAGCCATGAGCACATCAACAAGATGTCTTTGGAGAACGAATCAAGGACAGACGTGATTGATGAGACCACTGAAGGTCCACCGGATGTGATAGGCCAACTACCAACTCAAGGACTTAGTGGAAAACATGATAAGTGCATCTTCTTTCCGACAAATATTTTGAAGCGACAATAAAGATCTCAAGGGGTCGAGCTTACGACTTTAAACAAGCGCTTATCGGGAGGTAAACCAAAATTTTTTTCTTTTAGTTTTAACTTCTTTCTTTTGTTTCATTTTATTCAAAAATTCAATACAAAAACATTTTAAAATGCAATTAAAAATCATAAAATATAAACAAATAAAAATATAAAATTTCTGAAACTAAAATTCTTGTGCAGGTAATCAATGAAGAGAGCGCGCAAAACGATGAAGGAATGGTGGAGGAATTGAAAGGAGAAGGATAGTGGCCATACTCCCCTTTTGGAGTATAAAAGGAGGCTACTCGACCGAGTGGCATTGCCACTTGGTCCGAGTCAAGGGCTCTGCAGAGCAGCTGAAATCATCACTCTGTCATCATTTCTAGTCGACCGAGTGGCATTGCCACTCAGTCCGAGTCAAGATATCTGTAGAGCAGCTGAAATCATCACTCTGTCATCATTTCTACTCAACCGAGTGGAGTAGGCCACTCGGTCGAGTACCGAAGCCTGTAGAACAAGGCAAAGAAGGCCTATGCCATATATTTGAATCGACCAAGTGGAACAAGCCACTTGATAGAAGGGAGATGTCTGGAGAACGATGGAAAAAGACCACTCTGTTTATATTTTCACTCGATCGAGTAACTTGGGTCACTCGACCTAGTGATCGATAAAAGGGAGCTGGGCCTGCACCAACCTAATAGCAGCTCAGTCGAGTTTATTTGACTTGACCAAGCCCATTTAAAAGCCCTGCCCCCTATCCTTTTCTCTCATTCACCCCAGCCCTACTCGATCGAGCTTCCCCTCCCTCTCAGCCTCTCTCGTTCTGCTCGACCTGATCTCCATCGTCGCCGATGGCAACTCGACTGAGCTCCACCACTCGGTCTCATTCCCCATTCCATCTCAATTATTCCCCCCTTCATCCCTTCATACACACATCTCTCTCTCAATCTCTCTCAATTTTGTCGATTTTAAAACCCTAATCCACAACAATTTTCCAATTTCTCACCTTGATCACCATCGAGTTCGTAAAATTGCAACGAATTTCCTTGTCTAATTTATTTTTGCAGGTTGATTGGATCTAGTTGTTAGGACATAGTAGGGCTACATAATACACTTAGGGGAGATGAAAAGTGTAAATGCAAGAAAACTGCTTAATTAAAAGTTACCGAAATTAAAGCACAATAAGCAGCAGAAATTAAAGTGTATGCTCAATAACAACTATTGCAAACACAAAATATTTTTACCCTGGTTCCCCAACGTGGGTACAACCAGCCACACCAATATTCACTATGATCCTACACAAGGTAGTTAATAGAATCACGACACAAGGGATACCAAACACAAAGGATTTTGTCATACACAAGGACACCGCCAAACCCTACACACTGGTTAGTCCTACACAAGGATGAAAACTCCCAAAAAGGGAAAATACAAACCCTACACAAGGGTTAGTCCAATACAAGGACACATCATGCCACAAAGGGAGAAAACTAAGTCTCACAAAGAGAGTTAGGATTTCACACAAAAATAATGAAACAAAATAACACTTACATATGCCTTGAGATGATCTTACCAATGTGAAGAAGGCATGCAAGTGTGAAACCCAACTGATTGAGATGAGGCTTTGATTGCACTGGTTGATCTTTCTCTCTTCTAGGAATGAGCCCTAACACTTCTGATTTAAGTGTATGAATGAAGAGAAGAAAGATGTTATCCAAGAAAGGAATGAGATTGAAATCCCATGGAGAAATTCCCTAGAGCTTAGATACAAGAGCATAAGATTGAAGCTTTAACGAAGGGAATGAAGGAGGAGAGGCTTGATGAAGAGATAATATGATCTTCAAAGATATCCAAACCATCTAAATTAACTAATTCATCTCCTATATATAGGAAACCAAAATAACCAAAAGAACCTAGTCAAAAAGCCAAGAAATACAATTTACAATCGCTATAATTTTGGCTGAAACAGCTTGGACAGGGGCCTGCGGCAAAGGGTCAGGCGCCTGGTGTAACGGTTATTTTTTTCCAATGGCTATAATCTAAACCAGGACATGCGACTGTAGAAAACTACACAAGCACATGTACCACTATGCAGGTGCATGTAATGGCTTTAGCAGGCGACTGACACTCAGGATGGAATTAAGCTGAGAAAAGACAACTTATGCACTTGTGCATTCAGGCGACTGATGAACAATGTCCAGGCACCTGGAGGTTGACAGGCGGCTATAAACTCTACATCAGTCGACTGATCCACAAGAGGATTGGAGCTCAAAATACCTAGTTGTGCACTTTGGTTTAACATGCAACTGTTGAACAATGTTCAGGCACCTGGTGGTTGACAGGCGATTGTCATTTGTAATTCAGTTGCCTGTACCAAATTCTTAAGTATTGAGTCAAGAAAATTGACTTGAACTTGTGCAGAACAGCCATTTGTTGAAGGATGGCCAGGCGTCTAGTGAACCGGTCACATGTCATGCCTTCAACAGGCGCCTGTTGGAAGTCCAATAACTCCAATTGAGTTATTGGCAAGGGGAACTATTGGATTAGATACTAGGATGATCCAAAGGTTTATTAAGATGGTTTATACATATTCTTGAATGAGAGGCCATCTAATCAAGGCATTACAAAGTACAAATCTCAAAAAAAAGAAAAGCAAGAATAAGGAATTACAAGGATTAAAATTTGCGTCTCCTAGAGTCTAATCTTCAAGCTCGTGATGCTTTGAATCTCCCCATCATCTTCCAAGATTTGGCACCACTTGATGAGCTTTCCTTCATCAAGCTCCAAGATATGACTATGCTCCACTTGATTTCCATCCTTTCACCATCATGCTCCAAGCTTTGGCTTCATTAAATGCTTCATGACTTCGTCCAAGCTTGAGCAATCCATCACACTTGGAGGTCTTTTAGGATATCCATTGCATCATACTCTAAGCTTTATGCTTTGTCTCTTCAATATATAATCATTAAGATAAACTGAGACTACAACATAATATTGATTAGCACACTAACATAATGTATTGATCATCATCAAAACAACGTTAGTCTTGAACCCAAGAACTAACATTCTCCCCCTTTTTGATGATGACAATCCATTATGTCAAAATATAATAAACATTGAAATAAACAATGTGTTCTATGAAACTCCCCCAATCGATATGCAAAAGTGCACAAAATATAAACTTGCAAAGTACAAATCATATTGATAGATGTTATGCAAAAACAATAACAACTATTAATAATGCATAAAAGTATTAGATATCTATTATACATTTGACAGTGATTTTTGAATCCTAGGGCTGACTAGGACAAGCTGACTAGGACAAATGGGTTGATAGAAGAATGGTTGAGATTCCATCTTGAAAAATCAACGGTGTGGATGCGGTTTTGTGAAAGTTGGGGAGAGGGGATTTTAAATAAACCGTGGATTCGAAAATTTTATGAAATTTTAATGCCCGTATAATGCAGCAAGTGGATTCGAAAAGGGCTCCTTAATCCACGTGCATAGCTCCCAATGCAGTAGGTGGGAGCTTCAAATCAGGGTGAAATTTTAATGCCTAATGCAGCAAGTGGATTCGAAAAAGGCTATGCAGCAAGTGGAAATTTTAATGCCCTGCCAACGGGCATTGCTCCCAATGCAGCAAGTGGGAGCATGCTGTAATTAATTGCGACCGTGGACCCACACCTATCATGCACGATTAGTGCTCACTGACATGTGGGGACGACAATACAACAGATTCTTTGGAAAACAATAACCTAACAAAAACTTTAACTTTGCACCTCATTGGTCCAGACTGAAACCTGTAGATTGCCACTAAAAACATAATCCCAACCGTTCATCTAAAGCCCCTCTCTCTTCATCATCTAAAATATGAACTCCAGGACCATACCCCTTCTTACTTTTCCCAGCAAACAATTAATTTTATTTGGAGGAAAAAACACAAAAACCCTATGAAATAGCAACCTGTTGCAAGGTTAAACTGGGAAAGGCTCTGTCAAGGCCGATACTTGGAGAAAGGCTGGTCTATCTGGTTGTTGTACCTCGATGTTAAGGTATTCAACTAAATTTTAGTCCGAAGTTTGTTTCTTTTTTTGTGTTTTAACTCAAATCTTGCATTTCTTTTCTTAGATTAGGTTTGTTCTGCTGGCATTGAGGAATGATCGATGATGTGCTCGCCCGGAGAATGACAGTGGAGGGTGCGTTCACATTAATCTCCCAGAACTCGATCCCACGTCTTCATAATTGTTTTTAATTTTTAATTTTTTTCTTTTTTTTTGGTGCAGGATTTTTTAAAACAGGGAGGTGAGAAATTTAATTAGTTCACTCTCATCCCTTCATCTCTCTAGAGTTAAAATGCTTATGCTTATGTTGTTTGTTTCCCATGAAAAATCATATCAGGACGCTTACAAAGATCAAGTGCGATAATGATATGGCTACCTAATTGGCCAAGTATGTTAATTTAGTTTAAACCGTATATGGTAATTTTCAACAAGAGCACCACCTAAAAATAATATATTTTCTCTCTGCCCCTTCTAATCTTTTTTCTTTCATTTGAACCAGTCCTGTGGTGGTCGATTCTCATGCAGAGGTAAACTAAGTTGTTCCTTCTACTGCTGTAAATTTTTCGTACAATTTTTTGTTATTTATTCCCATTTTTCCCTAGGAGCTTCAGCAAGAGATCAACATGTATCAGCACCAATTACAAATATCTGAAGAACGCCTTAGGTAAATTTGATGGTGTGAATTATTTATTTTAAAAAAATGTTAAAATGATTTCAATTTTAATGTAAATCTATTTGTGGTTCGATGCATATATATTTCGAGCCTGATCCCATAAGCTTCGCGTCGATCGACGAGCTTGAGAACAGCGAGAAGCTTTTAATGGAGGCTTTGGCGCGTGTGACGGAGAGAAAGGTTTTTTTTATATTATTATTTTCTTAGATTAGGTTTGTTTCTTTTTCGGTGTTTTAACGCGGAGATAGATTACAATAAGTACCAAGGCATGTGCTGCTGGCAATGAGGAATGATGAGGAGTTGGGAAAGTTGCATGCATGCATCACGATCACCCATGGTGGGGTCCTACTGTCAACCATGAGTTGCGGCCAAAGGAGAAGTCATCAAAGGAGAAGGAAGGGGCAGTCGCCGTCGAATGGTTTCAAGTCTGTGATGTATTTTTTTGTATGTGACAATGGTGTCGATTGATGGTGGTTGGATTTGTTTTAATGGAATTTGTATGTTTTAACATCATTCGTTAGAAATGCTAAACATGTTTTACCTCACGAATTGTTTCCAATTATGTATTTTAATGTATCTTTGTATTAGCTGTGTATCTTAACATCTCCAAACAAAATTCAATCCAATTTGTATGTTATTTTGTATATTAGCATTTCCAATCAATTTCCAATCAATTTAAGGCAGTTTAATTCGTTTGGACTGTTTATCTGTAGGAAGGTGGGTTGATGATTGGAAAGAGTATGGATTTGGTACTATCATTTATCTTGATGGGATGATTTTGATGTGTGCTAATGATGTTGTGGACCGTGAAGGGGCAAGGATAGCTAACAAACAGACAGGTGCTTTTAGTATGATTGATTTCTTTATGTTTTGTCAAAAATATTTAAGGTTAATTATAATTTGTTCTTTTAGTTTTCCATTGAGATGCATGCAATTTAGTTATATATGTCAAATATTATGATTTCTTATGCTAATATTAGAAATGATATAATTAATGGCCTTTATTGAAGAAAATGATTTTGAACTTTTTAATGGAGAAGTTTATATTGAACAAGAATCTATTTGGTAATTTGAAGTTTTTAATCCTTCAAAATTCTTCAAAATCTGTTTGTTCTCAAAATCCTTCAAAATCAGATGAGTAATACAGATACGATTGGAAGTGTTGCTTGAGGTCTCATGCTCAAATCCTTCTTCAATCTATTTTAATTGGTCAAAAATGTTTTTCTTAGGGGTATTAATTTTGCTTATTTTCTTCACTTAGGAAGTAGCGATTTATGATCTAGACCATCGCAACATAGATTTTATTAAAGTAGAAACCTAAGTTATCATTGTGTTGTTATAGCTAGAAAAGCTGTTGAGGCTCACTTAAGCAGGTTGCAATTTTTTCAAAAAATATTTAGTAAAAAGCAACCAAGAGAGGAAGAGAAAGTTGGTCATCTTATTGTTTTTTAATTAAAGCGAGTAACCTACACTATTATAGTATCATTATTAGTAGAAAAATTGTTAATTGGCAAAAAAATATTTCAGTGAAAAGCAACCGAGAAAAGGAAGATAAAATAATCATAAAAAATGTTTAGGAGTATGCTGTGACTATTCTTCAAGATCAGAGATTTTGAGAAGATATCTTAAATGAACCGTGCCCTAGAACGCTGGCGCCTTCGCAGCTTGATTTTTGTTCGTTTAGATTTTGGAGGGGAAAATAATTTTTGGGGAGAACAGAGATTTTGAGCGGATATCTTAATTGAACTGTGCCCGAGGACGCGGGCGCCTTCACAGCTAGATTTTTGTTCGTTTAGATTTTGGAGGGGGAAATAATTTTTGGGGAGAGCAGAGATTTTGAGGGGATATCCTAAATGAACCGTGCCCGAGGGCGATGGCGCCTTCGTAGCTAGATTTTTGTTCGTTTAGATTTTGGAGGGGGAAATAATTTTTGGGGAGAACAAAGATTTTGAGGGGATATCTTAAATGAATCGTGCCCGAGAGCGCGGGTTATGCGCCGAAGGCGCCCGCGCCGAAGCTAGATTTTTATTCGTTTAGATTTTGGAGGGGAAAATAATTTTTAGGGAGAACAAAGATTTTGAGGGTATACCTTAAATGAACCGTGCCTTAGGGAACGGGTTATGACTAGTCTATATTACAAAAGAGGGAGGTTTTTGAATCTTTGTCCCATGTGGCAATGTCACATCGCCACATGGGACAACCTTCTTAAACCCAAAACCCAAAAAACACACAACTCCACCCAACCCCCCAAAAACACACCCAAACACAAACACCCAAAATCACACCCCCAAGCAAAAAAACCAAAAACCCAAGACACTACACACACTCAAACCCATCATTCTCATTTTCACCCTTTTTTGCACTCATCGAAACACCCGTCCAAAAAAATTGAAACCCAAAAAAAACACAGGGAATGTGCATTCAAAGAGGCGGGTTGAGTTTTTTCGGCGTCCGTTTCAATTAACCCCTCAAGCAGAGCGCCGAAGGCGCCCGCTAAATTTTTATACGCTAATTTGTTGTTCTGCGCCGAAGGCGTCTGCACCGAATTTATTGTTCCTCGCCGAAGGCGGCCGTGCCTCTAAATTTTTTTACGCTAATTTGTTGTTCTTTTAAATTTTGGTTGTAGAAATATTTTTTGGGGACAAAGATTTTGTGGGGAAAAATCTTGAATGCACTGTGCCCGCGGGCACGGGTTATGACTAGTATTTTTACAAAACACATTTCTCTCTCACATTGGCATATCAAAAAGATGGGTAATAGCCAAATAACAAAACCAATGGCAAGATAAATAACCAAAACATATGCACAAACATAATGTAATGACATTCAATGTGACATATGAATGGAAAAACTACTGCTAGCAAGCAAAAGTTCCATACTCCCACATAAACATACAAAACAAGCTGAACTAGGAGTAAAGAACAAACTCACATAAATATGGGTACTACATGTAAACATACACGCATGGTATCTGTTGTGTCTTTATTTTCCATGTTTTTACCATGCATTCGTGTCGTTTCGATCCCCCGAATCCATATTTTCGTATTATATCGCATTTTTCTCGATATTCTTGATCCTTCCGATGTTTTATGTTTTTCAGGGAATTTGGCATGATTCAGTGCAATACGGGGTTCTGGGCAGAACATCGATGCCAAAGCTCGTCTCACCTTGCCACGACTACCCAAGGAGGCCAAAGAAGTGACGGAGAGGAGTAGAAGAGGAGAGAAGAAGACAAGAGGAGTAAAAAAGAGGAGAGAAGAAGCTTGGAATAAATTGCTAGATCGCTCGGCCGAGCGAATGGTGCGCTCGGCCGAGCTGTGACACCAAGTTGAGCGGCCAAACTCTTCTTCGGGGTGCTCGGCCGAGCGACAAGCTCGCTCGATTGAGCGACCAGCCCGCTCGCCCGAGCTAGCTATCAAAGGAGCCCAATAAATGCAAGGCACCAGCTCTGTAAAATTGGAGTTTTCCTACGCTCGACCGAACGACATGACGCTCGGGCGAGCGACTCAACTCGCTCGCCCAAGCTCCCCTTTCTCGAGCACCAAGCGGAGCGCTACACAAGGCACCACTCGGCGGAGCGAGCACTGTGCTAAGCCGAACGGTTGGTCGACAGACTCCAAAATGACTTAAAATTAATGGGTTTCGGGTTGGTTTTCTTGTAAAATGCGAACCCAAACCATTTTGTATAAAAAGTGAACAATTTTTTAGAGTAGGTTAAGATGAAATTTTCTATAACTAAACCTCGAGTGCTATTTTGGGAGCTCTCTTTTGGTAATATCTTTTGCAATCTATTTTCTTTTTTGTGGTTGTATTTCTTTGATTTCTTTACCGTTGCTCTTATTTCTCTCTCTTTATTGAAATTAATTTCATGCAATTTGACTGGTTATATATGCCTATCTTTATTGCTATCATATTTAGAGCTTTTGCTATGCTAGAGTAGTGGGTTTCGAGGGCTTAGGGAGGATCCCTAGGAGCTTAGGGATTGGATGTCGGGTTAGACCTCCGTTGGATGAATCTAGGGTCGTCCTATGGTGATTTGAACAAGGGTTTTGGGAGATTAGCCTTAGGATTAAGGGACCGCGAAAGAGACTCTGTATCCTAGGGAGAATCCCCACGAATCCGATTTAGGATCAGTGGTCGTTTTTCGTAGCTCGTGCTTACGAGGGTGACCCGAGATCTGGGGGCATCCACTAACCCCCAATCCGCTAACCGGTGACTACAAGAGTAGCCCATCTGCTAAAATCAACCATATGATGGCGTTGCATTTCTTAGACTACGCGAGTGCCTATGAATTGTGAGGCAGGACCCAAGTGTCAAGCGTAATGCACGCATTCTCGTATGAAGTCGATTGCTAGAGAACGGCCCAGTAAATGGATGCGTTAGACAAGCGTGACGACGGAATTCTAACGCCCGTTCTCATCTCCAGATGTGACACTCCTACCCTAATCCATCGTCCGACGGAGGATCAATTGACCCAGAATCCATTACTAATGGCCCTAGATGGGAATCCCGAAAGCCCTAGACGTTTAATATTTAGTCTATGCCACTTAATACAACCAAACAAATCACACGTGACAACCTCGACCAAACATTTGGCTCCTTCCACAAAAAGCTAAGCGTTAAAATACCACCTCCCTAGGGTTTGACAATCTATACATACTATAACACACCGTCCACTTGCGGTGTTCTTGTCCGTGCACCACGGACGAGGAACACATTTTGGCACCGTTGCCGGGGAGGCAACAGTTTACTTTAGCTTTTGGTTGGAGAGTGTTGGTTTCATCCACACTTGACACCCTACCACTTCTTTTTATTTTACTTTTTCTTCTCTTATTACACTCTTTTCTCTTCTTGCTAACGAGTTCCACGATTTTCTTGAGTGCCACTATTTTGCTTGTAGACACGTTCTCAAGGAGGAGAAGGTCAGTTGCATGAGAACCCCAGTCACCACGTGGAGGCATTCTTAGCCAAGTGCTACATATTCCAGATGCAAGGGGTCAGCGATGATGTGTCATGCCCCGCTTCCCAAAAATATGGAGGCGAAGCATGAGAAGGTCCGCTCAGACTTGAAGCTACGAAGCTGCAAGTCCGATAAGAGTCAATCAACTTTAAATAGCAGGTCCTTGCAACATGAAATGAAACAAAGATAATAATAAGAAAATTAGAGAAAAGAGAAATCTCAGAATATCCATAATAATAAACTCCAACATCGCAGAAAAGCCACCAGGCTAAAAGAAAAGAATCTAAAAGGTCCCAGCATGGCCAACAAAAGTACAACATACAAAGTGAAGGTGACACGCACCGACAACTAACAGAAATCCTAAAACAAAAGGAAGCTCAGCAAGGTCACTAAGAATGGTCACCGGTAACCACGAACTCCTCCTGGATAGACTTGGGCTCAGCGTCAGTGTCAGCAATTACCACGTACTCAGCAACGGTCTCTGGCTCAGGGTCTAACATGTGACACCCAAAAGAGCAAGGGGCACATGTCAGCAAGTCTACAAGAGACTTGTGAAATGAAACTGAAAGTGAAAGTTAAACAACCTAGCAGTTCTAGCATGATGAAATGACATGGCAGATATAGCATGAGTGCAACAAGTAAAGTAAAGTACGAGCAAGGCATGGCAATTGGCATTTAAATCATGGCATGGATATCAAGTTTTACCAGAACAAACACAAGTACAAGGACAAGCCTAGTAAGCACGTCGTGCACAGAGATTACACCTTTTGGCTAGAGTGGCTGCGTGGCCAACTCCTAGCTCAAGTGATCGCTTATCCCTACCCCTCCACGTGTATCGAGCCAGGGCCTTACCCCCGAACACGTATGCTCGCTTCTGGATCACGGGCCAGGAAGTGTTTTTCATGGTGACATAGGGGTGCACCTAGCCTCAGCAAGGAAGTCGGGCATTGGCTTTTGACCAACACATGTGGCCCGCTTCTGGATCACGAGTCCAGGAAGTATTTTTCATGATGGCATAGGGGTGCACCTAGCCGGGTCAAGGAAGTACAAGTATTGTAGCGTGTGCTACGAATGCAACAATCAGCTTGGATGTCATGTAAGATGTAATGCATGGCAGTTAAAAGTGCGTACAGATAAGGAATTTAAACGTGGCAGATAGCAATGCATGAATGACATGGCAGGGTGACAGATCTTGCTTCGCTGTCAAGCTAGATCTAAAAGTTGCGTCTAGACAGCTATCATTTCACTGTCTAGTCTCTTTTACGCTAAAAGCCAGGAAGCGGCCTAAAAACATGGCCCTAAGCAAAAGTTGGCTAGTTTCACTTGCCTGAAAGGGGCGTGCTGATAGTCACAAGATCGAGGAGTCCAGTACTGCCTACGTGTCCAAACACCAATCATCACACCAACCTACAGTCTCGTATTAATTATCTTCAATTAGTGAATTAACCAACACAATAAAATTATTGTTTTTATCTTGTTAACATGCGATGTGGGTTCCTACGGAGAGAGAATTACCTCAACACGACGCGAGAGCTACTCTGACGTCGGGTAGCGACGTCAGGGGTTGGATCCCTGAAGTGCATTTAGTGTGGAAAGACGGATACTCTGTGGTAAAATCATTAGGCAACCTATGTCGTCTAACGGAAACAATTTTAATTAGATTTCTAGTCCAAGATTGGCGACACCATCAATAATAATGATTACTAAAATGATTAATACGATAAACGGCACGATGCTATTACAACAATTTAATAACAATTAAATAAATAACCTAGGCTAAAAGTGAACTATAAGTAGTCTAAACGAGTTATTAACCCTATAATCATTATTAGCAACGGGACGACGAGATTACTAATGGGTCTAGTTCAATTTAATAGTCTAGTTAAACTAGGATAGCTTACAAGTTATAACATGGCCTACGCATATCATAGCATATAGTCACGTACGCGAATGATCACCCCAAAGAATAAACAAATTAGCATCTATATTAATGTTACTAAACTGATAATCACCTATAACGGTTTCAACAACTAATAGCAATGGATTTTATAAGTGCAATAACGAACGTTACCAACCGTTGTGAAGGGAGATCCTCAACGAAGCTTCCGGGGAACGTCGTGAGTCGTCTATGGCTTAGAGAGACGTCTTCACGCGAGGACAACTGCTAGGAGACGTTGTAGCGGCGCAAGGGAGTCAGCAACAGCCTGGGAAACACTAACACGCCGTTGCTACGCGTCGGAGGCCAATGGAAGTCGCTGTCTGCGCCGGGGCGGTTGTGGCAGGGGTTTAAGGGAGGTCCGGCAACCTAAGGCGGCGCAACACGGAGCGGGGTTGCAGCTCTGTTCGTGGAGGAGGGAGGTGAAGGGATGGCCGGCTGGTGTTTTCCGGCAGTGGAGGCCGGAGAAGCTGATGCAGAGGCCATGGGCGTGCGGGCTGTCTTGTGGGGTGAAGGGGGAGGAGATGCCGGCAATGGGGGTGACCGGCGGCACGGGGATCACTGTGGAGGGGAGAAGCAGCGGGCGGCGATGAGTCTAGGTCGAAGATGAAGGGCGTGGCGTGGGAGCTTGCGTGTGCGTGTGTGACGGCGCTGGGAAGAAACGAAGTGGAACAGAAAATATAAACCCTAGGCTATCGGGTATTGGGTTGGGCCTAGTTGGGGGTTTTAAAACAATATCTGAAAGGTGAGGGCTGGCAATCACGTGTGCAGAGCAGTACATGGGCTAGGGGCTAATGTAGGGTTATAATGAATTGGGATAAGAAAATTGTTATAATATTATTATTATTAAAAGACACGAATTCTCCTACCCTCTCTCTCCAGTGTTGTGTGCGGCTCTGAGGGGGTTAAAAGGGCCAAGTCAAAATTGGGGAAGATTAAGAGTATTAATAAATAATAGAGGATAAGTGCCATATGATACTTAGGGTTAAATCAATAATAGGTTGGGCAAAAAGTGAAAGCGGGTCAAACGGTACCTGAAAATTGTAAGATAAATACTGGGATGACCGAGACAACGAGAGAAAGAAGACAGAGAAGACAGATCACAATTTCAACGACGAGAAACGAAATTAAAAATAGAAAGGCCTCACAACAAGAGTTAAAATCGTGACGTCTCCACAAACAAGGTCGAATCGTGGGAGAACGACCCGTGAAATGACGTTCCCATTTAACACCACAATTTTAATACTCTCAGAGAGGGTCACAACGGCATATCACACTATAGGATTTGGTTACGGACAAATTCTAAAATAAATACGTGCACGAACGAGAATACGTGCACGAGAAGCGTATAAAGATACGGGGTCCACCGGTGACAGTGAATCCAAGTTGGGCACATGTCGGGGTTGGCTCGCCAAGGATGCAACCAAAGTGCTACGGCCCTATCGACACACAACACGACTCACATACAAAGCAACAAAACCAATCAGGTACCCAAAATTTCTATACGCACCGCCGTATAACGAATAGTGGGAACCGGCCGTTACATCCTACCCACCTTTGAATAAAGTCCGTCCTCGGACTTTCTAACATATCTAGTCGCTCTAGTAACTATCCCAATCATATCAAACATAATTCAAACCAGGTATAGTCATTACAAGTGCTTATATCTGCACTAGGTAGTCAAACATTAATACTACTACCGTGTATCTATATTCGCGCACATTATACTCCTATACCTATCATAGCCAGTCAAATTCATGCATGTATTTCAATCATTCATATACTCACATACATCCCTTTATAACTACTACTTACTGACGTGAGTTTATATTTCATATATTCACGCACGTTTTCTTTTGTGTTTCTCCGTGTTTTCCGCCGTCTTTTATTCGTTTTCTCGTATTTTCTCGTTTTCTTTCACTTTTCTTTGTTTCTCCATGTTTGCAGGAGATTGACCGCGTAGGGGTCGTTTAACGATGATATCTCAAGTCCCCGGAGCAACGGGAGGAGCCACGCGTGATCCAGGGGGTCAAACGTCAAAGAATACATCTTTCAGCCCCTCACCCGATCGGTTGGACACAGCCAACCGATCGGGTGATGCACGCGTGCACCACCCGGTCTCAGCCGAAGCCCAAGTGGAAGTCCCCCGACCGGTTCACAGGCCGGTTCAGCGGGGGCCTGTTCTCTATCTTTTTGAGCCAAATTCCAACCGATCGGGTGACTCTCACCCGATCGGGTCATCTGTAGCTGATGCTGAAGAGCCGAAGACACGGGCACCCAACCGATCACTTCACCCGATGGCGCCAAGATCCAACCGGTCACTCCAAGAACTCACCCGACCGGTTCATATGACCGGGTGAAAGCTCGCCGTTTTCTGTTCATTATCTGTAACGGATCACCCGATCGGTTGACTTGTCAACCGATCGGGTGATACGAGAGTCTATAAATAGAACCCCTAGGGTTCCAGAAACGGGGAGCTGCTAGTTTTTACTGTTTTCTCCCATTGTGACGGCTGTAATTACTGTTCTTTTGTATGTTTTTGGATCTTTCTCAAATTTTAGTATTGTCTTAATTACTCTATTACTTCCGCATTCCAATCGTCCGATTATGATTCCAACGGTTCATTTTCATTTAGATCGCTTTTTAATGAATTTTTGTGAGTAGTTCCCAAATCTGGGATTTTGGCGGAAACCCCTTCGGGGGCTCTTCCCGCTACGTCCATAGGGTTAGGAAATCGATAGGGATTAGGATTCTAACGGTTACGCGGGGTGTTTCATTGTCATCGACGGGAAAAAGACCGCCTTTGACCGTTGGGCCAAGGGGGAATAAACTTGGCGGTTGACTCCCTAGCCATAGCTCACGCCCTTAGCGTAGACGCCGAATCCTAGCACGCGGGAGCGGTAGGATGAGACGTTGGGAGTTATTGTTGCAAGCTTAGTGCTCCCGGAATCGATCAGTGTTAATGGACACGGGAGTGCCCACTGATCGAATCAGGGAAGTCCGGTGTATCATCCTGGGCACCGACCGGAATATCGGGCCCATGGGATGCCGGTACCACTTTCAGAGGCAACGTCTCACTATTAGACCCTAATTCCGATCGCTATCCCACCCGTAGGCCGTATCGGCGAGAGTCGCTCGTTGGAGTGGAAACCAAAGTCCCGGGTTTATTTTCTTATTGTTCATACCCTTCATTTCTTTCCGTGACAACCATTTACCGATGTGGGCTAGCTCGCCCACGGGGTGATTTTGGTCCTCCTTGACACAAGCACATCCTAGCCTCCCTGTGTTCGACCCCCAAGCCACACTACAACACCGTGCGCTTGCGGTTACAAATTTTTAAACCCCCACACGGGTCCCCCGGCCATTTGCGGATAGCAAGCCGGGGCACGTGGTCAAGTTTATGGCGCCGTTGCCGGGGAGGCAACATGCTTGTTATTTTAGGATCTCTTGAACCCTAGTGTCTAGCTCTTATCCCTACCTCATGATAATTTTCGCACTCTACACTTTTCACTTTTCACTTGGACATACTGTGGATAGTAATTGTATAGTGCTAATTGACTGAATCGTCGTGCTTCCATCGCAACTTGCGGTTCCCGTTTATGCAACCCATGCTTTTGACGTGTTTGCCACTTGTGCAGTTCTCTCTCTCTTCTTTCGTATAAGGTCCTGGCCCCACGGCAACGATGTTGCATGCAGTTTTAGGAGACATCTGGGATCACTCTCACCATATCCGCTGTTTGGCACAGAGCTTAGCGGAATCACTGAATACTTCGAATATACTATCCCTCCTGTCTGCTGATCACTCCTTATTTTACACCCTTTTTTCCGCATATTTGCATGCCATTTAGATCGCCCAAATCATGTTTTTCACGATATATCGACGATATTGCGATGCTTTTCACGATTTGTTGTTTTTGTCGTATTTCAGGTGATTTGGCGCGATTTGGAGTGATCTCGAGATGCGCTTACTCTAGACGGTCACCAACGACCTCCCCGAGGGGTATTTTGCTGTTGGAGAAGAGCGGAAGTAGAACGGACGTCGCAGGAGCGACGAGGAGGCCAAAAAAAGCAGATTGGGCATTTTTTGTGTCCCACTCGGCCGAGTGGAGGAGCCACTCGGCCGACCAGCGAGACACTGCTCGGCCGACCAGAACAGACACAATTTACATGTGCACTCGGCCGAGCACCGAAGACCACATCGGCCGAGTGAAGACATCACGTCCGCCCGAGTGGCGCCCAGACGAAGCCCCTCCAAAACATCCAAGTTACTGTTTTTCGGCTGCCTGAACTTCAGAAGACCCACTCGGCCGAGTGGTAAATCCCGTCCGCCCGAGTGCAGTGAAGCCATCGGCCGAGTGACGACAACTCACTCGGCCGAGCCGCCCCCGAAGTAGAGACCCCTGAAGGCCCCGACTTACTGGAAAATTACAGGGTTTCTCACTCGGCCGAGCGACTTTTGTCACTCGGCCGAGTGCGATGCGCTGCCTGTAGCGAAAACTGCGGAAAACAGGCTGTGCAGTGGTATTTTGGTCACGATTTTTGGACGATTTTGAGGGCTATTTAAACCCTGTTTTTACCCTAGTTTTGGAGGGCTCCCTCTTAGATTTTTTGCAGCTTTTTAGATTAGTTTTTTAGCTTTGTTCTTGTGATTGGAAAGGAGAAAAAGATTGGAATTTTGTTGGATTCAATTGAAGACCTCCATTGGTTTGCATCTCTTTTCCTTAAAAATTCTATTTTTATTGTTTATCTCAATATTGTGATGAATTCTATTGCTTATTTCAACGATTATTTTTGTGATCTCGCTATGATTTGTGAGTAGTCTCCACGTCTTTGGGCGTGGGGATGAACCCCTACAAGCCCATCTTCATATTTGTGATGAATTGGTAGAAATTATGCTAGAATTGTTATTAGGGATTAGATTGGGATCAATTTACTACGGATGGCTAGGTATTCATATCAATTGGGATTTGCAAGAGATTGGATCCCAATTTGATAGGAAACCCTAGAAATCCGAATTGGGTTGGAGTCGGATTTTCGAAGTATCGGTTTGCAAGAGATTGGACCGATACTAGGATTCCCGGTTGCAATTCCGTGCCGATACTCGTTTGCAAGAGATTGGACGGGTAGGAACTATCCCAATCTAGGTCGTGGACCGAGTTTGCAAGAGATTGGGCTCGGTGCACGATTGGACGATGATGTTGATCCTAATGCTAGCTTTCCTAGGCTAGGGTTTGCAAGAGATTGGACCCAAACCTAGGATAGCTATAGACCGGCAACAGCTTGAGAGCGTGAGCTTGGTTCTACATTCAGTTGCAACTAGTTCATCCAAATTCTCAATCTAGCAATCTTGAAACCGACGAACCACATTTATGAGATACGGTGAGTAGCGGGGATTCCCCATTCCCTAGGCGTTCTTTATTTGATTTGATATTTCCGCATTTTTGTCTGACAATTGTGACAGGATCGCCAAAGGCAAATTTCTCTCTTAAATAGCCAGGTTGATTGGAACAAGCACGGTCACTCGTCCTCCCTGTGTTCGATATCCCGCTCGCTGCTACACCGTGCACTTGCGGTAAAACTACAACCATTCTGTTGGTGTATACTCGGGACCGATCAAGTTTTTGGCGCCGTTGCCGGGGAGGGCATTTTGACGGTGTTCGTCATCGACCACCCGGTTACTTCTTCTTTCTCTCTCTCTTTACTTTCTTCTGTTCGCACATTCTCCCTGTATTTTGCATAAGGACTTTGCAGGAAGAATGGAGGATGCAATGTCAACAATAGGACTCAGTCAGGAAGATTATGACTCCTTCACAGACCTCCTTAAGGAGCTTGTCGACGAGGTCCACGCTACCGGAGCTTTCGCTATCGATGTCAAGTACCCCGACGAACAGCTATTTGCTAGTTTCGTGATGGACCAGATCTCCCCGGAGGGGACTATCGGGGGCAATGTCAGAGTTGACGTGATCGACGACAAATTATATTTCGAAGAAGGTGGAACAAGTGTCGAGGATCACTATACTTCGGAAGGATCTTCAGAGCAAGCCAACGTTCAGGGAGTTACACCCCATGACACTTACTCTTGCTTCTATGAATCGTCTGATGTGTTTCTTGATTGCAGGAACGAACCGGAGCCGAATGAAAACTCTGACGATGCTAGCACGGAATCGGAGCATGCCTATTTTGATGCATTGTCCTCGCTAAGTAGTGAGTCTGACTCTCCACAAGAGAGCGCGCCACCTGAGCACGAGCTAGACCCGGATGGCAAGGAAGGAGCGGAACTCATGCGAGCCGATGAAGTAGAAGGAGAGGCGCCTCTTCAGGTAGAACTTAAACAATTACCTCCGAATCTAAGGTACGCCTTTTTGGGTAACAAAATAACTTTCCCGGTGATAGTAAACTCCCACCTCACGCCAGACCAACTTGAAAAACTCCTAGACGTTCTTAGGAGCCACAAAGATGTCTTGGGATACACTATCTCCGATCTAAAAGGGATAAGCCCTAGGCTTTGCACGCATAGGATCCATTTGGAGGATACCGACGCCACCTCCATAGAGCCTCAAAGGCGGTTAAACCCGAACATGAAGGAGGTGGTTAAAAAGGAAATCCTAAAATTGCTAGAAGCCGGTATAATCTATCCTATTTCAGACAGTAGGTGGGTTAGCCCCGTTCACGTCGTCCCCAAGAAAGGGGGGATGACTGTCGTAAAAAATGAAAAAGGTGAGCCCATATCTACGCGCACCGTCACGGGATGGCGAATGTGCATTGACTATAGGAAACTCAATAAAGCTACCCGAAAGGACCATTACCCGTTGCCCTTCATTGATCAAATGCTTGAACGACTTGCGAAACATAAATACTTTTGCTATCTAGATGGGTATTCGGGATTCTTCCAAATCCCTTTGCATGAAGATGACCAAGAGAAGACAACTTTCACTTGTCCCTATGGCACCTATGCCTACCGCAGGATGCCGTTTGGCCTTTGTAATGCTCCCGCTACGTTTCAGAGGTGTATGACGTCCATATTCTCCGATTACATTGAAAATATTATGGAAGTTTTTATGGATGACTTCTCGGTTTATGGAAGTGAGTTTGACTCTTGTTTGGAAAATCTTACTAAAGTCCTAAAAAGGTGCCAACAAAACAATCTCACTCTCAATTGGGAGAAGTGTCACTTCATGGTTACGGAAGGTATAGTTCTCGGACATCTTGTCTCCTCGAGAGGAATTGAGGTAGATAAAGCAAAGATTGAGGTAATCGAGAAACTCCCTCCTCCTATTAATGTCAAGGGCATTAGAGGCTTCCTTGGTCACGCGGGGTGTAACGACCGGTTCTTACCGGTGTTATTATCTGTTTTTATCTAGCGTAATTTTTCGTCTGTATCCGTAATAAGCGTATCCGTCCCTGTGCACGTGCCTGCTTTTCATGCTACTGATGGCTATCATGGTACTTAAACTTTTTAGGTATATTTTTGTTATTATTATCATTATTATTATTACTATTTAGTTAATTATCTTTTATTATATTAATTTCATATCTTTTAGAATTCGAATTTCAACCTACCTTTTATAAACCCATGAAACAATTTAATTAGCCTTGATTTCTCCCATTATACCACAATTAATCTAATGATTTCACTCAAACCCTTCCTTATGTGGATGTGCACCCACGTTGTAGCCTAGGCCTAACAATGAAATGGAAGTTCTTAGGCTATATCACCTATTTTCTTATTTGATTATAGCCTTAGCCTTGTTGAACCCCCAGGCAGAACCCTATTCCGCACACGCGCACAGCTTTGACACAAAAGTTTGAGAGGAAACAATACAACCCAAGGGCCTAGGACTCATACACATACTGCGTTTGAAACCAAGCCAAACAACTTCATTATTAAAACCCTAAACATGCTGGACCTACTCACGTGGGTGCATCAACCTATATTCCTATCTCTAGCTTGTAAACCCTAGGGAGCACAACCTGATGCCTTTCAATAATAAACCCCACACAAAAACTTTTATAATAAGAATTGAAACCTATAAAGACATGCCACATGCTCACGTGCTACATTGTACAACCCTCACCCTATTCCTATAAGAAGCCAACCTATAATTATACATTAGGCCCTAGACCATAGGCCTATAACCTGTACAAGTGTTACTAGTTCAAACCACACACAAATTTTATAATAAGAAACACACTTATATATATATAAAAAGGAATAAACCTAAGACCTAAGGGGGGGCAGCCTTCTCACTCACGTTGATGCCTCTAGACTATAGCCTATTCTTATTAAAACAATCACTATAGGCTTTTTCCATTTAGATCTGATCTATTGCCACCATGGGGACCCAAGGACATCTCTAGCCCTCCACCTACTCTCTAATATTTAATAAAAACCCTATATCATTTTCTCAAACCCTAGTACAGCAGCCTATCCCTCCCCTATACAATTTTCAAACCCTAGGAATAAAACTTATAGCAGCCGCCGCAAAAAAAAACTCATTTCTCCCCCACGCTATCACACGCCCAGCGCCCCTACCCCTTTTCCACCTCCACGTAGAGATCATCAGAGAGACCCCCCCGACCTGTCAAACACCCGCCGTCGCCTCCCCTTTATCTTCGTCCTCACGCCCTCCACAGCCTTCACCCCCACGCCAGCCACCGTGACCCACCCTGCAACCACTGTCCACGGCCAGCCCCGCTGCCAGGCCGTGATCCCCCGTCGACCTCATCATCCCCCTCCGCCTGCTTCCCAATCGCCCTCGCGACGACGTCTCGCGGCGACGCCCCACGCCCAGCTCCATCGAAGCTCGCGGCAACACCCTCCTACATCTCGCAACGGCCTCCTCGCATCACCCTCGCCCATGAAGAGAACCCAGGTCGCCGCCCTGAGCTTCACGCAGATGTCGCCATCCCCAGTTCTCCAAGATCCGATGGCCGGAGTCCAGCTGCTCTCACACACCCCGCGTCGAGCTCCCCGTGCAAGCATGCGTGCGGAAGCATTACCGTCACTTGTAAGTTACATGGTTTACATACTTGAATAATTTATCATATAGGATGAACAAATTGTGAGTAGTTTACGGATAGATTATAACGGTTAGATTATATTGGATAGATATAAGTCGTACTATATTTATAGCCCCTGTTGGTTCTCACCTAGGTTAGTCTACATGAATTGTCATTTATAAGTATTCTATACTTTATTTATAAGCTTCATGTAAGATGGTACACCCTACCCTATGAATTTATGAAACAATGAGTATAGGCTTGTAGGAAGCTGTGGATCTGAGTGGTAATAAGAAGCTCTCATGTTAACTGCCCCTTTAGACCTATGTTCAAATAGACTAGTACCTCCTTGAGGTTATGAATAGTACCTTTCATGCTATGATCAGTAAGTTGATGTAACACTTTTGCTCACTTAATAGTAATATTGTAAAACAAGTAGTTAGTCTATAATGTAGTTAGTTACTTTTGTTATCATGTAAGTACATGCTAGTTTCATCGACAAAGTAGGGAACTTAATAAAACCGGGTGATTAGACGTCATAGGGGCTATTTGCAAATCTGACTTGAACTGAAAAACACTAATTCTGATTTTATACTCAGCCAAAACAGCGAACCAAACCCTCCACGGTGTAGTACTTGTCGAGACGATTCCAACGACACCAAGAACGTCAAAATCAGGCAAGTATATAATTTGTTATGATTTTTAGAAGTTTCGGCACGTTTACGCCGCCTTCATGTATTGCTGAATAACCTGAAATTGTGATGTGAAATAACGTACAAAACTGCCACCATAATGACTAGGACGAAAATTGGGATCCAACGGTATATCATACGATATATCCCCAATTTAAAAAAAACTAGAGAAAGGAATTGTTCCTGTAGCAAGTTGAACAAAAAGGACAAAATCGTCATTATTGAAATTACGGAACCGGTCGTTCGACCCGCTTCCGCTTTGCAGAACTGTCACCATAAAACACTGATTTTGATAACAATGAAATTCAGTGAGTCCTGATATGATTAACAATATGGACATCGTGAAATCGTGCGCCTCGAAGGTGAAATCGTGATATCGTGATGTCGTGTGAGTCGACTAGGCCGGCTCGTGTTCCGGCAAAACTTTTGGGTGGGGTTAGGGTTGAGCGGACACTGGGCGTATGAAAGGTACTCTCCTCAATAGCACCACCCGACGCGGTGGGTTAGTGTCAATCACGGTAAGCCCCCGTGAGAGGAACGACCTTCTCATCACGACCTAAAGGCGAGAACCCTAGATTAGATGTGAATTCTTGACATGGTCATTGTAACGCTAACTTGGTCATCGTGAATATTGAAATGCTAACAAACTCTGAGAATCTAACTTTAAACTTGCCATCGACTAGAACTGCATGCTAGGATTGTTTCTTTCTGCTCTGTAATTGTTAAATGTTAATTACTGCAGTCGTTTCTTTTAAATTTAATGATGCTTCTAAATTTCATATACTTGTTATATACTTCGCCTTGGGATGCTAATCTTTCCTTGCAGACCTTGCTGACATACATTCATTGTTTGTGGATGTATGTCAGATTTCAGCGCTAGGGTACCCGGAGGATTCGTACGTGACGCCTGGCTCGGAGAGCCAGAGTTGGTCGTAGACGCTGAGCCGCTTTCTGCGGAAGACTAGGGCCTTCGTCACTGCTTTGAGTTTTAGTTTAGTTCCTTGTAGTAGGATTAGTGTGTTGTTGTAGTTCTTTTTGGCCCTGCTGTGGCTTGTCTTGTAATTTCGTGTACGCTTTTTTTTAATCTGGACGTGGCTTTATCTTTTCTGAATGTGTTCTGATTGTTCTAAATGGCAGTTGCAAGGACCTCTTCTGTGTTTTTATCACAGACGCTTATTGGACTTGAGCTTCACCGCTCCAGTTCAAGCGGGCCGCGTAACGCTCTCGCTTCCGGTGTCTTTTGGGAAGCGGGGCGTTACACGGGGTTTTACCGTCGCTTCATAAAGGATTTCACCTCGATTGCCCGACCACTTACTTCTTTGCTCGCTAAAGATATTCCTTTTGTTTTTTCAGGTGAATGCTTACAAGCCTTCAACGCCTTGAAAGAAGCACTAGTCTCCGCGCCCATCATACAACCGCCGGATTGGAGCCTTCCTTTTGAGCTAATGTGTGATGCTAGCGACCAAGCCATTGGAGCGGTATTGGGACAAAGAAAAGATAAGAAGCTTCATGCGATATACTATGCGAGCAAGACATTGGATGACGCGCAGAAAAACTACACAACTACCGAGAAAGAGCTTCTGGCGGTCGTCTATTCCATAGAGAAGTTTCGCTCTTACCTCCTGGGGTCCAAGGTTATTGTCCACACCGACCATGCGGCATTGAAGTATCTTTTAAACAAGAAGGAGGCCAAGCCTCGGTTGATTAGGTGGATACTCTTGTTGCAAGAATTCGACTTAGAGATCAGAGACAAGAAGGGTACGGACAATGTCGTGGCGGATCATTTATCTAGGCTCATTCGCGACAAGGAGGACGAAAGTTTGCCTATCAACGACACATTCGTGGATGAGAGGCTATATGCCATAAGGACCGGAGAAGTTCCTTGGTACGCGGACTTCGTCAACTACTTGGCTTGTGGAATCAAACCGCATGGGATGTCTACGCAACAAAAGAGGAGATTTCTGTATGAGGTCCGTAGCTATTTTTGGGAAGATCCCTACCTTTTCAAGATATGCAAAGATAGTGTCATTTGTAGGTGTGTTTCTAAAGAGGAGGCGACATCGATCATTTTGCATTGCCACGGTCTACCATGTGGAGGACATCATGCCGCCTCTAAAACCACCGCTAAGATTTTGCAGAGCGGGTTCTTCTGGCCGACAATGTTTAAAGACACCCATAACTTTGTGAAGGGGTGCGATAGATGCCAACGGACCGGGAATATCTCCAAGCGCAATGAAATGCCAATGAGGCCCATCCAAGAAATTGAGCTTTTTGATTGTTGGGGAGTAGACTTCATGGGACCATTTCCATCGAGCAATGGCAACAAATACATCCTATTGGCCGTCGACTATGTCTCCAAATGGGTGGAAGCAATCGCCACCCCTACTAATGATGCAAGAGTCGTCTCCAAGTTCTTCAAGCAAAATATCTTCCCGCGCTTCGGAGTGCCTCGTACATTGATAAGCGACGGGGGAAGCCACTTCATAGAGAACAAGTTTGAAGCCATGCTAAAGAAGTACGGAGTAAACCATAGAGTTGGCATGGCTTATCACCCCCAGACAAGCGGCCAAGTGGAAGTCTCAAATAGAGAGATCAAGCAAATTCTCGAGAAAACCGTGGATCGATCTAGAAAGGATTGGTCAATGAAGCTAAACGATGCTCTATGGGCATATCGCACGGCCTTTCGCACTCCCATCGGTACCACACCGTTCCGACTAGTTTATGGGAAGGCTTGCCACTTGCCGGTAGAGTTGGAGCACCGCGCATATTGGGCCATCAAGACCTTTAACTATGACTACAAGAGTGCGGCGGTGAGGCGACTCTTGGACATCAACGAGCTTGATGAAATAAGGAGAGACGCCTATGAGAGCTCGAGAATTTACAAGGAAAGGACCAAGATTCTCCACGATGCCCACATAACCGTCACAGACTTCAAAGTAGGAGACAAAGTCTTGCTCTATAATTCCCGGCTCCGACTATTTCCCGGTAAGTTGAGGTCACGTTGGTCCGGGCCTTTCACCATCAAGCATATACAACCGGGAGGAGCTTTTGAGTTGGAGAGCAAGGACGGCTCCACGTTCAAAGTAAATGGTCAGAGGCTCAAACACTATTCCGAGGGAGTCCCGACGGGGGAAACCAATAGAATATATTTGCTTAAGGGACGGCCGGATGATCTCTCATACCTCCTTGATGAGGTGATAGAGGAGGCGATCCCCCACTCAATTGGCGCTCTTTTTGATGAAGATTTAGAGGAAGGCCCGGATGTAGGCCAAGATGAGAAGATAGACGATTCCCCCAACCTCTCCGCCGAAGATGATGAAGGCGACGCTGATGTCGCAAGGATTCGAGAGCTCTGCAAGCTCTCGAAATTAAAGTCTCCAAAGAAAGCTCCTCCGGCACGGAGATCGGCGTCACCGGTAAAGCCATTGACCGGAGCAAATGCTAGCTTGGGGGAGCCTCCCCCCAACACTATTCGAGATGGGAGACCACCGAGGGAGAACACGCCGCCACGTCCGAATCCAAGCGCGCTCCCCGGAAAGTTTGATGGGTGCATCTTATATGCACCAAACATCCCACATTGATTGAAAATTATAGGGGGTCGAGCTCACGACCTTAAACGAGCGCTTGTCGGGAGGCAACCCGACGGTTTTGATTCATTTTCACTTTTTCTTTATTTTCGTTTTAGAAATCTTTAGTGTTTTGAGTCGTTCGCCCAAAAATTTTGTGAAAACGGGTCCTATTTTTCTTGACAGGAGAGGAGATAGGTAGATCCATCATGAGGAGGACGAACGAGACGACGAGGAGCGCCCCAAGAAGGCGCTCGACGCTTAGGAGGAAGATGAAATCGATTGGAGGAAGAAAGACGGAGTTTAGAGCCAAAACGAAGACAAACAGCAGAACACAAGGCTCACTCGGCCGAGTACACTAGTTACTCGGCCAAGTACACAAGTTCGTCCGGCCGAGCCGCTCACGAACGAGGGAAGTCTGCTGTACCCAACTCTCTGTTTATTTTCCTGATTTCAATATAACTGCTACTCGGCCGAGTACATATTCCCACTCGGCCGAGTAAAACGGATACCCTCCTAGGGCTAGTCTTGCCGAGTAGCTTGAGTCACTCAGCCGAATGGACTTACTCCACTCGGCCGAGGCTGGCAAGGCCACTCGGCCGATGCGTAAGCGGGGAGGAATTTTCTATTGACCTTACTCGGCCGAGTGACCTTCTCACTCGGCCGAGTCGTAACTTCTGCTATAAAAGGGGCCGCAGGGGGGCGCATTTTTCGAAACGAGCGAAACCCAAACATCCCGACTTTTCGACTCCCCCAGCGCCCGACCCCCTTCCCCACTCGCCCGATCCTTCGACCCGCACCGCCGTTCGGCCAGCCACCGCCGGCCGACCACTCGCCGCACTCCGCCCGAGTCGCCGTCGGCGGCCGTGTCTCCGGCCACCTCCGGTACCCCCTATTTCGCCTATTTCGCCTCTTTTTGTGTATTTTTTGAGGATCCGTGTATTAATCAAACCCCTAACCCAAATCAATTCCTATATCTATCTATTATACCCCTAATACTCCATACATTTTGAATATTACCCGCTGATATCGCCGTTTCATGCGCAGGTTGCTTTTTGGAGCTTAGGGGAGCCCAGGGGAGCTTCTACGGGCTGATCCGGACTTCGCGGAGGCGCTGACTTCGCACGCTTCCACTGTTTAGCACTCGCGGCGTGTCGGGGTACACTCTTTCCACTCTTTTACACGCACCACACTTTTTTCACTTTTCGGCGCGCTCGGGGCCGATATACCGCCCCGGACACGGCCGCGGTCGAAGAGAGCTTCCGCCAAGCGGAAGCGGTCGGATGATGCCGGCCCCTCCCACGAGTTGGAGGACTCTCCTCCACCGTCTCCCACACACCCTGCACACCCAGCATAGCCTGCAGGCCCCGCACACCCCGCACAGCCTGCAGTGCACCCACAGCCCGCACAGCCTCTCCCTGCCGACCCACAGCCACCACCACCGGCTCCACTGGTCGGGCCGCTCGGGATTACGTTCCGAGACGACGCACACCGCGCTGACCTAGGACGCCTCGGGATTACGTTCCGAGACCACCGCTCGGGATTACGTTCCGAGCGTATCTCCCAGTGCTCGATCGTACCCTCCAGGTTTGCACACCTCGCTGACCTAGGACGCCTGGGGGTACTAGAGGGGATGCTCACGTTGTACGACAACGTGGGCTGGCGAGATTTTCTGCAGGTGTCGGCGGATACTTTTACCCGCCCGACACTTGAGGTTTTGAGTTCGATCGCCCGGACCGACGAGGGATGCTCATTCCGGTTCATGGATCGAGAGTGCCAGGTCACTCTCGATATGATGAGAGCGTTCTTCTCGTGGCCCGCTGTCCCCGGTGCCGATCGCGGTTACGGCCCCACCCATATCCCCCCACCTTCCTTCGACGCCGGTGCCTTCTGGGCCCGGATTACGGGTCTCCACGCCGCCTTTGACCCTAGTAGGGCCAAGGCCTCGGCCATTGTCCACCCCTGCCTCCGCATAGCCTAGCGCCTTATGGCGACGACCTTTTTGGCCAGATATGAGCCGGGCACGATGTCTACGCCAGAGCTCTACATGCTCTACACGATGACACGTCCCAGAGCTCTATCTAGGGATGGCGATGAGCTGGTCCCCGTCGTCGTGATCGATATCGAGGCTTGGTTTTTGGACCGCATCATCGTATCGGTGGGCGCTCGCTCACCAATATGCTGCGGCGGCCTGATCACCTTGCTTGGTCTTATGACCGGCGAGGACTTCCCCGATGACTTGCGACGCGTCCCGGGCCCCACTTCTCTGTCTATAGATGTTATGGCCCGGATGAAGATGCTTCGCCCGCACGGTGAGCGGCACTGAGTCTGGTTGCACGACCCTTTTGGTGCCGATTACATGATTCTCCTGAGCCCTGCTCGGACTCTGATTGCACCGGCCCACGTTGACTGGCTCCCTGCGATGGATGTTCTCATCCCTGCTGCTTACGTGCTCGAGGCCGAGGAGGCCGAGCAGGCCCACACTGCCCCTGTAGACCCTGTTGCACACCCTGCCGAGCCTGCTGCCGAGCCTGTTGACCCAGTGGCCCCTCAGCCCATACCTGATGTTTCCGCTGCTCCTGACACTTCTGTCCCCACTTCTGTCAGTGTCACGAGCCCCTCAGCTGAGCCCACTTCCACCACCACTTCCGAGGCTATCACCACCACTCCCACCACCACCACTGGCCCTCTGTCCATCGAGCCACTTTGCTCCGCACTCCCCGAGCGCCCGTCGACCTTTGTTGAGAGTGGAGAGCCCTCGTTTAACGCGGTCGTGGAGACCATGGCTAGCATGATCTCTGCTGGGGTTGCGCCTTTTGGTCCACACACTTCCGCCCCAGCGGTAGTTACCTCTGTCTCCACCCCTGCTGTATTTTCCGAGAGCGTCGTGGTGTCTGTCCACACTTCTGTGCCACCGACCTCTCCGGCCACCTCGCTGCCATTTTTGCACTCTTCTTTCGCTGCCGCTGCCTCTACTTCCCACCAGCCGGCGCCCCGGCCTCACACTGAGGCCAGGCCCACATTCGCAGGCGCATCACCTTTTGTTCCTTTCCCCGCTGAGCCAGTCACCTACGCGACCCGAGTTCGCCAGCCCCGCCCTGCACAGCCCCGCCCGGTGCGTCCCTCGGCACCACCTCCCCCTGACACTGTACTTCAGAGCATTCGTGCTCTAGAGGGGGCGGTGAGTGGCCTCCGAGGCGACCTTAGGACCCTGTCCTCCACCGTCTCTGCGATGGCTGGCCGCTTCGAGCTGATCCCCCAGATCCATTACTGCCTCACCCAGGTTCTGGAGCGTCTCCCGCGCATACCCCCACCCACCCAGTAGGTTCCCGCCCACACTTCCACACACACCCGACCTGCTACCACTCCCACACCCACCCCCGCTCAGCAGCCTGTCCAGCCAGCACCACCCACACGACCTCCGCCTCAAGACGGAGACGGTGCAGCACCACCTTCTTAGGCACCCTTGATGCCATCGATTCCTTTTGCCGTTGTGCTGCCCGTTTCTGCTGGGTCCTGTTGCACTTTTTGTCCACCCCCTCCCCTCACTTATTTTGGGATTATCTTTTTACTCATATCTTTTTATATCTTTTTGGGAGAGAGGGAGAGTTTTGGTGCCACTTATATATCTGTATCACTCCTATCTGTGCATGCATCATGTCCGCATCATATTTTTCATATCTTTATTTTTCTTTTTATTTTCATTTTTCATGCATGCTTCCTCACTTGCCCCTCACATTTCTTGTCTCTCGGTGTGCCACACTTTGCACATTGAGGACACTGTGCCATTTAGCTTGGGGGAGTGAGTTCTCACGTTCTTTTTCGATTTGCCACCTTTATTTTTAGTTTTTCACACCGTTTTTCACTTTTGCACTCATTTTCATTATTTTTTCTCTTATTTTACCATGCATCACGTTTTTCTTATTTTCTCTGTGTGCCGCATTAAATAGTTCTATTTTCCCTTTATCTTTATTTCTTTTTCATCTCATGCTAGAGATGACTTTTCTGTGATGATGATGACGTTGGATTTAGCTTACTCTATATGCATGCTTTATTTGTCATGTCTTAGATTTTATTCCTGATATCATATGCTATGACTTGCCTTGCATTTAGAGATAGTAACCCACACTTTTGCCACATGAAAATGGATGAAATTTTATTATTAGCTGAGTCTGAATATTCATATGTATGCTATCACAGAAAACACACCAAGATTCACGCATTGAATGCTTATATCTGGAGTACTGATTTCTTTTTCCTATATCACTTCTATATGCATGAACTGTACACTTCACTTCAGGATGATTGAATGATGTTAGCTATGATAAATCTGGATTAGTTAGCTTTTTTGTGATCGAAACTGAGTAGATTAGATTACCCTGCTGAAGTTGTCGTGCATGTCTTATAGAGTGAACCGAGAGTTATATCTATTTCTTTCTCCACAAATCTTGAACATCATTTCTCTACTTTTAAAATCATTGGTGAATCTCCCCTTAGTGATTCTACTATATGGCATTTCCCCCGCTATTAATTCCGAGCTCCAAATCTCTTATTCTCTAAAAAAAAAATAATAAAAGAGAGAAGAATATTCTTGTATATCATTATCTCTCTTTGAGTTGGGATCATTGTGTACATATGCTGCAAAAAAAGAGGAAAAATCCTCAATAAAAGATCCCATCTCACTTTCTTCCTTTCTTCTTTCTTCTTATTACATTTGGAGCTATATAAAAATGGGGATGTAAATATTTTTTATGCCACCACGCTTATAGATAAGCTTGGGGGAGGGGATCCATTGGTGTGTGAGAGAGTGACTACTTGACATTGCACGACAACCTAGGCAAAGTAATATTCTATACTCGGTGAGATTATTTCCAGCCTTACGAAATCCAGAAATCTAAGCCTAGCGTTCATTTCATGAAATCCATACTTTTCTATTCTCTCTATTCTATAGTGTGATACTCTTATACTCCAGATAGAAAGCGTTCAATTAAAAAGTGTGTGATCTGTGATTTGTATACCGCTTTAAATGATTCAGACGCTGTTAATTTTAAAATTATTCCGTTTTCATGATTATATCATTGTTCGTGGGTTTTCTATTTCTATTTGCACTATTATACTATGATATCAAAATAAAATCCTTTGACATGAGTTTTTCATTCGGTGCATGCTACATGAGTAAGTGAAACCCCCGTCCTGAGAAAATGATCTAGCATCCTACCTCTTCGCTTCTTTCTCTCTTCTTTATTTTCATTTCGTTTTCCATTCTTCTCCGTTTTTCATTTTTCATTTTTTCGTTTTTCGCCGTTTTCGTTTTCCGAATCCACCGGGTTCGCCTTTTACTTATCTTCCTCGAGGACGAGTAAGAGGCAAGCTTGGGGGATTTTGATCACTCCTTATTTTACACCCTTTTTTCCGCATATTTGCATGCCATTTAGATCGCCCAAATCATGTTTTTCACGATATATCGACGATATTGCGATGCTTTTCACGATTTGTTGTTTTTGTCGCATTTCAGGTGATTTGGCGCGATTTGGAGTGATCTCGAGATGCGCTTACTCTAGACGGTCACCAACGACCTCCCCGAGGGGTATTTTGCTGTTGGAGAGGAGCGGAAGAAGAACGGACGTCGCAGGAGCGACGAGGAGGCCAAAATAAGCAGATTGGGCATTTTTTGTGTCCCACTCGGCCGAGTGGAGGAGCCACTCGGCCGACCAGCGAGACACTGCTCGGCCGACCAGAACAGACACAATTTACATGTGCACTCAGCCGAGCACCGAAGACCACATCGGCCGAGTGAAGACATCACGTCCGCCCGAGTGGCGCCCAGACGAAGCCCCTCCAAAACATCCAAGTTACTGTTTTTCGGCTGCCTGAACTTCAGAAGACCCACTCGGCCGAGTGGTAAATCCCGTCCGCCCGAGTGCAGTGAAGCCATCGGCTGAGTGACGACAACTCACTCGGCCGAGCCGCCCCCGAAGTAGAGACCCCTGAAGGCCCCGACTTACTGGAAAATTACAGGGTTTCTCACTCAGCCGAGCGACTTTTGTCACTCGGCCGAGTGCGATGCGCTGCCTGTAGCGAAAACTGCGGAAAACAGGCTGTGCAGGGGTATTTTGGTCACGATTTTTGGACGATTTTGAGGGCTATTTAAACCCTGTTTTTACCCTAGTTTTGGAGGGCTCCCTCTTAGATTTTTTGTAGCTTTTTAGATTAAATTTTTAGCTTTGTTCTTGTGATTGGAAAGGAGAAAAAGATTGGAATTTTGTTGGATTCAATTGAAGAACTCCATTGGTTTGCATCTCTTTTCCTTAAAAATTCTATTTTTATTGTTTACCTCAATATTGTGATGAATTCTATTGCTTATTTCAACGATTATTTTTGTGATCTCGCTATGATTTGTGAGTAGTCTCCACGTCTTTGGGCGTGGGGATGAATCCCTACAAGCCCATCTTCATATTTGTGATGAATTGGTAGAAATTGTGCTAGAATTGTTATTAGGGATTAGATTGGGATCAATTTACTACGGATGGCTAGGTATTCATATCAATTGTGATTTGCAAGAGATTGGATCCCAATTTGATAGGAAACCCTAGAAATCCGAATTGGGTTGGAGTCGGATTTTCGAAGTATCGGTTTGCAAGAGATTGGACCGATACTAGGATTCCCGGTTGCAATTCCGTGCCGATACTCGTTTGCAAGAGATTGAACGGGTAGGAACTATCCCAATCTAGGTCGTGGACCGAGTTTGCAAGAGATTGGGCTCGATGCGCGATTGGACGATGATGTTGATCCTAATGCTAGCTTTCCTAGGCTAGGGTTTTGTCACGCCCCGCTTCCCAAAAACACGGAGGCGAAGTGTGACGAAGGCCCGCTTAGGCCGGGGCTAAGAGCCCAGACCCAATAAGCGTCTGTAGTTTTCCATAGCGAAGGTACAGGTCCCTGCAAGTTAGTACGAAATAACAAAAGTACTGAAAGGAAACATTTCATTTTATTCCAAATTTATCATCAAAGTACTGAGAGTCTAAAAATGCCGTAAACGGCTACAACTGCTGAAAGGGAAACTAATGGTGCAAGCACCCAACCTAGATGAGAAAGTAAGAGTGCAATGCACCCAACTCAAACTGAAATGGAAAATCTCTGGAACAGCAACCGAAGATCTCTAACTCTGATCGTCCTCTGGATCGTACTCCGGATCAGCGCCCTCCGGCTCCAAGTCAACTGGCAGGTCCGCCTCGTACTCGTACTCTGGCTCCACACCTGACGTACAGCACCAAAAGAAGGAAACTGTACGTCAGGAAAAGTCTACACAAACTGTCAGACTCTACTGCAAGTGTATCAACTTTTAACAATGATTTACTGGTTGTTTTAACATGCTGGGGTTATAACTGAGTAACGAAAAGTAGCGTAGCAGGAAAAGTAAACGTAGCAAACAGTAGACGTAGCGTGTGCTACCGACTACGGGACTATCCTACAGGTGTCAAGACAAGATGGGACGTGACGGGACGTGACGGGACAAGACAGGACAAACAGGACGAGACAAGACAAGACAAGTGTGATATGAAGGGTTCACGCCTTACGGTTCGAGGGGGATCAGACCCTCTTGCCGTGCGCATGCTCAACCCTACCCCAACCCTGGAACTCAGAACAAGAAGTACAGGGATCACTTCCGCTAGGGAAGCATCCGAAACGCACGAAGGCTTTTTGTATAACAGGGATCACTTCCGCAAGGAAAGCATCCGAAACGCCCGAAGGCTTTTTGGTCACAGGGATCACTTCCGCGGAGGGAAGCATCCGAAACGCCCGAAGGCTTTTGTATCTCGGGGATCACTTCCGCGGAGGGAAGCATCAGAAACGCCCGAAGGCTTTTTGGTCACAGGGATCACTTCCGCGGAGGGAAGCATCCGAAACGCCCGAAGGCTTTTGTATCACGAGGATCATTTCCGCGGAGGGAAGCATCCGAAACGCCCGAAGGCTTTTTGTGTGACAGGACACGACATGACAAGTGTAGGGAAAGTTATTCTAGGGTGTCCACACGCACGCACACACAAGATAGTCCTATGTTGTCAGCAGTTCATTGTTGTCAGGCTCAGACTTCGTCGTCAAGTCTGAGCCATCACGGGTCGTCCCGGACGCTATCATTTCACGTCCGGTTCTCATCACACACAATCTAACAGTTCTACAGACTAGAACTAAAGCACAGTCAAATCGCAAGTGGGTACACTTGCCTGGAATGGCGAGTGCGTCGTCTGTCCGGGGCGTCTCGTCTAGTCGTCGCGTCCGTGGTAGTCCGTCTGAAAAGAGATCACGGCGACGGTGTCAAGTCGCGATTTTCGTCAACTCCTATTTAGGTTCATTTCTAAGTTGAACGTGGCTACCCTAACCGTCACGAGTCAAGTTGTCCGATCAGCCTATCCGACGATTCTACCCTATGTGCACAGTCAAAAGTCCAAACGTCGGCCTACGGTTATACATCGATTTAAGAGAGCCGAAACTAAATTTAGTGAGTTAAGTTGCCATTTTTAGTTAGGTTCTCAGTTTTGCTACTGTGGGGGTTTTGCTACGAGATAGGGGAACCAACCTGTCCGGAGCCTGGGGTAGATCGAACGTAGTGTCTGAACGGCGACCGATCTGACTGGCACGGCTACAGATCGTCTCCTAGCGGTGTCTCGGCTATGGGCAGCGTAGCCAGACACGTTCTGGGCAGCGGACGGGACGCGTGAACAGCGAGCTGTGCGTCGGGTAGGCGTACTACGGCTTCCGGAGAACTTGCAACGACAACCGTGATGAACGGTTCGTCGTACCCAACGCCTACGACGTCGGGAGTCGTAGGAAAAGTCCGAGATGCCGATGAATACTCCCAGAAGGTGAAGGAGACTGTCGGAGAGCTCCAACAATGAGGAGAGGCGACGAGATCTCGGCGGCGCGACGGTACGACGCCAAACACGCAAAACAGCGAGTATACTCGCTGTTTCAGAGGGTTTCGCGGCCTTGGGTCGCTGCCAACAGCGTGAGGGGGGAAGAGGGGGTTCACGGCGACGTCAAGGCAGCTCCGGTGGCGGCGGCAGCGGAGTCGAGTCGCTGCTGCTGCTGTGTGGGGTTTGCCGGCGATTTACAGCGGTTTGCGGCGGCGACAGGCGGCGATCGGGGCTGCAGTCGAGAGGGGGAGGTCGGCGAGGCTGTTGGGGGTTGGTTGGCGGCGACGGCGGCCTCCGGCGACGCTCAGGTGGAGGGGGGTTAGGGTTTGCGTGGAGGGGGTTGTGTATTAGGGCCGGCGCAAAGAGGATGCTTGCGGCTGTGAAAAAATAGGAGCTAGGGTTTTTTCTTTATAGAGTGGGGCCCACGTGACTTGGAGGTGGAGCTTCACGTGAGGGGCTGCCACTTAACTAGGTTTAGGGTTTAACTAGGGTTTAATAGGATTAATTTGTTAGTGGTATACTCGTAATTAACCGGCTTTATTAGTGCACAAGGGTCAAACGGTGCCCAAAAATTATAAGAAAAATACCGGGGCGACCGGGGCGACGAGAGCAAGAAGTCGGAAGAGACGGATTACAATTTCGATGTCGAAAAACAAAATTAAAAATAAAAACGCCTCAAATCAAAAGTGCGATATGCGACGTCTCATCGGAAAAGGTCCAATCGTGGACGAACGGCCCGTGAAATGATGTTGCAAGTCAACACGGCAAATGCAGTACCCTCAGAGAGAGTCACAACGACATATCACACGATAGGGTTCGGAAACAACCAAGGTCTAAAATAAATACGTGCACGGTCAAGCACACGTGCACGAAGAACTTACGATCGGAAACCGACCGTTACATCCTCCCCAACTTAGAAATGATTCCGTCCTCGGAATCAACATCAGGCACTGCCCGGGAATAGATGTGGAAAGCGCTCTCTCATATCATCTTCGCGCTCCCAGGTGGACTCTCCAGGTGATCCGTGACGCCACATCACTCTTACCAGGTCGACTACCTTATTCCTCAACTGCTTCTGTCGACGGTCCAAAATCTGCATAGGCTGCTGGTCATATGTCAGATCCGGGCGAACTGTAATCTCTGAGAAGTCCACAGTGTGCGATGGATCACTGACGTACCGACGCAACTGAGATACATGGAAAACGTCGTGAACACCCTCCAAAGATGATGGCAGAGCAAGGCGGTAGGCCACTGCTCCCACACGCTCTAGCACATCAAACGGCCCAATATACCTCGGACTCAGCTTTCCCTTCTTCCCGAAACGAATAACTCCGCGGTTCGGAGAAATCTTCAGGAAGACGTGATCACCAGGCTGAAACTCCAAAGGTCTCCTCTTGGCATCTGCCCAATGCTTGAAGCGATCCTGTGCAACTCTAAGCTTCTCCCTAATGTCCCTCACGACATCCACAGCTTCCACTATCATCTCTGGACCCAACAGCTCCCGATCACCGATGTCATCCCAGCTCAGTGGCGAACGACATTTCCTTCCATATAGGGCAGCAAACGGCGCCATGCCAATGCTCGCCTGGTAGCTGTTGTTATATGAAAACTCCACCAAGTGAAGATGGTCCTCCCATGAACCCTTCAAATCGAGCGTACAAGCTCGCAGCATATCCTCCAGGATCTGAATAGTCCTCTCGGACTGGCCATCAGTCTACGGGTGGTACGCCGTGCTGAAGCTCAGACTCGTACCCAAATTCTCCTGCAGACTTCTCCAGAACTGAGATGTGAACCTCGTGTCTCGGTCAGACACAATGCTCACAGGGACTCCATGTAAGCGTACAATCTCCTGCACGTACACGGACTACATCACGACCATTTCAAAGAGAAAATCAAAATGGAAATAAAAGTAGAAACGAAATTTTACCTCCAGATATTTCCTCGCCAAAGCTTCCGTAGACTGGCCCACTCGGAAAGGGATAAAATGCGCAGACTTGGTCAACCGATCCACGATCACCCAAACTGCGTCGTTCTGCCTCGGGGTCCGAGGTAAACCAGTCACGACGTCCATCGTAATATGTTGCCACTTCCACTCCGGAATAGGAAGCGGTTGCAGCAACCCGGCAGTACGATGGTGCTCAGCCTTCACCTGTTGGCATATCAGGCACTTGGCAACACTCCGTGCCACGCTCCTCTTCATGCCAATCCAACAATAATTCAAACGGAGGTCCTTATACATCTTGGTGCCTCCAGGATGTATAGAATAAGGCGAGCTATGAGCCTCGCTCAACAGCTCCTCGCGGACATCACCTGTAGGTACACAGAGTCTACTGCCGTACCGCAGTGAACCATCCTCATGAATCACGAACTCAGTCCGTAGTCCAGCTTCAACCTGCCTCCTGATCCTCTGCAGCTTCGGATCTCCTGCCTGAGCTGCCTTGATCCGATCCACGATTGTGGACTGAATCTGCAGATTCATGAATGAATGAACTACACCAGGTAAGACAACCTCCAAATCCATCTCCCTCAGCTCCTGCTGAATCCTCCAGCCGGCTGCATGCATCATCGCGGCAGGGAGTCTACTCAAGGCATCAGGCACTACGTTCACCTTCCCCGGATGATACTGCAAGTCAATCTCGTAGTCAGCCATGAGTTCCAACCATCGTCTCTGACGCATGTTGAGCTCCTTCTGCGTGAAGATGTACTTCAAGCTCTTGTGATCGGTGAAAATTTTCACACTCTCACCTAGCAAGAAGTGCCTCCAAATCTTCAGTGCAAAAATCACTGCTGCCAACTCCAGATCGTGCGTCGGGTAATTCTTCTCATGAGTCCTCAACTGACGAGAAGCGTACGTGACCACGTGGCCATGCTGATGCAAGACGCACCCTAGGCCCTTCCCTGAAGCATCACAATAAACCTCGAAGCCTCCGCTTCGATCCGGTACTGCCAACACCGGTGCCGTGGTCAATCTCGCCTTCAAGATACTGAAGGCTTCCTCACAAGCATCTGACCAGAGAAACTCCACATCCTTCCTTGTCAGCTTCGTCATCGGCTCCGCAATCTTCGAGAAATCCTTGATGAACCGCCGATAATAGCCTGCTAAACCCAGAAAACTCCTGATGTCTGATGCTGACTGCGGAGTCGGCCAATCTCTGACTGCTCTGACCTTCTCCGGATCTATAGATATGCCATCACCGGACACCACGTGTCCCAGGAATGCGACTCTGTCCAGCCAGAACTCGCACTTGCTATAATTGGCATAAAGCTTATGTCTCCTCAGCGTCTCCAGCACTGTCCTCAGATGACAGCTGTGCTCCTCCTCAGACTTCGAATAAATAAGAATGTCATCGATGAAGATGACAACAAAATTGTCCAGGAAGTCGTAGAATATTAAATTCATCAAATTCATGAACACAGCCGGCGCATTGGTCACGCCAAACGGCATGACCACGAACTCATAATGTCCGTATTTTGTCCGGAAAGCCGTCTTCTGAACATCGTCCTTCTTCACCCTCAATTGGTGGTATCCACTCCTCAAGTCCAACTTCGAGAAGACTCTCGAACCTCCAAGCTGGTCAAAGATATCGTCGATGCGCGGCAGCGGATACTTATTCTTTACGGTGACAACATTCAATCCTCAATAGTCCACGCACATCCTGCGGGACCCATCCTTCTTCTTTACAAGCAAAACAGGTGCACCCCACGGTGACACACTAGGGTGGATGAAACCCTTCTGCAGCAACTCATCCAACTGCTTTCGCAGCTCCTCGAGCTCAGCGGGGGCCATACGGTACGGCGCCTTCGATATCGGTTGCGCTCCCGGCATAAGATCAATTCCAAACTCTAAAGCTCTGTCGGGTGGCAAACCTGAGATATCCTCCGGGAAGACGTCGTCGAAGTCTCTGACGACTGCTGGTCGCTCGATCTCCATCTCCATCTGCATGGCTGTCACAATCGGCACCACCGGCGTGGCCCGATACTTGATGGGTCCAAGCGACTCATCTCTGCCGCGGAACTCGAACTCTGGATGGCCTGGAATCCGGAACACCACCCTCTTGCTGTGACAATCGATCGAGGCGTGGAAATCTCCCAACCAATCGATGCCAAGAACGGCATCAAAATGTGGCAGGTCGTGGACAATGAAATCTGCAAAGAGCTCGTGTCCACTGACCACCAAAGGAATCGATCTACATCCCAAGTTTACTGTCACCACTCTGTTCCCTGTGGTGATGTCCCAACACTTGGGAAGTGTATGGGTGGGAATGGAGTGTCTTGTCACGAATCTCCGGGATAAGATGCACATGGATGCACCGGAGTCGAACAAGGCCAAGGCCGGGTGAGAAGACACTAGAATGGTGCCTAAGATATTAAAAGAAACTACGGTCAAACCAAGCTACTCTAACAAACAAGTCAGGCAAACAAGACTAACAATTTAAAAGCTAAACTATGAAATGAAAGACTAGAATTAAGGAGTTACCTGCAATGACTCCATCCAGCTCCTCAGTCTCCAAAGCCGTCATGGTGTACGCCGGCCTCTGGGGCTGCGCTGCTCTCTGAAACATCTGCCTCTGTGGCGCCAAGGGTGGTCCACGAACGGCAGGTCCTCTCTGAACTGGAGCGGGCGCTCTCATGTGCAGCGGGGCTGGCGCTCCAACTACAGCATGACGGGCTCTCGGACAATCCTTCGCAGCATGCGAGGCATCTCCGCAAACTAGGCACAGTCCCATCTTCTTCCGACAATCCTTCTGAACGTGTCCCAGCTTCCCACAGTAATGACACGGTCCCTTGCTCTGACTCTGAACGGGTGCTCCAGGCCTCTTAAATGGTACTGTCTGAACTGGCCTCATCGCCGGCCTAGCAGGTGGCCGGTACTGCTCCATAGGACGCTTCCCCTTACCAGCTGGAGGGTCAGGTAGGAGTGAAATAAGCTCATGATTCTTCGCAGCATCCAGTACCTCCCTCATAGTCGTGAAACTCGCCGAAGACATAGAAGCCTAAATCTTCGGACGCAGTCCCTGTCAGAAGCGATCAGCTCGCTTCTCCTCCTTCTTCACCATATGCGGAGCAAAGCGACTCAGCATCTCAAACTCCGCCTCATACTCCTCGACGGTCATGTTCTCCTGCTTCAGATCTATAAACCTGCTCAGCAGCTCCCTCCTAGTAGTCTTGGTGAAGTACTTCGTCCTGAACATAGACCTGAAAATCTTCCAATCCATTGGCTTCTCCAGACGCCTCTCCTCAAGGCGCCACCAGTTCCTCGCATTCTCTGTCAGCTGCATCTTCGCTATCTCCACTCGGGTATCGTCTGGAATCTTCGCAGCAACTAACTTCTCCTCCGTGCTCTGGATCCACTTGTCAGCAGCTAGGGGTCCCTCCTTCCCCGAAAATGTCCTCGGCTGGAGCTCGTTGAACTGCTTCACTCCTGGAGCAGCTCGAGGGGCAGGTGGAGGTGGCGGTGGTGCAACTGGAGCAGCCTGGGCAGCACGCTGGGACTGCTGAACCAACTGATGCTTTACCTCCAGCTTCTCTCTCATCACACCCAGAACCTGACGGAAGTCTCCGCTCTGGTCTTCCTGAATCCCATCTCCAGAGCTCCCCGATCGGGTAACACGTCGTCCTGCCATCCTATTGACAGAAAGACACAGATTAGACTCGTACAATTTCCGGATGATAATAATGAAATGAAATTTAGTACTTCAATTATTCCGTGCTCGCAGAAGAGGGGACCTGCATGGGCCACCACTAAAACCTGTCACGCCCCGCTTCCCAAAAACACGGAGGCGAAGCGTGACGAAGGCCCGCTTAGGCCGGGGCTAAGAGCCCAGACCCAATAAGCGTCTGTAGTTTTCCATAGCGAAGGTACAGGTCCCTGCAAGTTAGTACGAAATAACAAAAGTACTGAAAGGAAACATTTCATTTTATTCCAAATTTATCATCAAAGTACTGAGAGTCTAAAAATGCCGTAAACGGCTACAACTGCTGAAAGGGAAACTAATGGTGCAAGCACCCAACCTAGACGAGAAAGTAAGAGTGCAACGCACCCAACTCAAACTGAAATGGAAAATCTCTGGAACAGCAACCGAAGATCTCTAACTCTGATCGTCCTCTGGATCGTACTCCGGATCAGCGCCCTCCGGCTCCAAGTCAACTGGCAGGTCCGCCTCGTACTCGTACTCTGGCTCCACACCTGACGTACAGCACCAAAAGAAGGAAACTGTACGTCAGGAAAAGTCTACACAAACTGTCAGACTCTACTGCAAGTGTATCAACTTTTAACAATGATTTACTGGTTGTTTTAACATGCTGGGGTTATAACTGAGTAACGAAAAGTAGCGTAGCAGGAAAAGTAAACGTAGCAAACAGTAGACGTAGCGTGTGCTACCGACTACGGGACTATCCTACAGGTGTCAAGACAAGACGGGACGTGACGGGACAAGACAGGACAAACAGGACGAGACAAGACAAGACAAGTGTGACACGAAGGGTTCACGCCTTACGGTTCGAGGGGGATCAGACCCTCTTGCCGTGCGCACGCTCAACCCTACCCCAACCCAGGAACTCAGGACAAGAAGTACAGGGATCACTTCCGCTAGGGAAGCATCCGAAACGCCCGAAGGCTTTTTGTATAACAGGGATCACTTCCGCAAGGAAAGCATCCGAAACGCCCGAAGGCTTTTTGGTCACAGGGATCACTTCCGCGGAGGGAAGCATCCGAAACGCCCGAAGGCTTTTGTATCACGGGGATCACTTCCGCGGAGGGAAGCATCCGAAACGCCCGAAGGCTTTTTGGTCACAGGGATCACTTCCGCGGAGGGAAGCATCCGAAACGCCCGAAGGCTTTTGTATCACTGGGATCACTTCCACGGAGGGAAGCATCCGAAACGCCCGAAGGCTTTTTGTGTGACAGGACACGACATGACAAGTGTAGGGAAAGTTATTCTAGGGTGTCCACACGCACGCACACACAAGATAGTCCTATGTTGTCAACAGTTCATTGTTGTCAGGCTCAGACTTCGTCGTCAAGTCTGAGCCGTCACGGGTCGTCCCGGACGCTATCATTTCACGTCCGGTTCTCATCACACACAATCTAACAGTTCTACAGACTAGAACTAAAGCACAGTCAAATCGCAAGTGGGTACACTTGCCTGGAATGGCGAGTAAGTCGTCTGTCCGGGGCGTCTCGTCTAGTCGTCGCGTCCGTGGTAGTACGTATGAAAAGAGATCACGGCGACGGTGTCAAGTCGCGATTTTCGTCAACTCCTATTTAGGTTCATTTCTAAGTTGAACGTGGCTACCCTAACCGTCACGAGTCAAGTTGTCCGATCAGCCTATCCGACGATTCTACCCTATGTGCACAGTCAAAAGTCCAAACGTCGGCCTACGGTTATACATCGATTTAAGAGAGCCGAAACTAAATTTAGTGAGTTAAGTTGCCATTTTTAGTTAGGTTCTCAGTTTTGCTACTGTGGGGGATTTGCTACGAGATAGGGGAACCAACCTGTCCGGAGCCTGGGGTAGAGCGGACGTAGTGTCTGAACGGCGACCGATCTGACTGGCACGGCTACGGATCGTCTCCTAGCGGTGTCTCGGCTACGGGCAGCATAGCCAGACACGTTCTGGGCAGCGGACGGGACGCGTGAACAGCGAGCAGTGCGTCGGGTAGGCGTACTACGGCTTCCGGAGAACTTGCAACGACAACCGTGATGAACGGTTCGTCGTACCCAACGCCTACGACATCGGGAGTCGTAGGAAAAGTCCGGGATGACGATGAATACTCCCAGAAGGTGAAGGAGACTGTCGGAGAGCTCCAACAGTGAGGAGAGGCGACGAGATCTCGGCGGCGCGACGGTACGACGCCAAACACGCAAAACAGCGAGTATACTCGCTGTTTCAGAGGGTTTCGCGGCCTGGGGTCGCTGCCAACAGCGTGAGGGGGAAAGAGGGGGTTCACGGCGACGTCAAGGCGGCTCCGGTGGCGGCGGCAGCGGAGTCGAGTCGCTGCTGCTGCTGTGCGGGGTTTACCGGCGATTTGCAGCGGTTTGCGGCGGCGACAGGCGACGATCGGGGCTGCAGTCGAGAGGGGGAGGTCGGCGAGGCTGTTGGGGGTTGGTTGGCGGCGACGGCGGCCTCCGGCGGCGCTCAGGTGGAGGGGGGTTAGGGTTTGCGTGGAGGGGGTTGTGTATTAGGGCCGGCGCAAAGAGGATGCTTGCGGCTGTGAAAAAATAGGAGCTAGGGTTTTTTCTTTATAGAGTGGGGCCCACGTGACTTGGAGGAGGAGCTTCACGTGAGGGGCTGCCACTTAACTAGGTTTAGGGTTTAACTAGGGTTTAATAGGATTAATTTGTTAGGGGTATACTCGTAATTAACCGGCTTTATTAGTGCACAAGGGTCAAACGGTGCCCAAAAATTATAAGAAAAATACCGGGGCGACCGGGGCGACGAGAGCAAGAAGTCGGAAGAGACGGATTACAATTTCGATGTCGGAAAACAAAATTAAAAATAAAAACGCCTCAAATCAAAAGTACGATACGCGACGTCTCCTCGGAAAAGGTCCAATCGTGGACGAACGGCCCGTGAAATGATGTTGCAAGTCAACACGGCAAATGCAGTACCCTCAAAGAGAGTCACAACGACATATCACACGATAGGGTTCGGAAACAACCAAGGTCTAAATTAAATACGTGCACGGTCAAGCACACGTGCATGAAGAACTTACGATCGGAAACCGACCGTTACAGGTTTGCAAGAGATTGGACCCAAACCTAGGATAGCTATAGACCGGCAACAGCACGAGAGCGTGAGCTTGGTTCTACATTCAGTTGCAACTAGTTCATCCAAATTCTCAATCTAGCAATCTTGAAACCGACGAACCACATTTATGAGATACGGTGAGTAGCGGGGATTCCCCATTCCCTAGGCGTTCTTTATTTGATTTGATATTTCCGTATTTTTGTCTGACGATTGTGACAGGATCGCCAAAGGCAAATTTCTCTCTTAAATAGCCAGGTTGATTGGAACAAGTTCGGTCACTCGTCCTCCCTGTGTTCGATATCCCGCTCGCTGCTACACCGTGCACTTACGGTAAAACTACAACCGTTCTCTGGGTGTATACTCGGGACCGACCATCTGCCGCCGTGGAAAGTCAGAGGAGATATCGAGATGCGCAGGAGCACCTTGCCATGGCAACTCTCTTTCCTCATGGTGAAGTGGCGTATATTGACAACCATGGTCCCGAATGTAGTGAAGAAGGGTTGTCCGCGGAGTTTTGTCAGGAGAGCCATCCGACCGGGTTTGTAGGCTACGCTGGACAGGAATCAATCCATCCCTTGCAGACTTCTACTGAGCGTCCCCGGTCTTTGGACAATGACGAAGCTAGAAACAGTTGTGGGGGATCATCGATGGTTGAAACCTGTTTTCACCTACAAGCCTTCTTCCCGGACAATCATTATGAGCTTGAAAGAGACCCGGTGCCTCCCTCGATCGTCCCCACTACACCTTGCGAAACTTTGCCATGCGGAGCCACGGCCGAGGGTGAGATTCCGGATGCTGGCTTCCAAGAAATCCACGAAGAACTCCTTTCCCTTGAGGATGCTCAGCTTGAGAAGTATGCGTCGGGGCCTCAAGAAGTTGAGATGAAAGAATTACCGCCGGGGCTTAAATATGAATATTTGGGAGCTGGCTCGACCCTTCCGGTCATAGTCAACTCTTCACTGCCCGAAGACCAATTGACCAAACTTCTTGGTGTTTTAAAAAGATTTAAGGGAGTTTTCGGATATGCAATTGAGGATTTAAAAGGGGTTAGCTTAGGCCTCTGCTCACACAGAATTCTGCTTGAAGATGAGCAAGCCTCCTCGATTGAGCCACAGCGGAGATTGAATCCCATAATGATGGAAGTTGTAAAGAAAGAGATTGTTAGGCTTCTACATGCCGGTATTATATACCCCATCCCCGATAGTCGCTGGGTTAGCCCGGTGCATGTCGTACCCAAGAAAGGAGGAATGACGGTGGTTCGCAATGAGAAGAACGAGCTAATACCAACGAGGACCGTCACGGGGTACAGGATGTGCAATGATTATAGAAAGCTGAACAAGGCTACGAGGAAGGATCATTACCCTCTCCCCTTTATCGACCAGATGCTCGAGAGACTGGCGAAGCATAATTATTTCTGTTTCATGGACGGGTATTCAGGATTTCTTCAGATCCCTATTCATAACGATGACCAGGAGAAGACGACTTTCACTTGCCCATTCGGGACGTATGCCTATAGAAGAATGCCGTTCGGACTTTGTAACGCCCCTGCTACATTCCAAAGACTCATGTCTGCTATCTTCTCCGACTACTCCCAAGACATCATGGAGGTTTTCATGGACGACTTCTCCGTCTACGGAACCAAGTTTGACTCGTTCCTCAGCAATCTAACTAAGGTCCTGGATAGATGTCAGGAAAAGGGACTAGTCCTAAACTGGGAGAAGTGCCACTTCATGGTCCAAGAGGGAGTTGTGCTGGGGCACGTCATCTCTTCGAGGGGAATCGAGGTTGACAAGGCTAAAGTTGAAGTGATTGAAAAGCTTCCACCACCGCTCAATCTTCGAGGAGTCCGTGGTTTCTTAGGACATGCGGGATTCTATCGCCGCTTCATAAAAGACTTCTCGTAGATTTCCAGGCCGCTGACCCAACTCCTCATGAAGGACGTGCATTTTGTCTTCAGCGAGGAGTGTATGGAGGCCTTCTGCACTTTGAAGCAAGCTTTGATTTCCGCTCCCATAATACAGCCACCGAACTGGAATCTACCCTTTGAGCTGATGTGTGACGCTAGTGATTATGCGGTTGGTGCAGTCTTGGGGCAGAGGAAGGATAAAAATCTTCATGTCATATATTATACGAGCAAAACCCTTGATACCGCCCAAAGAAATTATACTACCACGGAAAAAGAATTGCTCGCGGTGATCTACGCCATGGATAAATTCCGACAATATCTCGTTGGCGCCAAGGTGATCGTGCACACGGATCACGTGGCTCTTAAATACCTATTGAACAAGAAAGAAGCTAAGCTACGACTAATTAGATGGATTCTCCTCCTCCAGGAATTCGACCTGGAAATCATAGACAAGAAGGGGCCGGAGAATGTTGTTGCCGATCACCTGTCCAGGATGCCCACTCTCGATTTAAATGCTACACCGATCGATGATTCACTCCCTGACGAGCATCTCTTCTCTGTCTCTTCCTCCTGGACCCCCTGGTACGCCGACATTGCAAATTATCTGGCTTGTGCCATCGTCCCCCACAATGTGAGCTTTCAGCAGAAGAAGAAATTTTTCCATGAGGTCCGCAAATTTTATTGGGATGACCCCCACCTATACAAAACCTGCAATGATGGGGTGATACGAAGATGCATCCCTGAAACTGAGGCGACCTCCATCATTTCCCACTGCCATGGGCAGCAATGTGGGGGGCACGCGAGCACCTACAAGACCACCACAAAAATTCTCCAAAGCGGATTCTACTGGCCTACACTCTTCAGGGACACACATGTTTATGTTGAAGCCTGCGATAAATGCCAAAGAGCTGGGAATATCTCCAAAAGGAATGAGATGCCTCAAAGCTACATCCTGGAGATAGAAATCTTCGATGTATGGGGAGTGGACTTCATGGGACCGTTCCCTTCCTCCTCGGGGAACCAGTATATCTTGGTGACCGTAGACTACGTGTCGAAATGGGTTGAAGCGGTGGCCAGTCCAACCAACGATTCCAGAGTGGTGGCCAAGTTCTTTAAAAGCAACATCTTCCCGCGGTTCGGTGTACCTCGTGTCCTGATCAGTGACGGAGGGAGCCACTTTATAGAGAAGAAATTCGAGGCCCTCTTAAAAAAATACGGGGTACAACACCGGGTGGGGCGTGCCTACCACCCGCAGACCAGCGGTCAGGCAGAAGTCTCTAACCGGGAGATTAAAAGCATACTAGAAAAGACGGTGGCCAATTCTAGAAAGGACTGGTCATCGAAGCTTCCTGTCGCGCTTTGGGCCTACAGGACGACATTTAAAACTCCTATCGGCACAACTCCCTACCGGCTTGTCTATGGGAAAGCTTGCCATCTTCCTGTGGAATTGGAGCAGAAGGCATATTGGGCAGTTAAGAATCTGAACTTCGGCACCAAGAAGGTAGTAGTGCACCGGCAGTTACAACTCAACGAGCTCGACGAAATCCGGCTCAATGCCTATGAGAACGCCAAGATCTACAAGGAGAAGCTCAAACGGTGGCACGATAAGCGAATCTTGAAGAGGGAATTCAAAGAAGGGGACTTAGTTCTCCTATTCAACTCAAAGCTGAAGCTCTTTCCTGGAAAACTCAAATCAAGATGGTCGGGACCGTTCCGCGTCACCAAGGTTTTCCCGCATGGGGCTATCGAGATAATGGGAAGGGATGAGCCGTTTAATGTGAACGGACAACGTCTGAAACACTATGCAGTTGGAGAACCAGAATTCTCTCCGGTCAGATCCCCAACGAGCGACAACTCTTCCTCTAACCCTCCGGATCCTAATTGACCACCGCTAGAGGCGTCGAGCTAAACGACGTTAAACGAAATCGCTTCATGGGAGGCAACCCATGTTCTAAACTTATGCTTCGTTTTTAAGGATTTTTTCCACTTTATTTTTCTCTATTTTTATAAATAAATCCAGCCGAAACAACTTCTGTGAAGGAACTCAGGCGATTCTTGGGTTTTGCAGAAAACAAGGCCTCAACCGATCGGGTGAGTTCCCACCCGATCGGTTGGGATGTATCAGATACAAGCCACAACTGTCCCCAAATGAACCGATCGGTTGAAGACTGAAGAGACCAGGTGACAGACCGGGTGATCTGGGGAGAATTCTCGGAAAATTTTTGGGGAATATCAACCGATCGGTTGAGTTCGAGAGCGATCGGTTGAGGCGACCGGGTGAGCAGCCCTCAATTCTCGGGAAAAATTTAGGAAGCGGCCAACCGATCGGTTGACAAGTCAACCGACCGGTTCGCCTGTAGCTGTTGGCCGACAGGAACATTCGAAATTTGCCTACCCGACCGGGTGAGAATTCACCCGATCGGTTCAGTTTCGCCCCTATAAATACCCCTACCATACGGTGACCGCCACCTGACCCCAGAAAATCCCCTTCACACGGTTTCACGCCCTCCAGCTGTCGAATCGACCTCCTCCACCCTATATACTGCCCCTAAACCCTCATCCCCACTCACTCACATACTTCCCCACCCCCGCCACCTCGCCATCGTCGACATTCCATCATCAAAACCCCCAAACCCTAACCCTAGCCCCAAAATTTTCAAAATTCTGTTTCTTGTCGGATCAGCGAGCGGCGGCTTCCCGAATTGTTTCCTCCTACTACACGAGTCCCCCGGGAGCTTGATCTTGCTACATCGATGGGTAACACTCTTCCACTCTGCACATCTCTTACTTTATCTGTAATATCCTAAATTGGTGTTGTACCTGCTTCACTTGCTCTATATTCATCGTAGGCACGCCCCCACTTTCATTTTCACCACCCACATAGTCGCCATGTCTAAGAAAGGGAAAGAGATTGCATCATCTTCGCGCCGTGATCCGCTCTACGGCCCCTTTTCCCCCTCTTTCCTTGGCATAAACCCTTCTACGGAAGAACAGTCTGACCGTTTGCGAGCACTACTTCATCACCCGATGAGACCTACACTCTTCGTCGATCGCCCCACACTCGAAGCTCTAGGGCTTTCGAACGGCGTCGCCAGAATTTTCAACTGTATCGGGTGCCATACCCTCTCTCACATCCATGCTCACACACACAGAAATCTCACGCTTGAATTCCTAAGTTCCCTCGAGTTGTTTGATGGGGGTTTCTCCTTCCGCGCTTTCAACTGCGACTTTTCTCTGGGTTTCATCGAGTTGAACAATATCCTCAATCTCTGTCACCCTGATCTTAATACTGAACATTCCACCCACGATCGAACTGACATCTACTCTCAATTTCAGGCTGATGGTGTTTGGCAACGATTTACCCGGTACACCACTTTTCCACCCGAGGCTCCTGCCTCCTACATTATTCACCCGTGTTACCGCCTCGCCCATTGCATCCTCGCCAACACTGTTTTCGCCCGCGTGGATGTGTCCACTGTATCTAGGGATGAGCTCTTCTTTCTCTATGCCATGTCCGATGACAGGATCCTTGGGCACATCCCAATGCCCATAAACGCCGCTCATTGGATCGTCCACGAAATTTTTGCCGTTAGCCGCGCCACTTCTGGTTCCATCTGTTGTGGTGGGATGATCATTCTTATTGTCAGCTGTGTTCTGAGAGTACCACCCGGCCTCCCTATTTTGCCTGGACGTAGCCGTATTGATCGCGATTACTTGATCGATATCAATATGCTCACTCCCTTCGGTGAAGACCGTGCTGTCTACCTCTATAGCCCCGCCTGCGAACCTTTCGCGATCCTGCCACCTTTGGCCCCTTTGCGGCTACCCTACCCCCATCTCATCTGCCTTGGGAGTTTTACCCCGAACCTTGGTATTCTCCATTAGTGCATCTACCACCCTTGGATCCTCCCGATTGGCACCCAACTGTCGGCCCACCTGGTACGATCTTTCTCCACCACAGCCCCCCAGTGCACATCGATCCTCCTGTGCTCCAGCCTGTCGCCCCTCCTTCCCCCATAGGCACGCCCTCCTCTTCCTCTGAGGATTCTTTCATTCACTATTCCCCTCCATCCTCCCCCTCCCCTACCATTCCAGTACCAGCGAATCCGATTGACTCCCCCTTACATATCTCTGCATTTCATTGATCATATCATTTTGCTAGCACTGTCAGGTCTAGCTTGGGGGACGTCTATTTTGGTGTATTATCGTGTTTTGTTGTGTTTCCCATTTTTGTTTGTGTGCTTGTTTTTCCCCTTTTTGAGTGTCGTGTCGTGTGGTTTTATTTTTATTTTCGTGTCGTTTGATTTTGATTTTGATCTTTCTTTATTCTCAGTTTCATCTCTGTGTTTTCCTCATTTTCATTTCTTTTTGTGTCGGTGCGTATTCCCCCCATCTTCATTGCCCTCCCGTTCTCACTCATATTTCATTGAGGGCAATGCAAGCTTCAGCTTGGGGGAGTCGCACTGTGTGCGTCATTTGAGTCTTTCTTTTTCGTTTTTGTGTCGTTTTCATCGTGTTTTTTTTTGATATTTTTTTTTCTTTTTTTTCTCTTCTCTTCTTTTTAGCTCTTTCTCCTAGAGATGAACCCTATGATGAATCGCCACAAAATCACACACACCTAGCATGGCATCGATAATCACACTCACTCACCCTAGGATTTCGAGTCCTCTTGCATTTCACGCATCGTGGGTCCACTCAGCTTTTTGTGAGTCGTGCATCGTGCCTAGCTATTTGGTGTGCTTCTACTTTGTGATTTTATTTTATATACATGTCCAGGAATGAGCCCTAGATTATCATGCTTCGATTTGAATATGCGGTACTTGCTTCCACTATATGCATGCTATATTTATATCGTATATTTCAATTCGCATGCGTCGGGATTCCACAATTAAGGACTAGGATAACCCATTTAGCCTATGCTCTATTTAGCGAGAATAGTTTCCTTTCCCCAAGTGTTTAGATTTCGACTTCTTTTTTGTTTTACTTGGTGCAAATCCCCTCGTCGTGTACCGTTCTCCCACTTGGGAGAGTACACATGTGTATAGCCAAAAACCCAAAAATCCAAAAAAGGAGAAAAGAAAAGAAAAACCCAAGGACAAAAGAGAAGAAAAACCCAAAAAAGAAAAGAAAAGAAAAGTTTTGTATAGCCAAAAAGCCAAAAAAAATACAAATACCCAAAACCCAAAAAAATTTCTACTGTGAATATTTTCCCTACCTGCCGAGAATAAAGGGAAGGCGAGAATTTGCATCGAGTGTTCTACTCCACATCATCTCAACCCCCATCGTTTTCGAAAACACTTGGCTTAGGAACTTTTTAGCTAGTACCTAGGCTATAGTGGCGTGATTTCCTTAACCCTAGTTATGGAGTCCCTGACGCATGATACGTTTCACTTCTTATACTCTTCTCATGCATGCTTGAACTAATATTCACCGCAAATTTCAAATTCGAATCGGTATTTGGGTCATTTCCTGGATTTGTGTATATGAGCTCATAGAACATTGTAGAAAGCGACACCATTTACTAGCACACGACCGCACTCACACGCGCTTCCCCGCGTGGCCCCACGACACTTATTGGGACTCGTTTTCCTAGGTTTAGTGATGTGATTTAACGTTTGCTTGCTTGGTGTGTCGTTTTTGATTTTGTAGGCTCTGACGGACGATCTAGGATATAGAGTTTTCTTTTTCTCTCTTTCTCTCTATTTTTCCCCTCCGAGCTCCTACTCTCATTCGTCTTCCTCGAGGACGAGGAAGAGTTCAGCTTGTGGGATTTTGACGTGCGTTTATATTTCATATATTCACGCACGTTTTCTTTTGTGTTTCTCCGTGTTTTCCGCCGTCTTTTATTCGTTTTCTCGTATTTTCTTTCACTTTTCTTTGTTTCTCCATGTTTGCAGGAGATTGACCACGTAGGGGACGTTTAACGACGATATCTCAAGTCCCCGGAGCAACAGGAGGAGCCACGCGTGATCCAGGGGGTCAAACGTCAAAGAATACATCTTTCAGCTCCTCACCCGATCGGTTGGACACAGCCAACCGATCAGGTGATGCACGCGTGCACCACCCGGACTCAGCCGAAGCCCAAGTGGAAGTCACCCGACCGGTTCAGAGGCCGGTTCAGCGGGGGCCTGTTCGCTGTCTTTTCGAGCCAAATTCCAACCGATCGGGTGACTCTCACCCGATCGGTTCATCTGTAGCTAATGCTGAAGAGCCGAAGACACTGGCACCCAACCGATCACTTCACCCGATGGCGCCAAGATCCAACCGGTCACTCCAAGAACTCACCCAACCGGTTCATATGACCGGGTGAAAGCTCGCCGTTTTTTGTTCATTATCTGTAACGGATCACCCGATCGGGTGACTTATCAACCGATCGGGTGATACGAGAGTCTATAAATAGAACCCCTAGGGTTCCAGAAACGGGAAGCTGCTAGTTTTTACTATTTTCTCCCATTGTGACGGCTGTAATTACTGTTCTTTTGTAAGTTTTCGGATCTTTCTCAAATTTTAGTATTGTCTTAATTACTCTATTACTTCCACATTCCAATCGTCCGATTATGATTCCAACGGTTCATTTTCATTTAGATCGCTTTTTAATGAATTTTTGTGAGTAGTTCCCAAATCAGGGATTTTGGCGGAAACCCCTTCGGGGGCTCTTCCCGCTACGTCCATAGGGTTATGAAATCGATAGGGATTAGGATTCTAACGGTTACGCGGGGTGTTTCATTGTCATCGGCGGGAAAAAGACCGCCTTTGACCGTTGGGCCAAGGGGGAATAAACTTGGCGGTTGACTCCCTAGCCATAGCTCACGCCCTTAGCGTAGACGCCGAATCCTAGCACGCGGGAGCGGCAGGATGAGACGTTGGGAGTTATCGTTGCA
>CM061130.1:53819870-53937591 GCA_030789695.1 Scilla litardierei
TATGGAAAGATATGGAGTATCTCTTTCAAATCTCCTTTGATTGATTCAAATCAATTAGAGTTCCAATCAAATCTCTATCAAATCTCATATCCAATTTGCATCCAAATCCTAGTCCAATTAACATTGCAATAAGATCAAATAGAATCCCTCCAAATCTCCAAAACCTATGTCACGCCCCGCTTCCAAAAACGACAGAGGCGAAGCGTGACTAAGGCCCGCTTAGGCCGGAGCTGTGAAGCTCAGACCCAATAAGCGTCTGTAGGGGTACCATCTTAAAATTTTCAGGTTCTTGCATTTATAAAGTTCGAAACAACATAAAGTACAGAAAGGGAGTTGCATTCATTAATATAAAGAGTTAATATCCAGCGAGTACAAAAATCTAAAAAGAGGGAAGCCTAAGCAGGACAACAACTACCGAATGAGAGAAGCTAAAAGTAGTAACCTCTGAACGTCCACGTTAGAAGAGACTTCTAAGTCTGGTCCTCGTCAGGTACGTCCTCCGGGTTGATGTCCTCGGGTCCACGTACTCTGGTAAGTCTGCCTCGTCCACGAACTCTGGCTCCATACCTGACGTACAGCACCAAAAGAAGGAACTGTACGTCAGGTAAGGTCTACAAAAAGGGTCAGACCAAACTGCAAGTATATCGACTATTTAATAACGGTTTACTGGTTGATTAGCAAGCTGAGTTTATAACAGAGGAACAAAAAGAAAGTAAACACATCAGGAAAGTAAAACGTGACAAGTAGTAGTCGTAGCGTGTGCTACCAACTACGGGACTAACCTAACAGGTGTCAAGATGAATCGGGACATGGCGGGACAAGACAAGACAAGTGTGACATGAAAGGGTTCACGCCTTACGGTTCGAGGGGGATCAGACCCTCTTACCGTGCGCACGCTCAACCCTACCCCAAACCCAAGTATTCAAGACATGACAAGACAAGACAAGACAAGGGATCACTCGCTCTAGCTTGGCGAGTGCCCTATTGCCCTCTAGGCTGTGTATCACGACAAGGGATCACTCAGAGAGTGCCCTATTGCCCTCTGGGCTGTGTATTAAGACAAGGGATCACTCGGAGAGTGCCCTATTACCCTCTGGGCTGTGTATCAAGACAAGGGATCACTCGGAGAGTGCCCTATTGCCCTCTGGGCTGTGCAAGACGGGACGGGATGTGACAAGACAGGAAAGGTTATTCTAGGGTGTCCACACGCACGCTCACACAAGATAGTCCTACGTTGTCAAAAGTTGTTGTTGTTAGACTCAGACTTCGTCGTCAAGTCTGAGCCGTCAAGGGATGTCCCGGACGCTATTATTTCACGTCCGGTTCTATTTGTTCACAATTAACAGTTCTAACAAACTAAGGCCTAAGCACGGCCAAAAGTGCAAGTGGATACACTTGCCTGCGGTGGTGAGCGTGTCGTCCGTCCGGAGCGTCTTGTCCAGGCGTCGCGTCTGCGATAGTCTATCTGAAACAGTGTCATGGCGACAGTGTCAGGTCGCGATTTCCATCAAATCCTATTAAGGTTTGTTTCTAGGTTATCGGGGCTATCCTATTCGTCAACGTCACATTTTTGGTGTTTCGTTCAGCCTAAATCGACCACTACCCTATATGCATACAAAAGTTGTCCGACGATCGATTTCTAAAGTGACATCATTTTACTGGTGCGGAAAAGTAAATTTAGTTATAGTTGTCTGACTTTTAGTTTAGGTTTTGGTTAGCTACGGTGTGCGTTTTACTACTCGTTAGGGAAACCAACCTCGTGATGCCGTCCAACAAGCGGAAGTCGGGACTGAACGGCGAAACATCGGTGTCGTCTGGAACTCCTCGGCCATGGGTAGCACTGCGTGGTACCTCTTGATAGTAGGGTGGTGACATGAAATCAGCAAGGTAATCAGCGATCTCCTTCCCGTTGCAGGTAGCGCAACGGATCTTCACGACGGCGGCGACGTCGGGTAAAAACACGTGTGCATGGTGACACACGTGTATTCTGAGGGTCCAAGGGGCTGTCGGTAGATGAAGTAGGAACAGAGGAAGATGCTCTGCCTGGTGAATGGCCAACGGCATGAGCGTACGGCGGTGGGTGGCCATGAGAAGCCGGAGAGGACAGATTCGCGCAACGTTCGTTGTCGCGCATCTCAGAGGAATTCCAGCGACAAACAACGAAAACAGGAAGTTGCAGAAGGTTAAGGACTTCAAGACGATGCCAAAGGCAATAGAGTTGTCACCGGGGGTGGTCGAAGATGATCGTGCGCGGGTGTCGAAGTTCAGCTTCCGGATCTGTGAAAAACAGCCATTATGGCATGTTCCGACGAGGATTCCGGGAGCTACAGGTGGGCTATGAGTGTGAGGGAAGTTGCAGTTGGTAGAGGAGTTCGATAGGAATCCAACGATAGTGTGGTGGTCATTGTAGGTGGCCGAATGGCCGGTGGGCACGAGTTTTCTTGGAGGTGGTGCAGATCTATAAAACTGCGGCTAGATCTGAGTTCCACGGGGTTTTCGAGGAGATCGAGACGTGGAAAAAGGGTAAGGGGATTTGGAGATGCTCGAGGGGTCAGAGAGGAGTTGATCGGGGGTGGTGGTCACCGGAGGGGGTGGCCGGAGCGGCAGCGGCGGCCGTTTTCTGGCGATGGGTTCTGTGCACAGTTTTTGGCCAAAAACTTGGGTTTAATGGGGTTTTTGAGAGCTTTTGGGAGCTGGAGATGGAGGAGAAGGAGGAGGAGAAGGTGGTGGCCAGTGGTGGGGGCTTGGGGGCTACCGAAGGCGAGAGGGTGGTGCAATAAAATGAAGAAGAAGTGGCGGCCTGGTTCTCATGCGTGAATGGCTAGGGTAGGAAATGGGTTTAGTTTTTTTTAAAGAGAGAAGTTGCTAAATGCATATGAAAGAGGGTATAATTAGGGATGACTAGGATAGAGAGTGTGAGAGGAGGGGGTGTAGTTTTGGGTGTGGATAGAAGAAGAAATCCCTCATGATACGTATGAGGGATTCTATCTAGATTTGATTAAAATTTGAAATTTCAAAAAGATTAAAGGCTAATCAACGGTTGAAAATTGATTAGGGGATAACTTCCACTACGGGCATCGGAAAAATAATCCGAAAATACCGGGACGATCGTGGAGAAGAGAAGTACGGGGCTACGGTGTCCGATCGCGTGTTACACCTATCTAAAATTATCGTAAAATCGGGAACCGCGTATTGGTGCCAAAGACCAAAACGCCCTTCCATTCAAAGCTGTTTTGCGAGAAAACGAGCCATGAGATGACGTTCCCAAAAATTACCATAAAATTCTACACTTCCATACGGTCACAATGGCATAGCACATCGTATATACCAAAACCCAGAAAGAGTCAAATAAAATACGTGCACGAAAGCTACGTGCCCGTAGAAAATACGAACGGTCGGAAAGCGGCCGTTACATTCTACCCACCTTAGAAATGATTCCGTCCTCGGAATCACCTATAATAATAATAATAATATCTATAAACACTTAAGCCTATAGCTCCCATCTTCCACACAATGATCTCTAATCCTATAACTTCAACATCGTTCCTCAAATAATCCATCGTAACCCGTCTTTTCACTGGATAATGCCACGACTAAACTCACATCCTAACACTTAACTATAAACCCATCACTGATGTTCAAATTTCCAACTCCAAGTTCTCATAAAAGAATAATAATCATCTTCTCATACCATACCACTCCACTAAACATCATCGCTCAATAGCATCTTTAAATTTCTCAATCTCTTCCCAATATTAATCAATCGCTAAAATGATGTTCTAGTCAATCACCAATCCAAGACAAAAACTTTGTCTATCTTATAACACCTTTCACAAATCAACGATCTTCGTGTCCTCAATACATTTCTTGTCATATCTTCCCATAAATTTATCCGCCAAATAATTGAACTATCAAAATCACATCTTATCCTACTCACTATAACTAATCCCAACCAATATTAAGTCTGACTACCTAACCATCCATTTATCTCAACACGTCGTGTTATTCCCAATGTCTTCTCACGTCAACTGAATAATCGAATCTTGATGCTTTAAATGTTCTACTCAGTCTCATGCTCACTCTAAATCATACTATTTCGTCTTAGCCACTCTTATCTATCACTCGTCCAAGTTTCAGATCGACTAAGTACTCATCTCCCTATACATAATTTCATCTAATCAGAGTTTTCCATTGGGTCCTTCACACATCGGTATTATAAATAAGTCTTGGACACCTCGTTTTTTTTCATCCGAAGGAAATCTAATCTAACATCTTTGTGCTCAAGATCAACCAATCACCTCTACGACATATCTCATCTCCACCATATGCCTACCCGCAACTATAATCCTATAACAATAATAGCTAGCACTAACAATATCATAACAAATACAAAAAATATTTTAACACTCCGAAGAGAGAAAAGAGAAGGAGATGTAATGCCCTACCAGCTACTGCACAAGTACTAGAGGGGGGGTGAATAGTACTTTAAAATAATAAGGCGTATAATTCCAAATTAAATTGCACACAACTACCAAATCAATTTGCGGAAGCTTAAATTGAATGACAACAATGAAATTAACAATGCTAACAAACGAAGTTAATGGGTTCGGATCCACCCAAGTCTCCCCGACTTGTTCCCGGTGATCCTACGTCCCAACCACCCGGATCCCCTCCGGATACTTGAGTTAGAAACCCTAACTCAAGATTTCCACTATGAATATCTTGTGAAAAACCTTCACAAGATCAAATCATACAAGCAATGGCAAAGTGAATCCCACAACCCGGGATCACAAAGTTCTCTCACAACCGAGAGAGCCAATAAGCAATATAAAGAGTTTATATGAAATAAATACTCTTACCACAAAATCCTATACCTTGAGTTTTTCTTACCCAATAGGTGGAATGAAGGATTTGAGGAAGATGAAGTCACCAAGCCCTAGCACCAAGGAAATGAGCAGCAATGGGTGCCTAGGGAAGAGTTGGAGACTTGGATCAAGCAATAGCTTGAAGAGCTCACCAAGAACAAGCTTCTCTCTAGATCTAGAAATGAGAGAGAATGGGTTTCTTGTGAGGAAGAGAGCTTTAGATTTGAGGGAGAATAGCTATCTCTTTAGAACTCAATGAATCTCTTAATGGCAGCTCTATTGAAGATAGAAATGACCTAGGTTCGTATTTATAGGAACCCAAAAACATAAGTTAGGTCAATCTCCAACGGAAAGAAATCTGTGAGAATTAGTCGGTCAAAGAACATACACTGACCGACTAGTTCATCAACTAGTCGGTCAGTCACAAAGCATGGACCGACTAAGAGCAGATCTGAGAAGAGATAGAATTTCAGACCTAGAAAACTAGTCGGTCCAAGAACACTGTCTGACCGACTAGTTTCACAACTAGTCGGTCATCCAATGAACGTAGACCGACTAAGAGGCAAAACAACATAGTCTGAAGGCAAGTTGACTTAGTCGGTCCAAGAACAAAAGTTGACCGACTAGATTGTCAACTAGTCGGTCATCAAACGTTCTTAGACCGACTAACGGTAAATAGTAGCTTAGGAGAAATTTGGCATGAACAGAAAATCATAACTAGTCGGTCAAAGAAGCATCACTGACCGACTAGTTCACAAACTAGTCGGTCGGTGAGTCAACGTAGACCGACTAACTGTAAACAGTAAAGAACAAAGATTTAACTGACAGAAACTAGTCGGTCCAAGAACAGTGGCCGACCGACTAGATCTCCATCTAGTCGGTCAGTACTTGTTCTTGTACCAACTAACATGCACAACAAAGGCCGAATCGAAGCGCGACGCTTCGAGGAAGATAGAGTGAACTTGTGCAAGAATCCTAGAGCTACGAAATGAGCGTAATGAAGATAGAAACGTAAGATATACTCAAGGCTTAACATTCTATCAATCGAAACTAAAAGACTATAAATAAAACCTTAATAAACGGTCTTTGAGAGCTTCGATTGAATCTTCATTACTTCCAAAGCGTCGCAAGAGCTTCAACGAAGCTTTAGGCATGAAACTGAGCTTTGGAAAGTGTTGAGATGTCGCTTTGAATGATCACGTGAAATTGGCGACGATCTCCAATACTGCGCTCACAAATTGTTAGATCATGAATTATTTATGTTTGCTCATCATCCAAAACCAAATCCGGGGAGTCCAATATTCAACATTCTCCCCCTTTTTGGTGATGACAAACCAACATAAATAATAATCAAAGATAATAATTCAAATGTAAAATACTTACTCCCCCTGCATTGATGACACGTTAATTCCAAAATGAATATAAATGAATTGCATCAAGCAGACGAGTAAGATAAATAAAGTGAATTGATTTTTGAAATATCGGATTTTGAAAATCCGTATATGTATCTTAACTCCCCCTGAATCTAGCATATCAAACTAGATTCTTGGAAATTGAGTTAAATTTTCATTTGCGCTATTTATTATCATTATCTCTCCCCCTTTGGCATTATCCCAAAAATGGGGGGCATACAACGACAACAATTAGGAAATGTAAAATCCAACATCGGGAGTCGTAGACAAAGGCAATGGACCAACTTGACACCAAGGGAAAAATTGTGGAAATCAAAACAAGGTGTGCCAAATTTTCCATTATCAAAAAAAAATTCAAAATCATCAAAAACACCAAATCATTATTCATTTCTTGAATAAAGAAACATACTCTTCAATATTCAATATTCTTGGTTAATTTTGTGCATGGAAAACAATTCTATAAAATTACAGAATTTAAATCCATTTAACCAACTTTTTATGCGTCGATTCGATATCACATTTCAAATATATTCAACGAATATTAAAATTTGCACGACGAATAAAAGATAAAGTGAACGATGATGAACATATATATATAGACAACATGAGTACATCCAAAAAATATCACATCGAATATATGAGATACATCATATCAAGCGCTACATATCGTCAAAAAGAAATACATCATCATCATCATAAAATCCAACACCGACAAACAGAAAGCACAAAAAAAAATACATCAAAGCATCTCTCAACCCCATCCTAACCCAAAACACTCTCACTAGAATATATCATCCAAAACGTATATGGAGAGTCCTCGGAACAACGATCACGAGGAGGAGGCAGGATCTGCAGCGTCCGTGGGTCCAGTCGACGGAGTGGACTCAGGATTTGCAGGGAGAAGAGGTGTCTCAACAGATGGAATCGTCGGGGCAGGAGTCGAGATCTCAGCAACAGGCTCAACAGCAGCATGAGTCTCGACAGAAGCAGCAGCAGCAGATACATGAGCAGGCTCGGAAACTGGGTCAGCAGCAGGCACAGAAGGCTGAAGAGCGGCAGCAGATGGCTCTGGAACACCGGAAGAGGTGGCAACTCCAGGAGCAGAAGTAGAAGTACCAGCAGCAGCAGTACCAGCAGAAGTGCCCTCGGGGGCACGAGCCGAAGCACGACAGAGCTCCTCAATGTCCTCCTTATCCATCTCATCAAACTCCTCATCCTCAGACACGGAAGGAGGAAGCTCAACACCCATCTGACGAGCCATACGGCAGACTACCTCCTCGGTACGAGCCAAGCGGGACTCGTGACGACGAAGTATCCGTAGGACATCATCAAGGGTGGCAACGGGAGTGGCAGAGGCACTGGCAGAGGCAGGGACAGACGCAGAAGGTGTCGTCCTCTGAACGTGACGAAGCGCCGCAAGAGATTTCTTGACGGCCGTCGCATTCAGGGGAGGACCAAGGGGACGCTCATCGTCACGAGGCAATGTGACACGAAAATGACGAAACACGAGGGTCAACATGCAAGGAAATGGGATATGAGCCGATTTATTGGACTTTCGAATACACTCGAAAGAATCAATCTTATCGAGTATAATTCGAGCCCAATTAATCGAGCTCCCCATGAAGATCGCATAGATAAGCTTCAAAAATGTCTGGGATGGTAAAGAAGATGAGCCGTACTTGGGAAGCAAGCACGACTTCAGAATCAGATTTAGGACCCATGCATTTGGCTTGAAAGATTTAGATGGCACGCCAATCATGGCAGAAGGAATCTGATGGAAAATCTCTGAAAGGATGGTCTGATCAAGAGAAGAAATATCATCTACCGAGATATCAGAAGGAAGAAGGCCAGACGAAGAGATACCCAAAATCTCTCCTAAGATTTCCGCAGTGAGGACTATAGGAGTCCCCAAAATGGTCGTCTCAACAGAGTGGGTCTGATCGTACTGACCCCGGATCCTATTAGCATAGAAAAGCTTCACTAATCTAGGGTAGGGGTGAGGATTCGCCTTCGGGTCATATCGAAGGTAATCGAGAAGACCCGACGACGACAGAAGATCAGCTAACCCTATGAAGTCGCTAAACTGGACGAAATGCTCCAGAAGCAGCGGGCAATGTTCGATACGGTTATATGCCGCGAGACACAAAGGATCATCGCGACATAAGGAAATATCGACACCGCCCACCGGCAACGGACCCTTTCCCTTAGGCTTACGGGTAGACGAACGAGGGTGAGTGCTAGACTCGGGATGAATAGGAGGAGTGGGTTCCCTATGAGTCTCGGTCTCGGGGTTATACTCCGTATCGGAATCGGTAGGAGTATGGAACGAAGATTGAGAAGCAAGAATTTTGGCCTTTGGCTTAGGCTTGGGTTTGGGTTTCGGTTGACCTCTAGGTTTAGCGGTCGTCGTCCTCTTCTTCTTGAGAGGAGGCGAAGACGATGAAGGATGGGTGGTCTTGGCTCTACGCTTCGGAAGGGTTGGATGCTCAGGATCCGAAGAGATTGGATCAACGGTCATCGGAGAGGGGCTAGAGGGAGTGATCGGGATACGTGTTCGAGCCATAATCTCGGCACAACACGACACACGAGATTGGAAAGAAGAGATCCTAGCCGAAATTAGAAAACCCTAATCGAAACCCTAGAAGATGAAATCAACTGGAAAACCTAACCCTAGAGCTGAAACCGAACCCTAGATAGGAGAGGGAGGAAGAGGAGATACCCTAGGTCGAAGATCGGCGGACGGCGACGGCGGGAATGGTCGGAAAGTGGCCGGAAGACGAAGGGTCTCGAGGGAGGTCGGGGTTTTGAGCGGAGAGAGAAGAGATATCGATCGATTAGAATGAAAATCGATCGACTAAACTGAGTTTAAGTCGGTCGATTTCGCAAAAGACCAAACAGCCCCTGGCACAACTAGTCGGTCACAGTTCAAGCACTGACCGACTAGATCACGATCTAGTCGGTCGGTCAATGAGCTTGAACCGACTAGTTGCAAACAGTGGCTGAATCCAAGATTTACTGACAAGATTTAGTCGGTCTGCGTTCAAGTACTGACCGACTAGATCTTAATCTAGTCGGTCGATCACTGAACATGAACCGACTAAAGAGTCAAAAACTTGAAAATCAAGTTCTCTCCATAATACGCTTGGACGATAAATCTCAAAACTCTCAATAAACATCTAAACTACCCCATTAAACATCGAAAAACAGAAATTTGATGATTACGCACAAATCGAACGAAAAATTAAGATATCACATAAAATTCCCGAAAAATCCAATAATTCTAGCATGAATGAGATATTGTCAAGAATAATAGCATGCAAAATTATTGAATGAAGCATGAATCCTATATTTCGGATTCACCCATAATCCCCAATTCTCGACGCAACCGCACAAAGGAGTCCTCCTTTAGGGGTTTCGTGAAAATATCGGCGATTTGCTTTTGGGTTTCAACGTACACTAATATGATGTCCTTTTTAGCAACATGATCATCTAAGAAATGGTGTCGGACATCTATGTGTTTCGATCGGGAATGGTGCACCGGATTCTTTGAAAGACAAATAGCACTTTGGTTATCCACCATGATAGGGCTAGTATCACAATGAATACCAAAGTCCTTCAATGTGTGTCTCATCCAAAGAACCTGGGCACAAGCGGCACCGGCGGCAATGTATTCCGCCTCGGTGGTTGAAAGTGAAACCGAATTTTGCTTCTTGGAAAACCAAGAGACAAGAGAATTTCCTAGAAAATGGCAAGTGCCACTAGTACTTTTCCTGTCGGATTTGCATCCCGCATAATCAGCGTCACTGTATGAGACTAACTCATACGTGCTAGATTTCGGATAAAGTAATCCAAAATCTAAAGTGTAACTTAGATAGCGAAAAATGCGCTTTACCGCTACTAAGTGAGACTCCTTAGGTTGAGACTGATAACGAGCACATATACATACGGCAAACATAATATCGGGCCTACTTGCGGTAATATAAAGTAAGCTACCTATCATACCTCGATATAAACGAATGTCTACATCCTTACCGCCCGTATCCTTGTCAAGATGCGTAGTCGTGCTCATTGGAGTCTTTTTCCCGGAGGCATTCTCCATTCCAAATCGCTTTAGCAACTCCACCGTGTACTTTGTTTGGTGGATGAAGATTGCATCGTTCAGTTGACGAATTTGGAGACCTAAGAAATATTTGAGTTCGCCCATGTGGCTCATCTCAAATTGTTCCTTCATAACATTAGAAAACTCTTCGCAAAGAGCGAAGTTAGTAGCACCGAAAATGATATCATCAACATAAATTTGAACTAATAAAATATCATTATTCGCATGCTTAATAAAAAGTGTTGAATCGGCTTCGCCCATTTTAAAATTCAAATCCAAAAGAAAATTCTTTAGGCGATCATACCAAGCTCGAGGAGCTTGTCTCAAACCATAAAGAGCTTTCTTTAGTTTAAAAACGTGATTTGGAAATTTTTCATTTACGAAGCCCGGAGGTTGAGAAACGTAAACTTCCTCAACGACATCTCCGTTTAAAAATGCACTTTTAACATCCATTTGAAATAATTTAAAATTCTTATGGCATGCAAAAGACAAAAGTAATCTAATTGATTCTAATCTAGCTACCGGAGCGAAGGATTCTTCGAAATCAATACCTTCCTCTTGTCGATAGCCTTGAGCTACTAACCGGGCTTTGTTCCGGACGACGACTTGGTTTTCGTCGGTTTTGTTCTTGAAGATCCACTTTGTCCCTATGACGGTGTGGTTCTTCGATGGCAATGGAACAAGCTCCCAAACCTCATTTCTTTCGAATTGAATGAGCTCCTCCTCCATGGCTAAGATCCAAGCGCTGTCTTCGCATGCTTCATTAATATTCTTTGGCTCTATTGATGATGCAAAGGCACAATTTGCGAAGTGGTGGACTTGCGATCTTGTCTTGACACTATCTTGAATATTGCCAATGACTTGCTCATGGGGATGGTCACGAATGGTATGAAGCCGTTTGGGAATACCTTGATCACTAGGAACATTCTCAACAACTTCATTAGTTGGGTTAGTCTCAATAGAATCAATAGAATCATTAGACTTAGAATTATCAAATGAATCACATAAAACATCCAAAGAATCGTTATCATTTGAAATTCTAGTTGGAACAAATCCTTCATTAAATGAGACATGAAGCGATTCCTCGATCGTTGAGGTTCGTTTGTTGAATATCCGATAGGCTTTGCTACGCGTAGAATATCCGACAAAAATCCCCTCATCGGATCTTGGATCGAATTTGTCCAAACTACCATATGTGTTCTTAATAAAACATTTCGAACCAAAAACACGAAAATGTTTGACTTGAGGCAACCTACCAAACAACAATTCATAACAAGTTTGTTTAGTGCCGGGCCTCAAAAGTATTCTATTAAACACATAACAAGCGGTGTGTACCGCTTCCGCCCAAAATTGATGGCCAAGTTGGCTATCATCAAGCATAGTGCGAGCACACTCCACTAGCGTCCTATTCTTTCTCTCAACTACACCATTTTGAGGAGGTGCACGAGGGAAAGAGAAGGTGTGAGTAATACCAACTTCATCACAAAATGTCTCAAAAGACTCATTCTCAAATTCACCTCCATGATCACTACGAATAGTGACAATGGTGGTTCCTAAGAGATTTTGTACTTTCTTAACAAAAATTGTGAAGTTTTCAAAAGCTTCATTTTTATTACACAATGAAAATACCCAAGTAAATCTTGAATAGTCATCTACGATGACAAGTCCATACCTTGCATTTCCTAAGGAAGCTACTCTAGTTGGCCCAAATAAATCTAGATGTAATAGCTCTAGTGGCCTTTTAGTAGAGATGCTTTTCTTAGGTTTAAATGAAGATTTAGGAAGCTTGCCGCGTTGACAACAATCGCAAAAACTTTTCTTTTCGAAAACAAGCTTCGGAAAACCTTTAATAGAATTCAATTTTGAAAGCTTATATAGTGTTCCAAAGTTCACATGTCCAAAGCGTCGATGCCATAAGTGTTGTTCACTTGTGTTGGCAACGAGACATTGTTCATATGACTTAGGAAGATCCAAAATATAAATGTCTTTACGACGAGTTCCGGAAAATAATAATTTTTCATTATCCTTTCTCAAAATATGACACAATCCTTTCGCAAAGCTAACTTTGTAACCTTTGTCACAAAGTTGACTTATTGAAATAAGATTATGATTTAAACCACTAACAAGATAAACATCACTAATTAATGGTTTAGTAGAGTTACCGACTTTACCAACACCTATGATGGTTCCGCTCTCGTTGCCTCCAAATACGACGCGGTTTCCATTCGCAATGGGAACCACTCCGGAGAGCAAACGAGCGTCACCCGTCATGTGTTTGGAACACCCGCTATCGAGTATCCAGTTCCCTTTGGAGCTAAATTTAAATTCGTTGCTCCTTTCCTTTTTCTTTTCCTTGAGTACCTAAAGATAGATAAGTTCATATCATGGTACCCAAGGTCATTGGGTCCAAGGGATTAGACCTTTGGAAGCCAAGTCCAAGTGGACTTAGACTTCCCCACATAATTCTTACTATGCACAACATCCGAAAAATAAGCATTCATATATATTTGTTTTTCGTCCATGCTTGTGTCCTTTGGGCTCCAAATAGTGAAAATTTTGGGAGCCATCATCCTATTGGGTGCATGCATGCTACGTTGATTTCTACGTGATGCATGTAGTGGATAGGCATACGGGACATGATGGAATGGTGCACGACGAGAATTATTCATATGATGAGGTGGGTGTACATATGCATGTGTGGAAACACGTGCGTGAGGGTGTCTCACTTGGTGTGCACGTGCCCGAGAATGTGTTGCATAAAAATCATCATATGTGTGAGACGGTGGAGTAGGACGTGTGTTCCTACGTGGCATGGTATTGGTGTACATGTAAGCATGCCCCTTCTTTGGAGGTCCACCCAAAGTGGGTTTCTTTCCGAAAGAGGGTGTGGACGAGGTGGAAGCACCATTGGTAGATGAACTACCAATAGAGTGTTTGCTCCCACTCGTTGAGGCTTCGGAAGTTGGCCTAACAAAAGTAGTGACCGACTTGGATGAATTTCCCATCATATACCCCAAGCCAATGTGGTGTTTGGCCGGAAGTAAATCTTTTAGGATATTATCCAAATGGCCCTTACCTTTGTTGAATTCGTTGATTCGGCCCAATGTGTTCTCATATTTCTCTTTGAGAGAACGCAAAGAGGTATCCAAAGTGGATATTTGCGAAGTGAGCACATAAACACGAGATTTAAGATTCTCGTTCTCAATACTCAAAGTCGAGTTTTGAGAAGTTAAATCCGCTATCTCATGTTCTTCCGCATCCTCAATGCTAGCATGTTCAAGTTTAGATTTGAGATTCACAATCTCATTTCTTAACTCTTCAACAACGGTGTCGTTGTTGGTGATGATAGTCTTAGGCGATGTTTGAATGCTAGCTAGGTCATCTTTTACCTTAGTATATCTATTTACTAACTTAGTATATTTTGACCAAAGTTGAGTGTTAGCATCCCTAAGATCATCCATCGTTACCTCATCGCTTTCTTTATCACTATCATCGGAAGAGGAGGATCCTTGATCGTTCTCCTCTCTTGCCATGAAGCACATGTGCGCTTGCTCCACTTGCTCATCGTCCGACTCTCCGCTTGAGGAATCCTCGGAGTCGGTGAAGGTAGCTCCGACAAGTCCCTTCTTGTTTCCTTTCGTGTACTTCTTGGACTTGTCATACTTTGGTGCCTTCCACTTCTCCTTTTGCTTGTTTTGAGGACAATCCGCTTTGATGTGTCCTGGCTTATTGCATTTAAAGCACAAAGGTGGAGAGGCGTTAGTAGAAGTAAACTTAGATTTTTGTTTGAAGTTACCCTTTCGGAAGAAACGGTTGAACTTCTTGGCCATGAGTGCCATGGATTCCAAGTCCAACTCGTTTTCCGATTCTTCATCATCGGTAGAGGTGGATGAAGCCGCCTTGAATGCAATCGCCTTTTTCTTAGGCGCATCTAGGTTCAAATATGACTTCATCTTTTCTTGTAGCTTCACCTTGCTATCTTTGCGTACCTCGTATGACATCAAGGTACCCATTAGTTGAACTACGGTATATTTGTCCATGTCATTACCTTCCTCAATGGCGAAGGTACGTTTTTCCCAAGAAGAGGGAAGTCCTTCAATAAGCTTTAAGCACTTCTCCTTTTGAGTGTAGATCTTGCCGAGGGCCTCTAACTCGTTTATTATGTCAACGAAACGAGCGTAGTATTCTTTCATCTTCTCGCCCTGTTGCATATGAAACATTTCGTAATCTTTGGTTACGACTACGAGTTTAGAGTCTCTTACCCTACTCGTCCCTTCATGTAGAATGAGGAGGGAGTTCCAAATTTGATATGCACTCTTACATGTGCATATCTTATTGAAATCCTCGGGCTCCAATGCACATTGCAAGGCGTTCATTGCCTTGGCATTGCTTACCTCCGCGGCGACCTCCGCGGTAGTCCATTTCTCAAAATCTTCTTCTTCGGGTTCAATATACTCCTTCATTGTAGTTCTCCATAAAGATGCACTTCGGAGGAAGGTTTCCATCCGACACTTCCAGTACCCGTAGTTGGTACCGTTGAAGAATGGAGGCCTTGTAGAGGAATGTCCTTCCATCACGGAAGATGCTCCTTCACGGTTCCTGAAGGTGTCATAGTTGGAAGGTGGACGCACGGTCTTGTTGTCGTTGGCAGACATAGCTGAGTATCTGGCTCTGATACCAAATGTAATGCCCTACCAGCTACTGCACAAGTACTAGAGGGGGGGGTGAATAGTACTTTAAAATAATAAGGCGTATAATTCCAAATTAAATTGCACACAACTACCAAATCAATTTGCGGAAGCTTAAATTGAATGACAACAATGAAATTAACAATGCTAACAAACGAAGTTAATGGGTTCGGATCCACCCAAGTCTCCCCGACTTGTTCCCGGTGATCCTACGTCCCAACCACCCGGATCCCCTCCGGATACTTGAGTTAGAAACCCTAACTCAAGATTTCCACTATGAATATCTTGTGAAAAACCTTCACAAGATCAAATCATACAAGCAATGGCAAAGTGAATCCCACAACCCGGGATCACAAAGTTCTCTCACAACCGAGAGAGCCAATAAGCAATATAAAGAGTTTATATGAAATAAATACTCTTACCACAAAATCCTATACCTTGAGTTTTTCTTACCCAATAGGTGGAATGAAGGATTTGAGGAAGATGAAGTCACCAAGCCCTAGCACCAAGGAAATGAGCAGCAATGGGTGCCTAGGGAAGAGTTGGAGACTTGGATCAAGCAATAGCTTGAAGAGCTCACCAAGAACAAGCTTCTCTCTAGATCTAGAAATGAGAGAGAATGGGTTTCTTGTGAGGAAGAGAGCTTTAGATTTGAGGGAGAATAGCTATCTCTTTAGAACTCAATGAATCTCTTAATGGCAGCTCTATTGAAGATAGAAATGACCTAGGTTCGTATTTATAGGAACCCAAAAACATAAGTTAGGTCAATCTCCAACGGAAAGAAATCTGTGAGAATTAGTCGGTCAAAGAACATACACTGACCGACTAGTTCATCAACTAGTCGGTCAGTCACAAAGCATGGACCGACTAAGAGCAGATCTGAGAAGAGATAGAATTTCAGACCTAGAAAACTAGTCGGTCCAAGAACACTGTCTGACCGACTAGTTTCACAACTAGTCGGTCATCCAATGAACGTAGACCGACTAAGAGGCAAAACAACATAGTCTGAAGGCAAGTTGACTTAGTCGGTCCAAGAACAAAAGTTGACCGACTAGATTGTCAACTAGTCGGTCATCAAACGTTCTTAGACCGACTAACGGTAAACAGTAGCTTAGGAGAAATTTGGCATGAACAGAAAATCATAACTAGTCGGTCAAAGAAGCATCACTGACCGACTAGTTCACAAACTAGTCGGTCGGTGAGTCAACGTAGACCGACTAACTGTAAACAGTAAAGAACAAAGATTTAACTGACAGAAACTAGTCGGTCCAAGAACAGTGGCCGACCGACTAGATCTCCATCTAGTCGGTCAGTACTTGTTCTTGTACCAACTAACATGCACAACAAAGGCCGAATCGAAGCGCGACGCTTCGAGGAAGATAGAGTGAACTTGTGCAAGAATCCTAGAGCTACGAAATGAGCGTAATGAAGATAGAAACGTAAGATATACTCAAGGCTTAACATTCTATCAATCGAAACTAAAAGACTATAAATAAAACCTTAATAAACGGTCTTTGAGAGCTTCGATTGAATCTTCATTACTTCCAAAGCGTCGCAAGAGCTTCAACGAAGCTTTAGGCATGAAACTGAGCTTTGAAAAGTGTTGAGATGTCGCTTTGAATGATCACGTGAAATTGGCGACGATCTCCAATACTACGCTCACAAATTGTTAGATCATGAATTATTTATGTTTGCTCATCATCCAAAACCAAATCCGGGGAGTCCAATATTCAACAGGAGAGGATGTTTTAAAAACATGTGGGAAAAACGTGTGGAGTTGTGGTATTGGATGAGGGAGGATAGGTGGGTTGTGATCTCGTGGGCTAGTTTCAAAACTTTAAAGAATTGGTTTAAAAGAAAACAAAAATTTTGATACACTCATATGCAGCCAAAGATAAGTCATACCTTAATACGAAAGACTAAGTCTAAGGAATTGCCTGCTATGACGCTATTCACACCTATATGAATACTATCATTCAGACCACTCCATACGTATATCACGGTCCACACTGAGTACACATACACGACACAAGAGACAATCACTAATATCCTAAAGGTAGCACACTCGTACTGGTCCGCACACTCTACCTATACACATGCACTACGACGACATCACAAACCAATGGGCCCACTACTAACTAGAGATGACATAGGCAACTACAGGCACTGATGTCTACATGAAAGAAAGGAACCGAAACCAAAAGCGAAACGAAACAAGATCGGAAAGAACGAGTTTGGACAAGGCGAGGAAAAGGAGATAACTGATTGGATGGGACTAAGATATTGCCCAAAATAATTAAGTAGATGGAAGAAGGATTACGTGTAAAATATGGTATCATATACTTTATACTTATAAAAAGTAGAAATAGGGAGCAGATGGTAGAAAATATTGCAACTCGGAAAAAGAGTTAGAAAAAGGAAAAAGAGGCGAGTGAGATAGTGATTGTTTTGCAACGAGAAATTAATTTATACAAAAATTCTTTTGAAGTATGAGCACGATGAACGACTGATATATATATATAAATAAATTAAAGTTCTCTTTAGTTTAGAAAATATTCTAAAAGTACGTACGGTAAGGAGTTAAAAATAAATTTCGTAGTTTAGAAAAATGATATATTGAATTTCCGAAATGGTAACAAAGTTTTAATACTAAAATACAATGGATACCGATTCGAAAATAAGTACGAGACCGTAACATAAAATTTTACGACCAAGAAGGTTTCAAAATTTGCGAATGAATTTTAACTCAACCGAAAGTAAGAAATTTAAATATTTAATAAGAGTTTTCAAAAAAGTTAAACTGAGCGAAGAATTTAATAATGAATTTCGAAAATACTTTTAAAGGAAGCAGGATTTACAATGAAGAGATTCGAAGAATTAACGATAATCGTCATGAAGTGACTACGTGAATCGGGGGAAAGGAAAATGATCGTATGATGGATACACCTAGGATATGATTCATGAAAGCTAAGATGGAGCTCTACGGCCGATAACACAAAAGTGTAATGATCAGGAAGACGCTAGAAGTCAGGGGTTGTAGTTATTGAGCCGTCTAAAGATCAGGAGAACTCAGCCCTAAGACTTCCTAATGAGATAGACTGTAATCAGGATCTAATGGGAAGGTTCCTAAGAGAATCAAGGTTACGTTCTGCTGGGCCCGCAGTCAATGGAACCGATCGAACGACTAAAAGAAGGCCCTAGAAATCTAACACGGCCAGAGTCAAGTGAGAGCTACTAAGGTATCCTAAGACGAGGATGACTAAATCTTAACCACTGCGCCTGACTATCAAACCTGGACGTCTACCTAAGTCTTCCTACCATCTAAGACAAGGAAACCTAACTTAGACTTGTACATGGATATTAAATGAATGCGGTACTCTTATCGTTCCGAACTTTTGCATGACTTGCATGGGCCACCCCTAAAAGCTGTCATGCCCCGCTTCCCAAAACGACGGAGGCAAAGCGTGACTAAGGCCCGCTTAGGCCGGAGCTGTGAAGCTCAGACCCAATAAGCGTCTGTAGGGGTACCATCTTAAAATTTTCAGGTTCTTGCATTTATAAAGTTCGAAACAACATAAAGTACAGAAAGGGAGTTGCATTCATTAATATAAAGAGTTAATATCCAGCGAGTACAAAAATCTAAAAAGAGGGAAGCCTAAGCATGGCAACAACTACCGAATGAGAGAAGCTAAAAGTAGTAACCTCTGAACGTCCACGTTAGAAGAGACTTCTAAGTCTGGTCCTCGTCAGGTACGTCCTCCGGGTTGATGTCCTCGGGCTCCACGTACTCCGGTAAGTCTGCCTCGTCCACGAACTCTGGCTCCACACCTGACGTACAGCACCAAAAGAAGGAACTGTACGTCAGGTAAGGTCTACAAAAAGGGTCAGACCAAACTGCAAGTGTATCGACTATTTAACAACGGTTTACTGGTTGATTAGCATGCTGAGGTTATAACAGAGGAACAAAAAGAAAGTAAACACAGCAGGAAAGTAAAACGTGACAAGTAGTAGTCGTAGCGTGTGCTACCAACTACGAGACTAACCTAACAGGTGTCAAGACGAATCGGGACATGTCGGGACAAGACAAGACAAGTGTGACACGAAAGGGTTCACGCCTTACGGTTCGAGGGGGATCAGACCCTCTTACCATGCGCACGCTCAACCCTACCCCAAACCCAAGTATTCAAGACAAGACAAGACAAGACAAGACAAGGGATCACTCGCTCTAGCTTGGCGAGTGCCCTATTGCCCTCTATGTTGTGTATCACAACAAGGGATCACTCAGAGAGTACCCTATTGCCCTCTGGGCTATGTATGAAGACAAGGGATCACTCGGAGAGTACCCTATTACCCTCTGGGCTGTGTACAGTGTTCTAAAAATCGGCCTGGGCGGCCGCCTAGGCGGCGCCTAGGCGCTAGGCGGCCAGTAAACGCTCCGAGTATGGCCTGGGCGGTCAATCTGGGCGTTTTTGGGATTAATCGGCCGCCTAAGCGTTCTGGGCGGTGTCTGGGCGATCTGGGCGGTTCCTAGGCGGTTCCTGGGCGGCGTCTGGGCGTTTTTGGTAAATGGCTTAATTGCACAAGAGTATCTTTTAAATTTTATTTTGTTGCACACAAATACTCTAAAGTAGATAAACTGGATTTGATTTAGTATGTATTAAATATTTGATGTATTTTAAATAATATATATATATATATATATATATATAAACATAAATATAAAAATAAATAAAATAATTAAAAAATGCAAATCCGCCTAGGCCGATTAATCCCCGATTAATGCTCTGGGCGCTAGGCGCTAGCAATCCGAACGCCTAGCGCCTAGCGTTTTTTACAACCTTGGATGTGTATCAAGACAAGGGATCACTCGGAGAGTACCCTATTGCCCTCTGGGCTGTGTATCAAGACAAGGGATCACTCGGAGAGTGCCCTATTGCCCTCTGGGCTGTGCAAGACGGGACGGGACGTGACAAGACAGGAAAGGTTATTCTAGGGTGTCCACACGCACGCACACACAAGATAGTCCTACGATGTCAAAAGTTGTTGTTGTTAGACTCAGACATGGTCGGCAAGTCTGAGCCGTTAAGGGGCGTCCCGGACATTATCATTTCACGTCCGGTTCTCTTTGTTCACAGTCAACAGTTCTAACAAACTAAGGCCTAAGCACGGCCAAAAGTGCAAGGGGATACACTTGCCTGCGGTGGTGAGCGTGTCGTCCGTCCGAAACGTCTCGTCCATGCGTCGCGTCCGCGGTCCATCTGAAACAGTGTCACGGGGACAGTGTCATGTCGCGATTTCCATCAAATCCTATTAAGGTTTGTTTCTAGGTTATCGGGGCTATCCTATTCGTCAACGTCACATTTTTGGTGTTTCGTTCAGCCTAAATCCAAATGAAGTGGGGTGGTCGTTGTAGGTGGCTGGATGGCCGGTGGGCTCGAGTTTTTCTGGAGGTGGCGCAGATCTGTAAAACTACGGCTAGATCTGAGTTCCACGGGGTTTTCGAGGAGATCGAGACGTGGAAAAAGGGTAAGGGGAGTTGGAGATGCTCGGGGAGTCAGAGAGGAGTTGATCGGGGGTGGTGGTCGCCAGAGGGGGTGGCCAGAGCGGCGGCGGCGGCCGTTTTCCGACGATGGGTTCTGTGCACAGTTTTTGGCCAAAAACTTAGGTTTAATGGGGTTTTTGAGAGCTTTTGGGAGGTGGAGATGGAGGAGAAGGAGGAGGAGAAGGTGGTGGCCGGTGGTGGGGGCTTGTTGGCTGCCGGAGGCGAGAGGGTGGTGCAAGAAAATGAAGAAGAAGTGGCGGCCCGGTTCTCATGCGTGAATGGCTAGGGTAGGAAATGGGTTTAGTTTTTTTTAAAAGAGAGAAGTTGCTAAATGCATATGAAAGAGGGTATAATTAGGGATGACTAGGATAGAGAGTGTGAGAGGAGGGGGTGTAGTTTTGTGTGTGGATAGAAGAAGAAATCCCTCATGATACGTATGAGGGATTCTATCTAGATTTGATTAAAATTTGAAATTTCAAAAAGATTAAAGGCTAATCAACGGTTGAAAATTGATTAGGGGATAACTTCCACTACGGGCATCGGAAAAATAATCCGAAAATACCAGGACGATCGTGGAGAAGAAAAGTACGGGGCTACGGTGTCTGATCACGTGTTACACCTACCAAAAAATATCGTAAAATCGGGAACCGTGTATTGGTGCCAAAGACCAAAACGCCCTTCCATTCAAAGCTGTTTTACGAGAAAACGAGCCGTGAGATGACGTTCCCAAAAATTACCATAAATTTCTACACTTCCATACGGTCATAACGACATATCACATCGTATATACCAAAACACAGAAAGAGTCAAATAAAATACGTGCACGAAAGCTACGTGCACGTAGAAAATACGAACGGTCGGAAAGCGGCCGTTACAACCTATCACCATGAGGATTTATCCTTAGCCACAACCTCTCCATACTCTCCCCTTTATAAACCAAGCAATCAAGAAGCATAAAACTTGCGGCCAACATAAGACCCTAGCCCAAAACCTCACGGCCATAGCAAGGGAATATTGCGGCATACCAAAGAAATATTGCGGCCATAACCATAGCAAGGAGATATTACGACATACACCAAGAAGGTTGAGGAGATAGTTTGGATAAAACCCTAACCTAGCATCCTTTGCCTAAAGCCTCATCATCCAAAACACATCCTAGCTGCAACTATCAAAGAGCCCGACTCCATTGCCTCAACCTCAAGCTTCAACTCCTCCTATAGCCACAATATACCCAAGGGCATAACATCTCCAAGTTGAGCAAGCTATCAATTCTCATCATCTACCTATTATCGCAGTACAATCAAGCTTCTAATATCACATTGCCGCAAGCTTCTACCTAGGCCAAAGTGCATCCCAAGCTATCATCTTCTCCAAGCTTCAAAGCTGCAAGATCCACACATCAACAAGTCAAGATGGACCATATCCCTTGCGCACGGTGTAGTCCATAGAAGCCAATGTCCAACATCCTTGCGCAAGTTGCAAACCAAGCAAGAAATCCCCTCATCTCCATTGGCACCTTCACAAAGCTTCATCAATGTGGGAGTTCTCAAGAGCCGCAATTTGAAGATCCAAGACCCCTGACCGCAAGTTGTAGCACCCAAGCACCCAAGGGGGAGCTGTGCGTGCACTGTGGGGTCGAGGGCTGTGCGTGCACTGCGAGGGACTGCACACACTCTGCAGGGTTCAAGCCACACACTGCAGGGTTCAGGCCACACACTGCTGGGTTCAAGCAACACACTGCTACTGCACCATCAAGATAAGGCCGTACTATTCAAAGAGGAGCCAACTGAAAGCGGCAACTTGAGTTGCAGATGAGACGAGACATATACATCTTGCCAGACGAGATATGGCCTGTACCAATTGACAGAGATGACTACGCCTACATACTGAGATTCTATAAACTCTTTTACTATTATTTGTGTGTAGTAGTAATGATCTCTGTAGGGGAAACTTTACCATTTTTGTGTACTTTTGGGGTCTTGTCTGGTATGTGCTAGACAAAGGGACTTGACTAGTTGGGACTAGTCAAGTGAGAGCATATGCTAGTATTAGTTTTGTTGAGCACTTTGGTGAGTGCAGGTACTGAGAGCCAGGCGAGTGTAGAGTCGATGCTCTAGCTACAGGCTGTACTAGGTAACATTTCTAATATAGTATTTCCTTTCGGGTCTGGATGTAGGTCATGGGTGCGAACGAACCAGGGTAAATCTACTATGCATCTGTGATTGCTTATTGGTTACCCTGCATGAGATTATAATTACGTATGCGTTATCGTGGGTTGCGCGAGAATTTTTATAAGCCTATTTACCCCTTCTCCCCTCTAGGCTTAGATCCAGATCCAATAAGTGGTATCAAAGCAGGTTATAGGATCTAGCCTAGATTGACCATGAATTCCATTGATCATGCGTTTGCTGAAGGTTAGTCCAGATCATGGTCCCCTAGATTTAATGGTGCAGATTATGCTTATTGGAAATTCAGAATGAAAATCTACTTAGCAGCTGTTGATTATAATATATGTAATATTGTTGAAAAATTTTATAGTCCTCCCATGATTAAAATCCAATATACTAAAATGTTAAAACCTGAAGATAAATGGGATGCCAATGATAAAAACGATTTTCCTTGAATAATAAAGCCATGAATGCGCTCATTTGTTCTTTAGATAAATCTAAATTCAAATTGTATCTCACATTGTCTAGCTGCGTAGGAAATATGGCATACCCTGGAGGTGACGCTTGAGGGAATGTCAGAGACGAAGGAGTTTAGATTTGCCTTGCCGAGTACAGAGTACGAGGGCTTTCTCATGCTACCATCAGAATCTAATTTAGCGATGTTTGCAAGGTTCATTGATAATGTCTACAAGTCTAGCTCCCTCGGTAATCCATACTCTAGCCTTGAATAGGTAAGGAAAATCTTAAGGACGCTGCCAAGCTCGTTCATGCCTAAAGTCACTGCCATCCAAGAAGCAAAAAATCTATCTTAGATGAGGGTGGTGGAATTGATAGGTAATTTAATGTCCCACAAGCTTGAGCTGCAGAATATAGAGGCTAGAGAGAAACCAGAGGCGAAGGAAAAAGAAGAAAAACCACTAGCTCTTTAAGCTAGAGAAGATGTCGAGGATTACGATGAGGAGATGACACTAATGGTCAGAAATTTCAGGAAATTCATCAAAACTCTTCAAGGAAGAGCATAAATGCAAAACATGTTTAATCGTTTCAATAACTTTAATTCTGCTAAAAATCTTCTGAGCAGACTGCTACTGACCATGTCACATGTTTTATATGCAACATGAAGGGACATTATATGAAGCATTGCGTACAAGAAACAGCTAATGTTGCAGAGAATACAGGAAAAGCCAAGGTGCCAATGTGGGACATGGACATCGAAGCTGAGAATGAGGATGATGAGCATGTAGTTGTGCACTCCTTCATCTGCTTGATGGGAAAACACGATGAGGTAACATCTTCCACTAAGAGTGTTGATCTTCTGAATTTGTGTAAAGTAATGCAAGCTGAACTTGAAAACAAAAAATGTACTATTAATGATATGCAAGATGAAATTAACAGCCTATAATCTACAGTAGTAAAACGTGAATCCATATTAGAATTTTTTAAAAATTCTAACGGCGAAATACAACATGGAAACTACGACATGTTTCATTAAACAAATGAATTGAAAGAGAAACATGTTGCTTGTAATTCTACTATTGCTCTGTTGGAAAAAGAGAACCATAGGTTGCATGAAAAAGCTATTTGTCTTATCTGTCCTTCTTTATTGAATAATGTTAGCATGCTAAAGCAAGATTTAATTAAGCTTGAAACTAAAAAAGATTATGTGATTAAAGAGCTTAATGATAAATTGTGCAGGCTAAATAATGAGCTTAAAATCATGAAAAAGAATGAAGAAGACAATAAGAAAGCTTTTTTAAGTAAATGCACTTTGATTGTCAATGAAAATGCTTTATTAAAATTTAAAGTCACTAGTCTAGAATTGTCATTAAGGAAAATTTCAATTGGTAAACATTCGTTGGATACCATACTTGAAAATCAATTACATGGCAATAATAGACGTGGACTTGGTTTTGGTCTGAAAAATGTTGAAAAGCCTAAGTTTAAGAAAATCCACAATGTGTCTACTATTGCTAAAAATGTTTATGCGAAGTGCTTTACTTGTGATAGTGTTGGTCCTATATCGTATTATTGTAAGTTTAGAAACATGAACATAAAGTTTAAATAAGTGTGTGTTCCTAAAAATTTGATGGCTAACATGAGTGGACCTTGTTAGTTTCCAATGTCACACATAACATCTACCGTGTAGGTAAGATGGAGATTTAGCGATGAGTTTTTGGATTGAACAATTACATTGTATAGCTCCTTAGCCAAATGGCGATGCGAAGGTATATTTTTTCCATTGAAATTAATGCATACCTTCATAGATGTTGCATGCTTGAACTATTTTTTATTTGTGTGCTAGTTTGCTTGATTCTAGCTTGCTTGAGTGATTATTTAAAAAAATTGAAAAAGAAAAAACAAAAAAGGGTGCTTAATGAATATTTTTTCTCTTTGTATCATTCAAGTAGTATTATTGAAGGTCATTCTTATCCTTGTAGAAATCATTGTATTATCGTTATAGCTATATGCGCATGTAATAATTCCTAAGTAGCCATGACATGCTTAATGAATTGAACAACGTGATTTCTACACATACACCTTCACTTCCATGAGTATTGAATATTGTTGCACAATTGGAGAATCTTTTATGAAATTTTGAAAAGTGAATGTAGGTTGTAAATAACTGATAAATCTAAGGGATACGATGTGTATTTGCCATGAATAAAAATTGAGCACAAAAGAATTGAATATGAAACGAGAAAAATGAAAAAAAAAATGAATATTGCTCCGTATGTAAAATGGATACAATTCGTGGCAAGTATACTACCCATGCGTATCCAACATATGCTATATGGGTAATCTTTAGCGTTGGTGTATTTTACTCGTCAAGCAATGCCACCCCCCACATCTAAGAATCCTTATAGGCTATGCTTTTGGGGTGTGGTAACTTGACCTCATTTTTAATAAGGTGGGGAAAATAAATCCAGGTAATATAATGTTTATTGGAAACTGTGGATTGTTGATTTCTATGAGAGTTTCTTCCTTTAGTCTTCAAATAGTTTAATCATCACACTTACACGATGGTGTAGAAGTCTACGTTACCTTTTCATTGAATTTGAAGTGAATATTCTAAGAAAAATGACATGCAAGTGCTAGTTGTGATTTATAGTGCTTTATTTTTGCATGTGACATGAAACTAGACTTCGTGCATACGCTTTTGATGATAACAAAAGGGGGAGAAAATATTGAAGATTCGGATGAAGATCTGGTGGTGCATTAATGCTTATATGTGCTTATATTGAATATATGTTCAAGGGGGAGCATGGAAATAGGGGGAGCATGCCATGCTTATTTGTATCACATTATCACATCATTGCATGCTTGTTTGCTTGTACATCAAGTGTTATATTGTTGCATACATCCTCCTATTATCACACTTCACACACACATGTCACGATGTATTATTTGGAACGTTAGTGGAAATATTATAATCGTTTGTCATCATCAAAAGGGGGAGACTGTTGGCTACAACGTATGTTGGATACAACGATCGATAAATTCATGTTTGATGATAACAAACATGTATGAACGTTCTAATATGTGTGCTAAGTGTTTTAAGGAGTGGCACGCTTGTAAATCATCAAAGTGATGACCAAATCAATTGATGGAGGAAGTGCTATTCACATAGCAAATTGGATGATGAAGAAATGGCTATTCATATATCAACTTGGATTTAGTCAAAGAGATGGTCACTATAGCTACAAGTATTGGACCAAGTCAAATTGGAGAGGATCTCAATCAAATCAATTTAAGATTGATTCATATTCCCATTGCCATTCTAATCAAATTCCAATATGGAAAGATATGGAGTATCTGTTTCAAATCTCCTTTGATTGATTCAAATCAATTAGAGTTCCAATCAAATCTCTCTCAAATCTCATATCCTATTTACTTCCAAATCCTAATCCAATTAGTATTGCAATAAGATCAAATAGAATCCATCCAAATCTCCTAATCCTATCTCCATTAGGATTTCTCATTAGCCACAACCTCTCCACACCCTCTCCTTTATAAACCAAGCAATCAAGAAGCCTAAAACTTGCAGCCAACATAAAACCCTAGCCCAAAAACTCACATCCATAGCAAGGGAATATTGCAGCATACCAAATAAATATTGCGGCCACAACCATAGCAAGGAGATATTGCAGCATACACCAAGAAGGTGGAGGAGATAGTTCAGCCAAAACCCTAACCTAACATCCTTTGCCTAAAGCATCATCATCCTAAACACATCCAAGCCGCAACTATCAAAGAGCCCAACTCCATTGCCTCAACCTCAATCTTCAACTCCTTTTAAAGCCACAATATACCCAAGGGCATACCTTCTCCAAGTTGCATAAGCTATCAATTCTCATCATCTTCCTATTGCAGCATTACAATTAAGCATCCAATATCCCATTGCCATAAGCTTCTACCAAGGCCAAAGTGCATCCCAAGCTATCATCTTCTCCAAGCTTCAAATCCGCAAGATCACCACATCAACATGCCAAGCTTGACCATATCCCTTGCACAAGTTGTAGTCCAAAGAAGCCAATCTCCACACCCTTGCACAAGTTGCAAACCAAGCAAGAAATCCCCACATCTCCATTGGCATTTTCACAAAGCTTCATCAAGGGGGGAGTTCTCAAGGGCAGCAAGTTGAAGATCTAAGACCCTGGTCGCAAGTTGCAGCACCCAACCACCAAAGGGGGAGAGCTACACGCGTACTGCGGGGGGCTACATGTGCACTACGAGGGACTGCATGCGCACTGCATGGTTCAGGCCGCCCATTGCATGGTTCAGGCCACGCACTGCATGGTTCAGGCCGCAAACTGCTACTGCAGCATCAAGATAAGGCCACAATATTTATATAGGAGCCAAGCGAGAGAGACAACTTGAGTTGCAGATGAGACAAGACATCTACATCTTACCAGACGAGAGCACACCCGTGCCGATTGACAGAGACGACTATGCCTACACACTAAGATTCTCTAAACTCTTTTACTATTATTTGTGTGTAGTAGTAACAATCTCTGTAGGGGAAACTTTAACACTTTTGTGTACTTTTGGGGTCTTCTCTGGTGGGTGCTAGACAAAGAGACTTGACTAGTTCGAAATAGTCAAGTAAGAGCATATACTAGGATTAGTTTTGTTGAGCACTTTGGTGAGTGCAGGTACTGAAAGCCAAACAAGTGTAGAGTGGGTGCTATAGCTACAGGCTGTACTAGGTAAAGTTTCTAATATAGTATTTTCTTTCGGGGTGGACGTAGGTCGTGGGTGCGACCGAACCAGGGTAAATCTATTGTGCATTTGTGATTGTTTATTGTTTACCCTGCATGTGATTATAACGGCGTGTAATTTATCGCGGGTTGTGCGAGAATTTTTATAAGCCTATTCACCCTCCCTCTAGGCTTAGATCCAAATACAACAGTAGGTATATTATGTGTGAGCCTCTGCGCTCTGCTTAGGTATGAGTAGGTATGTTAGAGGAAGCATAGTAGCTTATGCTTGCCTATGGTGATCTATGTATATAGGTGGTAATCTGGGTACTATATACATATTTATATGTATGGTTGTAAACATGTACCTGTGTACATGTTTGTGGGTACCTATGCTGTTGCATGTGAATATATGTGTGCGATGATATTGGTGTATATGTGAAGGTACTAGTTGTGCTTGTATTAGATTGTCATGCCATAACTGGCAGTTATGACATGATTGTGTTTCATGTTATATTTCATGTCATAACACTGGTTATGGCATGTGTATGCTTCATGTTATGATTCCTATCATATCATTCGTCATGACCGGTTTATGTTTCATACGTAACATGTGTGTTGACATAAGTTGTATGTGGCATGTAGTGTAACATGATTGTATACGCACATGTGTTGACGTTAGCCCTAGCATGAGTAGACTTGTGCTTCATTATGTGTCTATGTTTGCATGGTGTGAGATGGTAAAGATGTTGTATTGTATAATGTATGGTATTCTATGACTGCAAGTAGTGACATATATATGTGTGTACGAGTTGGCTGTAGCCCATGGGTTATACATGGTTGTATGCCTATGTATATGTATAGATGTGTATACGTAGTAGTGTATTAGTCCTATGTGAAGTACCATGGTTGTGTATGCTTGTGTGTACATATAGTATGTATGTCTATGTCCTTGTGTACATATGAGGTAGGCATGTAATAGTGTGAGTATGAATATGTGTGTAAATGTGTATACATGTATGAGTATTTGTATATGTGTGACTATTTGATATATGTGTAAGTATATGCATATGCGTGTATCTTGCTTTTGTTATAATGTATGTATACATGGGGTAGGGTGACCTTAATGTCTATGTCTGTCCATCCTTAAGTTGGCCCTTAGCCAAGGAAGTCCGAGAACGGACTTTATTTTAAGGTGGATAGGATGTAATACCATGTTTCCATATGTATGGATATTACATACGTATTTTTCGATCGAATTTATACATGTATGGCTTAATGTATTTTTGGTGATTTTTCCTAATTTTCTTAGAATTATTATATTGATGAAACTATTGTTAAATATGTTTAATCATTATTAGATGTATAATGTGTGAAGTATTTAGCTTAATATATAGTATAAAGCATGGCTACTAGTAATAATGAGTGTAATTCTTTTTATTACAAATTAGATATCTTGATTTTTTTAACATGCCACATTAGCCCTTAGGTGTCATATGGCTAAATATCCTTTAATCTCCACATGACACATCACTCATTAGGTGTCACTCTCTAAGCCCTTTTGCATTTCAACATGACACCTAGCATGCACATGTCCCTTTCCTAATTATGCATTGGAATTTGGATTTAAAAAAAGAAAGGAAAAAAAGAAAGGAAAAGAGAAGGGGAGGAAGGAGAAGGATGATGATGGAAAGAGGAGAAAGCTAGGTCAAGGAGGAGGCTTGGCCATGATGTTGGGAGGAGCCATAAAAGGGGCATTCTGGGAACTTTGTGGAGTTTCATGGGTTGCATGGTAGAAGGTAGGAATCCAACTTCTATAATTATGCCATGTTCATGAGTGTTAATTTTTTATATTTATTGCTTCTTGAATTCCTGCAGTCTGATAAAAACTTCCGTCCTTCATATCTACTGCCATGGATTGAACTAAATTCTGTAAAAATTATATTTGTGTAGCTCTTTGAATTCTACCCCATGTTCATGTATAATGTGCAATATGTTCAGTTCAATAATTAGGAGTAAAAATCTCATCTTTACAGTATGCCTGAATTTCATTCAGTCTGGGCACAGTTTGGGAAAATTGATATCACTCATTGCACACACCATAGAAATTAGTGTTCTTAGTCTCATTGTAAAGATAAAAAACTGTTCTACAACTTTTCCCTACTGCTTGTTTTCGAGACTCTAACTGCAAAAGGACTTAAAATAGCAATTGCTACATCCTTCAGAATCTGCCTGAAAAATAGATTCGACGGGTCTCACCAAACAATTCACGATAAATCACCTAGTTTATATTTCTTCATCAAATTATAAATGTGAGTCCGAGACTATCATGTCTACAACTCTTAAGAGAAGAAAAATTGATGTTTAGTACAAATATTTGGAACTTTATGCCTCTGTTTGGGACTATCCTGTTATTTTCAGAGACTGAGTTGCATGAATGCGTTGTTTTGTCTTCAATTATGGATCTGCATACTTGTGGCTTCAATAAATGATTGTTACAATATATAAATTAGCATGTTTCTACATGAATTAAATTAGCATGTTATTACATGATTATATAAAGTAGCATATTGTGGTAGCATGTAACATAATTCACATTTTGTAGCATACTAGCAGATTATTTATTAGCATATCACATTATAATAATGCTATGTTTCATGTGCATACTGGAAATGATGGAATTATGTGCCTGATGTATTGATTGGGATTGATGGAATCATGCGATGTTGAAATGAAATGGATACGATGGTCGTGGTTAATCCCAACATCGATGATGTGAAGAAAGGAATCGAATTGTGAATGCGGTAACTGAGACCGCTAAATAATAAATTGATACAACTATAAAATAGAGAGTGAGGCAGAGTGTTAAATGTCTGGAACGCTCGATCCATTCTAAAATGGTTGAGACTCCAGATATGGGTTTGGGGGAAATGCAGGTAAATTATAGGAGTTAATGAGAATATATGATGTAACATTTCTCACTCACTTGTCACTCTTGTAAGGGGGAGTTGACTAGAGTTAGAGAGGCTGGTGGTGTACTCGTGTTGCACCATTAGGTAATTGATGGTTTTCTCTGTTTGTCCCATGAAAACCCGAGATTTGTCTCACTCCCTGAAGGGAGAGTTACGAGAGGCCCCTCCAGTGCCCGTGTCGCTGGTTGAGGTACCACTTTTCACCCACCCTGGGTGAAGACAGGCTCCTTAGTGTATGACAATTTACCTGGGGTTTTCGAATCACATTATAACTGAAAGGTCTTTGAAGAATAATGTTCAAAAGAAAGTTCCCTTAATTTATTATCTATGGATTGTTCATTTAATTATATGTCTGTTTCCTTTATGAATATCAATTCTGTCGTATCTTCCTTTATGCTCAATACATGTAATATTGCCTGTTTTACGTTATGCAGTTCATTCTTTCAGTACCTACTACCTAGTTTCCAAAACGCTAACCAATTATATGTGCTTGTTTTACTTCTTTCTATATTATTGTCGTGTTTATTTTTCTTTCTGCCATGTCACGTTTACTGTATGCATCATACTATAAATGCCATGCCATGCATAAATTTGTGTAGCTCGTTCATTTTATTATGTTATGCATGAGTAGATGCATTTAAAGGTTGGCATACTAGTGGAAGTTGGCATTTCCTACTGGGTCACGCGTTCACGTGCCCTACCCATTGTTTTTCAGGTGTTGGAGTTGGTGGCAGAAGTGGAGTTTGGAGTCGTTATTAAGGAGCTTGGTTTGTGACTTTGGTGGTGAGGGGAGAGGATGAGAGTTTTGTACCTTTGGGATTTTGTTGTTTTTGGGTAAGTTGTATAAGAGGTTGTATAAGAGATATAAGCAATATATTAGTGGATTTAATAAAGGATTGTGGACCTTGACTGTCTCTTGGATGTTCTCTTTGAGTTCCTTTATTGTTGTTTTGGCATTGGTTGTTATGTTGAAACATTACAGGTACTACCCCAGCAGTGCGCAGTGACCTGCTAACTTTTCTATTTCTTTTCTTCTTTATATTTGTAACAGTCGCTGCTCTGGAAGAACCTGGGACGGATTCGTACTTTTTGGGTAACCTGGGGAGTGTGGCGTTACAGAAGTGGAGACAAATGAATCAGGCTCAACAGATATAGGCTCAGTAGCAGACACAGGAACGACAGATACATGAATACCCTCAGAAGTGGGTTGTGTACAAGATGATGTAGGTGCCACAATCTATAGATTATTGCTTAGTAGCACACACGAATGAACAACTTTTATGGCAACGTTGTTTTGGACATGTTCCGTTTAAACATCTTTAAAAATTTTCTAAGCATGATTTAGTTAAAGGATTTCCAAAAATCTCTTTTAATAAGAAAAGGTTTTGTAATTCTTGTCAACGTGGCAAACTCCGTAATCATCATTTAAACTTAAAGTTGGTATTACTTCTAAGAGGCCCCTAGAAATTCTCCACTTAGATTTATTTGGGCCTACTAGAGTTGCATCTTTAGGTAATACACATTATGGATTAGTCACTGTTGATGATTTTTCTATATTTACTTGGGTATATTTTTTATCTAATAAAAATGAATATTTTGAAGGATTTACCAAATCTTCGAAGAAAACTCAAAATATCTTAGGAACCACCATTTTTACTATTTGTAGTGATCATGGAGGGAATTTTGAGAATGATCTTTTCTCTAAGTTTTGTGATTAACACGGAATAACTCACAAATTTTCTTTTCCTCGTGCACCACTATAAAATGGTGTTGTTGAGAGAGAATATGACTCTTATTGTGTGTGCACGCACAATGCTTCGTGATAGTCATCTTAGACTTCAATTTTGGCCAGTGGAGGTGCACACAGCATGTTATGTGCTTAATAGGATCATAGTAAGGCCACATACGAACAAAATTTGTTTTGAACTATTTTATGATGAAAAGCCTCAAGTAAAATATTTTCGGGTTTTTGGTTCAAAATGTTTCATTAAGAACACATATGATAATCTTGATAAATTTGATCCAAGATCTGATGAAATTATTTTTGTTGGATATTCCACACGTAGCAAAGCCTACTGGATATACGAAATACTTCAATGGTTGAGATATCACTTCACGTTTCTTTTAATGAAGATTTTGATTTGCCTCATATTGATGATGATAGTTTAGACGTTTTATTTGATTATATTAATAATGTTAAAATTGATGATGTTTTGAGACTAACAATGCTAATAAGATGTTGAGATTGTTCTTAATGGTCCAGGTGTTCCCAAATCCTATCCAACAGTTCGTGACCACCCACATGACCAAATTATTGGAGATATTATAGTGGGTGTCTGGACAAGGTCAAGTTTGATGAATTTTCTCATTGCGAATTTGTCTCCATTATTGAGCCAAAGAACATCCAAGAAGCATGTGAAAATAGCTCTTGGATCGTGGCAATGGAAGAGGAACTCATTCAATTCGAAAGGGACGATGTTTTGGAGCTAGTCCATATACCAAGTGGATCTTCACGAACAAGACGAATGAAAAAAAGTCGTCACATGAAACAAAGCAAGGTTAGTAGCTCAAGGCTACCAATAAGAAGAAGGTATTGATTTTGAAGAATCTTTTGCTCCGGTAGCTAGATTATAAGTTATTAGATTGTTATTATCTTTTGCATCTCATACAAATTTTAAATTATTTCAAATGGACGTTAAAAGTGTATTTTTAAATGGTATTGTTAATGAAGAAGTTTATGTTTCTCAACCTCTCGGATTTATTCATGAATTTCAAAACTTAAGAAACATTTATATGGGTTGAGACAAGCTCCTAGAGCTTGGTATGATCGCCTTAAGAACTTTCTTTTGGATTTGGGATTTAAAATGGGAGAAGTTGATTCTACACTCTTTACTAACTACTATGAAAATTACATTCTTCGCATTCAAGTTTATGTAGATGATATTATTTTTGGATCTACTAACTATGATCTTTGCTAAGAATGTTCTAAGTCGATGAAGGATCAATTTGAGATGTGCTACAAGAGTGAGCTCAACTATTTTCTAGGACTCCAAATTCGGCAATTGAAGGATGTCATCTTCATACATCAAACCAAGTATACTTGGGATCTAATCAAGCGATTTGGGATTGGATCGTCTTATAACAAAAGAACTCCCATGAGTATAACTACTCATCTACACAAGGATGAAAAAGAGAAACACGTAGACATTCGTCTATATCGAGGTATAATTGGTAGCTTACTTTATTTAACTACAACTATGACCGATATCATGTTTTCTGTTTGTTTATGTGCTAGATATGAATCACAACCTAAGGAATCACATTTGATTGCGGTTAAACGAATATTTAGTTACATCAATCAAACCCTAGATTATGTATTACTTTATCATAAATCTATCACATATGAGTTAATCTCATACAGTGATGCTGATTTTGCTGGATACAAATCTGATAGGAAGAGTACTAGTAGCACTAGCCATTTTCTAGGAAATTCTCTTGTCTCTTGGTTTTCTAAAAAGCAAAATTTCGTATCATTGTCCACGACCGATGCTTAATATATTACCACGGGTCTTGCATGTGCACAAGTTCTTTGGATGAGACACACTCTTAAAGACTATGGTATTAATTGTGATACTTGCCCTAACATGGTTGATAACCAAAGTGTAATTTGTCTCTCCAAAAATCCGATACATCACTCATGTACCAAACACATAGATGTAAGACATCATTTCATAAATGATCATATGGTTAAGAAGGACACCATTCTATAATACATTGAAACCCAAAAACAAAATGCCGATATCTTCACAAATCCTCTTAAAGAAGAGTATTTTTTGAGGCTCCGTGGAGAATTGGCAATTACGGGTGAATTTGAAATCTAGGACTTCATTTTCATATGTTATACCATGTTTTGTGCTCATATGATCAATTTCATCTCTTATATCCAATGTGTTTATTTTTCACATTATGTTTTCAATGAGATATCTTGAAGAATTTGATGAATTTATGATTATGTTGATATCATTAATATGTGTATTAGTTTATATAACTATGAATGTTATTTGATGTGATTATAGAGTATAGTGTATATGTCTAAGGGTGAGAGTACTCATTTTCTCATTTTAGCCTCATTCCTAGTATTGAGAATCCGGACATGCGCATGTGTTTCCTTCAACAGAAGCCTGCCCATACTCTATGCTGTAGTCTTCATATCACATCTTTATGTTAGGCGAATGATGTTCATTTTACATGCCTGCCTTCCTCGTAAGCACATCTTGTGATGTTCATTATCAAAACATGAACCTGAGCTGCTTCTTCGTAAGCACAAACAACCCCATACTTCATCTGCACAACACCAAGTTTAACCCCAAGCTCAACCTGGACCCCATGTTGAACTTCAGGTCGAACCTATTCCTCAAGATGAATCTCAAGCCAATCCTGAACTTGCTCATTCATCCTCAGTTCAGCTTCTATCCTAACTTGTCGTGACTACAAGTGTATAGGAAAATATAATGCAATTATTATTGTCAAAAATTTAAAGGAGCGTTTCATTATGTATTCATCTTTTCAGGCTGAAAATCTATCTCAACTTTTGTCTACGAACAAGCTTGTCGATCTCTTTTGCTACTCTCCTGCTGACTCTCCTAAGCCATTCCCCATGCTTGTTAAACTCTTTTATGCTAACCGCAGTCGTATTGAGAATAACAAATCTGGGATTCTTGATATCGTGGTTCAGGGGACGTCGATCAAGCTAGACCACGTGATTTTAGGATCCATCCTTGGCATTCCCTCTCTGGGTCTCTACCTGCTGACATTTCCATCTCCAGAGTTTTGAGCTTGATTAAAATGTCCTCCTAGACATGTTTAGGTACATTCCTCCTATTCTCACCTCTGGGGTGAAGACTTACATGTTTTTCAAACGTGGATGGGCAATCCAACGCGTTGTAAAATCCAACATCCTTCCCAAATTAGGATCTTCAGATCAGCCTTCCCGTGACATCCTGAAGTAGGTAGTGTAGAAGATGGTGCAGGTTCCCCAATCTATAGATTATTGCTTAGTAGAACCCACGAATGAACAACTTTTATGGCATCGTCGTTTTGGACATGTTCATTTTAAACATCTTTATAAATTGTCTAAGCATGATTTTGTTAAAGGATTTCCAAAAATCTCTTTTAATAAGAAAAGTTTTTGTGATTCTTGTCAACATGGCAAACTCTATAAATCGTCATTTAAACTTAAAGATTGCATTACTTCTAAGAGGCCCCTAGAACATCTCCACTTAGATTTATTTGGGCCTACTAAATTTCCATCTTTTGGTAATCCACATTAGGGATTAGTCACTGTTGATGATTTTTCTTGATTTACTTGGGTATATTTTCTATCTAATAAAAATGAAGCCTTTGAAGAATTTATTAAGTTTGCAAAGAAAACTCAAAATCTCTTATGAACCACCATTATAACTAATCGTAGTGATCATGGAGGGGAATTTAAGAATGAGCTTTTCTCTAAGTTTTGTGATGAACACGGAATAATTCACAATTTTGCTTTTCCACGTGTACCACCACAAAATGGTGTTGTTGAGAGATAGAATAGGTCTCTTATTGATTATGCATGCACAATGCTCCATGATAGTAATCTTGGACTTCAATTTTGGGCGGAGGAGGTGCACACGACATGTTATGTGCTCAATAGGATCCTAGAGAGTCCTCGTACGAACAAAACTTGTTTTGAACTATTTTATGATAAAAGTCTCAATTAAAATAATTTCAAGTTTTTGGTTCAAAATGTTTTATTAAGAACGTGTATGGTAATCTTGATAAATTTGATCCAAGATCCGACGAAATGATTTTTGTTGGATATTCCACACGTAGCAAAGCCTACCAGATATACAACAAAAACACTTCAACGGTTGAGGAATCGCTTCATGTTTCTTTCAATGAAGATTTTTATTTGCCTTATATTAATGATGATAGTTTATATGTTTTGTGATTCTATTAATAATGTTAAAATTGATGAAGTTATTGAGACTAACAATGCTAATGAAGATGTCGAGCTTGTTCCTAGTGATACAGGTGTTCCCAAAGCTTTCCAACTGTTCGTGACCACCCACATGACCAAACTATTAGAGATATTGGAGTGGGTGTGTAGACAAGGTCAAGGTTGAATGCATTCTCCCTTTGCACCTTTGTCTCCACCATTGAGCCAAAGAACATCCAAGAAGCATGTGAACGTAGCTCTTAGATCGTGACAATGGAAGAGGAACTCATTCAATTTGCAAGGAATGAAGTTTTGGAGCTAGTCCATCTACAAACTGGACATCAAGTCAGTGGGACAAAGTGGATCTTCAAGAACATGACGGACAAGAACGAAGTCGTCACAAGGAACAAAGCAAGGTTAGTAGCTCAAGGCTACTTGCAAGATGAACATATTGATTTCAAAGAATCTTTTGCTCGGGTAGATAGCTTAGAAGCTATTAAATTGCTATTATCTTTTTCATCTCATAAGAATTTTAAATTATTTCACATGGATGTTAAAAGTACATTTTAAATGGTATTGTTAATGAAGAAGTTTATGTTTCTCAACCTCTCGGATTTATTCATGAATTTCAAAACTTAAGAAACATTTATATGGGTTGAGACAAGCTCCTAGAGCTTGGTATGATCGCCTTAAGTACTTTCTTTTGGATTTGGGATTTAAAATGGGAGAAGTTGATTCTATACTTTTTACTAAAAACTATGAAAATGACATTCTTCTCATTCAAGTTTAAGTAGATGATATTATTTTTTGATCTACTAACTATGATCTTTACCAAAAAATTTCTAAGTCTATGAAGGATGAATTTGAGATTAGCCACATAGGTAAGCTCAACTATTTTTTAAGACTTCAAATTTGGGAATTGAAGGATAGCATCTTTATACATCGAACCAAGTATGACGGGGAGTTAATCAAGCTATTCGGGAAGGAATGGTATTCTAGTAAACGAACTCCCATGAGTACAACTACTCATCTATACAATGTTGAAAAAAGGAAAAAAGTATACATTCACAGTGAGTATAACGAATCTGGGATTATTGATACCGTAGTTCAGCGGACGTCGATCATGCTAGACCCCATGCTTTTAGGATCCATCCTTGGAGTTCCTTCTTCTGGGTCTCTACCTGCTGACATTTCCATCTTCGAAGTTTTTGAGCTTGATCAAAATGTCCTCCTAAACATATTTAGGTCCATTCTCCTATTCTCACCTCTTGGGTGAAGACTTCCATGTTTTCCAAACGTGGGTGGGCAGTACACCACGTTGTGAAATCCAACATCCTTCCCAAATCAGGATCTTCAGATCAGCCTTCCATGACATCCTAAAGTGCATGTATGCCATCTTTTCTGGCATGTATGTAAACTAATCTGGTATCATACTTGATAGGATGGACCATGTTAAGATCAATCCTACCATATCTCACCTCCCATACAGCTGCATTTTGACCAATGTGTTTAAGCATTTCAAGATTGATCTTGCCCCTTATGAGTCTATTCCTTTGGGTCTCATCTCGGATGAGTATGCTAAGCTGAAGTCCCTCTCACTGTGCGCACGCTCAACCCTACCCCAAACCCCAGAACTCAGGACAGGAAGCACGGAGATCACTTTCGCAAGGAAAGCACCTGAAACGCCCGTAGGCTTTTTGTATCACGGAGATCACTTCCGCTCGGGAAGCATCTGAAACGCCCGCAGGCTTTTTTTTGTAACACGGAGATCACTCCCGTAAGGAGAGCATCTGAAACGCCCGCAGGCTTTTTGTAACACGGAGATCATTCCCGCAAGGAGAGCATCTGAAACGCCCAAAGGCTTTTTGTAACACGGAGATCACTCCCGCAAGGAGAGCATCTGAAACGCCCGAAGGCTTTTGTAACAAAGTGACAAGACACGACCAGTGTGGATAACAGTGACAAGACACGACCAGTGTATGGGAGAGTTATTCTAGGGTGTCCACACACACGCACACACATGATAGCCCTACAGCATCAAAGTTGTTGTTGTCAGGCTCAGACTTCGTCGTCAAGTCTGAGTCGTCAGGGGCGTCCCGGACGCTATCATTTCACGTCCGGTTCTATACATTCACAGTCTAACAGTTCTAGCAATCTAAGACCAAAGCACGGTCAAAAACGCAAGTGGGTACACTTGCCTGAAATGACGAGTGTGTCGTCCTCTCGAAGCGTCTCATCCAAGCGTCTCGCCCAAGCGTCTTGTCCAAGCGTCTCGTCCGCAGAAGTCCGTCTGAAATATCGCCATGGTGACGATGTCAGGTCTCAAATTCATCAAACCCTATTAGGTTTCGTTTCTAGGTTTTCGGGACTATCCTATTCGTCAATAGTCACTTTTTGATGTTTCAGCCTAATCGACGATCTATCATATGTGCACAGTCAACAAAGTCCGTTCGTCGATTTTCTAAATTCGTACAACGTTTTACAGGTGCTGGAAAATAAATTTAGTTCAAGTTGACGGTTTTTAGTTTAGGGTTCAGTCAGCTATTGTGGGGGTTTCTACGAGTTTCGGGAACCAACCTAAACTGGAGTTTGTCGTAGAATGGATGTCGTGTCTGATCGGAGAACTCCTCAGCTTCAGATCTGATCCTTGCATGATTCTCCAAAAGCTGGAACTTGCGACGAAGACCTACGACGTGTCGCAACGTCGTAGACGGCAAATCCGCTAAGTAGCACGTCCAAGTGGGGCCCACAGCAGTGCTAGGGGTCAATGGGGGACCCACAACACCTCTGGAGGACTTGGGGGGCCCACCACAGGAGTTGGTGTGGAAGAATCCATGTTGCGACGAACGGCCGTCGGTCGGACACTAGCCGCTGCGGTGGCTTGGCTCGGTCAGACACTGCGGACGGCGAGAGCAGCGCAGCGGGGTCGGTCACAGCGGTGGTGTGAGGGAAATCCTCGGTCAGTGCGGTGGGGCGGGTCGGTCCTGCGCTTGGCGGGGCTTGCAACGTTGCAAGCGCTGCAACGTGCGGAGCGGTGCGGAGGATCTCTCGGTCGGTGCGGGCGGGGCTTCCGGTCGGGTGCTTGCGGGTGCGGGTTGCAACGCTGAGCGGAGAAGACGGATTTAGGGTGTTCGGGACGACTAAAGAATAAGAGTGGAGAAGACGGATTTAAATTTCTACGTCGAGAGACGAAACTAAAAATAGAAACGTCTCGCTTCAAAACAGAAAGTCGCGACGTTACATCAAATAAGTTAGTATCGCGGAAGAACGACTCGAGATATGTCGTTCCAAAGTTGTTAGACAATCTAATACTTCCAGAGACGGTCACGACGACATATCACACAAAAACGTTCAAAAACAATTAAAGTCTAAAATAATCACGTGCACGATCAAAAGCACGTGCACGAAGAAGGTACGATAGAAACAGACCGTTACATTCTACCCACCTTAGAAATGATTCCGCCCTCGGAATCACTCACACTAGTAATAATTACCCATATAACCTTATACCCGCGACTATCATATCTACTCAAAAAGATTTCTAATCCTGTAACTTCGAACAACGTTCCTCAATAATCCCTCATAATCCATCTTTCCACTGGCAAAGCCATGATTAAACTCTTCTCCTAATACTTAACTATAGACACATCACTACTATTCCAATTTCCAACTCCAAGTTCTCATAAAAATAATAATCATCTTCTGATATCGTACCACTCCACTAAACATCATCATCGCTCATTAATATCTTTTAAATTTCTCAATCTCCTACCAATGTTAATCAATCTCCAAGAAAAATGAGATTCTAGTCAACTACCAATCCAAGGCAAAAACTTTGTCTATCTTATAATACCTTCACAAATCAACAATCGCTGTGTCTTCAATACATTCTTGTCATATCTTCCCATAATTTATCCACCAAATAATTTTGATCTAACAGAATTACATCTCATCCTACTCACTATAACTAATCCCAACTAAACTTAAGTCTGACTGCCTAATCATCCATTTATCTCCACGCGTCGTGTTTCTCCAATGTCTTCTCACGTCAACTCAACAATCAAGTCTCGATGCTATTAAAAGCTCTACTCCATCTCATGATCACCCTAACTCATACTATTCTCCGCAGTTACTCCTATCTTCTACCCGTCTAAGCCTCAAGTCTGATGAGTTCTCATCTCCTCGCATATAATTTCATTCGACCAGAATTTCCCATTGAGTCCGCCACACTCCGGTTTTATAAACAAGTCTTTGGACAGTCCATTCTTTTCATCCTAAAGATATTCTAATCCATCATCCTTGTGTTTCCAAAATCAATTAATCATTTCCATAATAAAACTCATCTCACTCCAAGCCTATCTGCAAACAAAATCCTATAACGATAATAGCTAGGCCCAATTAATATAACAACCATAAACACGAAAATTTTGTTTAAGGGAGAAAGAAGAGAAGAGAAAGAGAGACTTAAGGCCAAAGAAATATTTTAAAACATTTGGAAAAAAACGTGTGGTGTTGCGGTAATGGATGAGGGAGGTTAAGTGATTTGTGATCCTGTGAGCTAGTTTGAAAACTTTAAAGATTTGGTTTAAAGAAAACAAAGTTTTGATACAGCCACATACAACCAAGATAAACCATTCATTAAAACTAAAACTAAGTCTAAGGATCTGCCTGCAATGACACCATTCATATAAGTATGAATACCGTCATCCAGACAACTTCCAACATACCATGATTAACACTGAGCACACATTCAAGACACAAAAGGCAATCATCGGAATCCTAAAGAACACACATTCATACGGGTCTACGCACTCTACCTAAACTCATGCACCACGACAACATCAACTACCAAAGGGCCTACTCCTAAACCGGAGACCACATTGACAACTACAAGGACTAATGCCTAGACAACCTAAAGAAAACAGAAGCCAGGAGTGTAATGAAATGAATCGGAAGGAACGAATTCAAACAAGACGAGATAAGGAGGTAGTTGGTTGGGTGTGACGAAAATATTTCTCAAAATAATTAGATAGATGAAGGAGATTTACGGGTAAAATATGATATCGTATACTTTATACTTTTATAAAAATAAGTGGGGAAAAGGAGCAGATAGTAAGATTATTACGATTTGGAAAAAAAAGTTAGATGAAGGAATAAAAGTAGGATAATGTAGCGATTGTTTTGCAAATGAAAATAAATTTAAACAAAGGTTCTTGAAGTATGAGCACGATGAACATAGAGATGTTTATATGTAAAGAAATTTAAAAATCCCCCTTTGTTTTAGAAAAAAATATTCTAAAGTACGTACGTAAATGGTTAAAAATAAATTTCGTAGGTTAGAAAAATGATATATTGAATTCCCGTAATGGTAACAAAGTTTTAAAACTAAAATACGATGGATACTGATTCGAAAATAAGTACGAGGCCGTGACTTAAAACTTTTCCGACCGAAAGGTTTCAAAATTTGCGAAAGAATTTTAACTCAACCGAAAGTAAGAAATTTTAAATAATCAATAACAGTTTTTAAAGAAGTCAAATTGGGCGGAGAATTTAATAATGAATTTCGAAAATACTTTTAAAGGAAGCAGGTTTTGGGAAGGAGAAAATTCGAAAATAAGTACAAGATAGTAGAAATAAATTGTGTAGTTTATAAAAGTAATATATATATTTTGGAAACAAGGCAAATAATGCGAGATATTGACTTAAAACATTTACGTCCAAGAAAGCTCCAAGTCAATTAAAAGTTTTAACTCGATCCAAAACAACAAATTTTAAATATATAATATAGGGGTTTTCAAAGAAATCAAGCTAGAGCGAAAACTTAATAAGGAAAGTCGAAAATAATTTTAGAGGAGGTAGAATTGGTCAAGGTAGGGATTCGAAGGATCGATGATGATCGTCAGTAAACGATCACGAGAACCGAGAGAAAGGAAAAATGATCGCATGAAGATCACGCGTAAGAAATGAATCGTGAAGAGCTACGATGGGACTCTATGGTCGATAGCACAAAATTTGCAAGGATCAGAGGGATGCTAGAGGATAATGGTTCTAATCATCGGGTCGTCTAAAGATTAGGATAACTCAGCTCAAAGGCTTCCTATGAGCTAGACTATACCCAGGATCTAAAGAGAAAGTTCCTAAGAGAAACAAGGTTACGTTCTGCTAGGTCCGAAGTCGATGGAGCTGGGCGAGCGACTAGACTAAAAGAAGGACTCTAGAAATCTAATTTGGTCAGATCCAAGTAAGGGCTACTAAGGTATTCTGGGATAAGGATGACTAAATCTTAACTAAGGCGCCGGACTATCAAATTGGGACGCCTACCTAAGTCTTCGTACCATCTAAGACTGGGAAAAACCTAATTTAGACTTGTACATGGATATTAATTGAATGCGGTACTCCTATTGTTCCGAACTTTTGCAGGACCTGCATGGGCCACCACTAAAACCTGTCACGCCCCGCTTCCCAAAATGGACGGAAGCGAAACGTGACGAGGCCCGCTTAGGCCAGAGCTTTAGAAGCTCGAACCCAATAAGCGTCTGTAGAGGTACCATTTTAAAAGATTTTCAGGTTCTTGCATTTTTATAGTTCGAAACAACAAAAGTACGGAAAAGATATTGCATTCATTAAATTAGAGATATGATATCCAACAAGTACAAAGTCTAAAAGAAGCCTAAGCATGGCAACAAAAGTTTAAAGACAAACCGAAAAGTAGTAACCTCTGAAAGTGACGACTAAAAATGACCGCTAGGTCTGGTCCTCGTCAGGTACGTACTCTGATGACGACGTCCTCGGCTCCACATACTCCAGTGAGTCTGCCTCGTCCACGAACTCTGGCTCAACACCTGACGTACAGCACCAAAGAAGGAACTGTACGTCAATTAAGGTCTACAAAAAGGGTTAGACCAAACTGCAAGTGTACCGGACTTTAAACAACAGTTTACTGGTTGATTAGCATACTGAGGTTCTATTGCACAACAGTTTACTGGTTGATTAGCATGATGTGGTTATAACAGAGTAACACAACAGGAAGTAACGCGGCAGGAAAGAAAAACGGGACAAGTAGTAGTCGTAGCGTGTGCTACCAACTACGTGACTAACCTAAAGGTGTCAGGACAAGACGGAACTAGACAAGACAAGACAGGACATGACACAACTGACAGGACTAGTAAAACACGAAGGGTTCACGCCTTACAATTCGAGGGGGATCAGACCCTCTCACAGTGCGCACGCTCAACCCTACCCCAAACCCCAGAACTCAGGACAGGAAGCACGGAGATCACTTTCACAAGGAAAGCACCTGAAACGCCCGTAGGCTTTTTGTATCACGGAGATCACTTCCGCTCGGGAAGCATCTGAAACGCCCGCAGGCTTTTTTTTGTAACACGGAGATCACTCCCGCAAGGAGAGCATCTGAAACGCCCGCAGGCTTTTTGTAACACGAAGATCACTCCCGCAAGGAGAGCATCTGAAACGCTCGAAGGCTTTTTGTAACATGGAGATCACTCCCGCAAGGAGAGCATCTGAAACACCCGAAGGCTTTTGTAACACAGTGACAAGACACGACCAGTGTGGATAACAGTGACAAGACACGACCAGTGTACGTGAGAGTTATTCTAGGGTGTCCACACACACGCACACACATGATAGCCCTACAACATCAAAGTTGTTGTTGTCAGGCTCAGACTTCGTCGTCAAGTCTGAGTCGTCAGGGGCGTCCCTGACGCTATCATTTCACGTCTGGTTCTATACATTCACAGTCTAACAGTTCTAGCAATCTAAAACCAAAGCACGGTCAAAAACGCAAGTGGGTACACTTGCCTGAAATGGCGAGTGTGTCGTCCTCTCGAAGCGTCTCATCCAAGCGTTTCGCCCAAGCGTCTTGTCCAAGTGTCTCGTCCACAGAAGTCCGTCTGAAATATCGCCACGGCGACGATGTCAGGTCTCAAATTCATCAAACCCTATTAGGTTTCGTTTCTAGGTTTTCGGGACTATCCTATTCGTCAATAGTCACTTTTTGATGTTTCAGCCTAATCGACGATCTATCCTATGTGCACAGTCAACAAAGTTCGTTCGTCGATTTTCTAAATTCGTACAACGTTTTACAGGTGCTGGAAAATAAATTTAGTTCAAGTTGACGGTTTTTAGTTTATGGTTCAGTCAGCTATTGTGGGGGTTTCTACGAGTTTCGGGAACCAACCTGAACCGGAGTTTGTCGTAGAATGGATGTCGTGTCTGATCGGAGAACTCCTCAGCTTCAGATCTGATCCTTGCACGATTCTCCAAAAGCTGGAACTTGCGACGAAGGCCTACGACGTGTCGCAACGTCGTAGACGGCAAATCCGCGAAGTAGCACGTCCAAGTGGGGCCCACAGCAGTGCGAGGGGTCAATGGGGGACCCACAACACCTCTGGAGGACTTGGGGGGCCCACCACAGGAGTTGGTGTGGAAGAATCCAAGTTGCGACGAACGACCGTCGGTCGGACACTAGCCGCTGCGGGGGCTTGGCTCGGTCAGACACTGCAGACGGCAAGAGCAGCGCAGCGGGGTCGGTCACAGCGGCGGTGCGAGGGAAATCCTCGGTCAGTGCGGTGGGGCATGTCGGTCGTGCGCTTGGCGAGGCTTGCAACGTTGCAAGCGCTGCAACGTGCGGAGCGGGGCGGAGGATCTCTCGGTCGGTGCGGGCGGGGCTTCCGGTCGGGCGCTTGCGGGTGCGGGTTGCAACGCTGAGCGGTTTGCAACGAGCGGAGCGGAGTGCGGGGTGCGGGATCGGGCGTCGGTCAGACCGAGCGGCGCTCTCGGTCGTAGCGGTCGGCTGCAGGGGCGTTGCAACGCTGCAAGTTGCAACGAGCGGAGCGGGCTTCGGTGCGGGCGACCTCTCGGACAGACCGAGAGAACGGGGCTGAGATCGTCGGTCGTGCGGGGAGCTGCTGTTGCAATGTTGCGACGAAGCTTTTGGGAGAGGAAACGGTGGCTAGGGTTTGTGTGGCTGCGGAAATAAGCTTTCCTAGGGTTAATATAAATAGTAATGAGGGTTAGGACTAGGTCTAGGGTTTAGGGGATGAATAAAAATAATTTAAAAAGTTTATTTAAGAATAAAACCCTCTCCTCTCCCTCACACAAAAAGTGTGCCGCCAAAATAGCTATAATTTTGGTCAAAAATTATTTAAAGTGTTAGTTTTAAATAGGAATTTTATTGTAATTTAATTACTTATAAAAGTAGGTTTTAAATTTATTTAAAGCTTTCTCAAAAATGGAAAATAGGTCAAATTACATCCAAAAATTGTAAAATAATTTTAGGGTGTTCGGGACGACTAAAGAATAAGAGTGGAGAAGACGGATTTAAATTTCGACGTCGAGAGACGAAACTAAAATTAGAAACGTCTCGCATCAAAACAGAAAGTCGCGACGTTACATCAAATAAGTTAGTATCGCGGAAGAACGACTCGAGATATGTCGTTCCAAAGTTGTTACACAATCTAATACTTCCAGAGACGGTCACGACGACATATCACACAAAAACTTTCAAAAACAATTAAAGTCTAAAATAATCATGTGCACGATCAAAAGCACGTGCACGAAGAAGGTACGATAGAAACAGACCGTTACACAGATGGATCAACTCGAAGGTGGAGACGGTGCCAGGCTCAGGCTTGCAGAATATGGTCGTGGCTAAGTGGCACTGAGCAAAGCAGAGGCACAGATGAATGATAGAAAAAGATTTCGATCGGTTGGTGTTAAAATGGGTAGGCCAGCTATCTGTGCCCAGAAGCTATCAGGATTGAAGGTAGATGTATCTGTGCCCTGTGCATAGGCCAAATCAGGATCAGGGATAAAAGGCCAGCTAAAGAAGGCTCGAATCAAGTCATAGGATACATCTATGTCACGGTCTAATATCCTAAACATGATGCCCTGAGTAGTTATAAAGATAGAACTCAAGGCCTCTAAGGTGAGATGGACGTTGGTTCTTGCCATCATCGATAAGAAATCCCATCAATCGATGGCTTGGTATAGCCTACGCCCACATTATAATAACCATAAGCTCTCTAGAGCGGTGATATCTACAAACCTAGTGGGGATGATAGGGCGCCTCGATATGGTCTCAAATTTTTGATGATGTACGTCATCTTTAAACACAATGACATATGTGTTCAAGGTGCCCTGAGATGGTTGGGATGGAGGTGTGGGTGTAGGTGTTGGCTCACTCATGGGTGGAAGTGCGAGTGCAAGTGGGGTTGGAGATGGAGGTGGATATGGTGAGGACTCGTGAGGGGGTAGAGATGGAGTGTGTATACATTCACATGTCCGTCGAGAAGAAGAAGCACCGATATCACCAGTCTTTCGCTTCTTCGTCGGGGGTTCCCCCGTGTCCTAGGCGGCATCATAAATAATATGTTCGAATGAAATTGAATCATGGAATAGGGCACATACCGTAAAGAGTAAAGAAACGAGGGTACCAATCTATCCGTGAAACATGTGATCGTTCGGAAGAGATACTCGTGTGATGCCCAAAGAGCGATTCCTTTTCCCCCAAGCTTTCCTCAAAGTAATCCAAGCTCAAATGATGTCTCCCTAGTGTTAGTTCTTGGTGTTGGGAATTGGGCGGTCCCTTAGGGCATAAAAACTCTAGTCCCGTCCTAAGTCGGACGGAACATAGACAGGAAAATCAAAAGCAGCGGAAGAAAAACAGTTAATCTTAATTAACATGCAAGTTAAAACATTTTTAACTTGGCCCTAAGGTCCAAGACCCTATGTCAAGATCTATGCCGACTTGGGATGGGTCTGACCATCCCAAGAAGGATCTAGCCTACTGCGATTAAACTAAACTAATGCTAATAAAATACTTTAACCACATACCCGGAATCTCAGCCCTGGAGCAGGCGAGATGTTCCGCACCGTCTTCCGAGCTGCTCCCGTCCCACGCCGAGCCGCTCCTTTGAACCGCTCCCCGAACCGCTCCTCGAACCGCTCCGCATCCCGAGGCGATCAATCCCCGTGCCGCCGAGCCAACCAACCGCCGAAGAAAGTTTCACGCGAGTGAAACCTCCGCCAAGATTTCAGATCCAGGATCCGAACTCCTTTGTGGCTTTGCTAGAGCCCGCAGGAGTAAGGCAGAATTTTAGGGAGATAGAGAAATATTAATTTAAGCTTAGATCCGAGCGTGCTCCAACATTTACGAGAGCCGCTCAGATCTAGAGCTTGGGACGAGTTTTGAGGAAGGGGGGAGACCCCTATTTATATAGGCGGCGGACTCTCCCCCTTTCTCAAAATCCGATGTGGGACTAAAATTTAGAGTTAATTAAATCAAGTTAGTTTGCACTTCACAAAGTGCAAACTTCCGTGAATTTTAACTCACTCACTGTTGAGCTTCAAGATTGATACAACCTATCAATACGACAAGCGTTCAACGGTGAACGCATAGGAAAAAACCGTTCGTCAATCGGAGTTCGTTTGACCCTCCAATTGATCGTCCAAAGATCAACCCACGGCTAGTTTTTCATAAAAACTGAGCCGTCAAATCTGTTCTGCCCTAGGGCAGAATTTCTGCACAAGCGGGACCCACCAGACCAACTGGGTGAGCCCAGACCAGGCTGGACGCCTGGTCTGGGCGCACCCAGGCTGGTGCACCCAGTCTGGGCGCCTGGCCCAGGCCAGGGCGCCTGGCCCGGGCCTGGGCCAGGCGCCCAGGCGCCCAGGGCGCCTGGGCGGCCCGCCTGGGCCAGCGCCCAGGCGCCCAAGGCGCCTGGGCGGGCCCGCCTGGGCCTGGCCCAGGCGCCCAGCGCCTGGGCCTGGCCCAGGCGCCCAGGGCGCCTGGGCGGGCCCGCCTGGGCGCAGGCCCAGGCGCCCAGCGCCTGGGCCTGAGCCCAGGCGCCTGGGCTGGCGACCTGGCTCAGCCAGGTCTGGCCAGGCGCCCAGGCCAGACTTAGTCTGGTCTGGGTTAGCCTGGTCTGACCCGCTCTGATCCTATGGGCTGTTTTGAGCATAACTTGATCATCTGGTGTCTGATTTGGACGCCGTTCGAACCTGGGTCTAGACCGGGACATTCCCGTCTTACCCGTGAACTTTTCCTTGCGTTTATTTCATTAAATATTTTATTAAACAATTTAATACATATTTAATCACTTTTGCATCAAATGCAAAATAGTCCCTATCTAAGCTTAAATTATCATATTGCATCAAATGCAATTATCTCTTCTTTTGCATCAAATGCAAATATTCTCCCTAACTATTTTCTACCTATTACTAGACGAAGCATTGCACTCTGTGTGAGACCCTACAGCCTGACCCTTACAACAGGTTGGGCTCGAAGCCCTATACGGCAGTGACCACGAGCAGTGGTTGCCGTCCCTGCTTCAGGAATCATCATTATGTGGTTGACTCATTGACATGAGTATTGTCGGGACCACCTGACTGTTTCTGTGATGAATTCCGTAGTTATAGTCTCTTCGTCTTAAATATGTCGTTCGGATCAAGTCTGGGGTACGGTCAAACTGTCAACCCCAATAACTTGACTCCGGTTAGTTTCTATCGATCTTTAGTCAACTAATGTTGGACTTCTTCCAACATACTCTGCGCAGAGTTTTTACTAAAGACCGAACTAACTCTACGACACTAACTCCCATTGACCGGGAGAGACGAATCCTCTCTTGGTCATTACTCGCCTCGTACGTTTCAAGTGACACCCAATCAAAAGACCTTTTGACAGGCCTTGCCTCGAAGCTAGGTCAATTGATCTAAGTGGTACCGTTCACGCACAGGTCCGTCAAAATGACCTCAAGTCAAAAGACCAACTATCCTATCATCACTCAGAGTTATCACTGACAGATTGGTCAATATAACCATGTGATAACTCTAGTGGATCGTTCAGTGAACTCATTCTAATGAGCACCTGTGTCTCGTCTTTGACTTCGCCAAGTCAAGCGATCATGAGATCATCGCCACCGCTAAACGGTGAAGACTAAGACACAATGGTCTATCCGATGTTTCGATATCCTTGTCTCGGAACATCTACGACCACGAACCATTTTAGACTTATGCTACAGACGGTCAAACGTTTCTCCATGATCGAGATACTCATCTCGATACCCGTTTGACCTTGCATAAAGTCTCAGGACTTTACCTAAGTTTATATCTAATGTTGACTACATTACAATATAGCTTAGATAAATTATTACCAAACAGCTTACTGTTATTTCGAACAAGATGTTTGTGCTATTCACACAGGAATAAATGGCCTCGAGGGCACCATATTCCTACATCTCCCACTTGCACTCAGGCCCATTTATCTCGGTATCTTATATCGTTTTTACACATAAGTTTTCCCGACTTCATGTGATAGAGCCTTCGTGAGTGGATCTGCTAAAACCGTCTACTCTATAGACTTAAGGGGTTTCTATGTTCATGTCAGACCATCCATTTGAATCTCATTCAAATAATTCATTTGGTCTGTCGGAATCCATAATATTTTACTTTATTTCCCTGGATCTTATCCAGTTCATCGTATCTTACGATAATAATTTCAAATTAGTTATTGGTCATTACAAATGGTTCATATCCATTTCTGATAAAGTATCAAACTCTTTGATTACTTAATCAAAATATATGTTCCATCTCTTTGATGTCTCGCATGTAATTTACACGCTCCCACTGACCTTGAAAACTATCTGGCTAATTCATATAAGTTGGTTCGTCTAAATCATATTTAGAAAAACGAACTTATAAGTGAACGCTCCAATTTTCGTGGTCAATTTAAGCGTTTTACATCGGCTTTGGTCCGAGTAGATCTGTACACATCTGTTGGCGAAACCGGTTTCATCATAATCCGTTTTAAAGAAATTAGGATGAAAACCGTTCCCGTCCAATATTATTGTACTTCACTATTTTCTTTTCTGCACCCATCTTTCAACTTTAAAGATTTACTTGCAGAAAGTGAGGAAACATTTTCCTTGGGCACGTAAACTAAATTCTCAAATTTATTTACGCACACGGACCTGCATCAAGTTTTAAATCGGAGTTACTACTCCGAATTTCATCCTAAAAGTTGACTAAGTCATCATTAGTTATGATGTCTTAACTCGACTTTTCGTCTTACGAAATTCGAGTAAATATACAACTTCCTCATGTTTGATTTAATGAATATCTTATTGATAATGTTCTCATAGAACTTTATCAAAACCTAGGCATTACTATTTGGGACTTAACCCAGAGGGAGGACTTAGCTCAGAGTCACTTACAATGGATCACACTAAATCTAATTAAGTGTGATTCATACCTTTTAACACACCGATGTGTTAACAGACTTGATCTGAGAGAAAATCACATTTTCTTTTAATTACACAAGATTTTATTTAGCTAAGTATTTGACCATTCGATCTAATCGAATCAGTTTAAATACTTTGGTCACTTCGTTCTTTATTTTATCAGACTTGCGTTTCATCAAGAACACGTGTCTTAGTAAAATATACGAATAACTTATTTTTGTTAAAAATAGACTCGGGTACATCAGTATGTACGAGACTGAGTTCGACAACTCATTCTCCCACTGTCTTACAGATGGGTTTCGGCCTTTGTATCTAAGCGGCTAAGACTCACAAGTGTCCGTAGACTTCATAATACGAGAGGTCAGTCCCCTCTTTATGTGACTTGTGAAGCTTAATCTCTTGATACGGCCTAGTCTAATTTTACCATATAAGTTTGCTACAATCTTGTGTATTTATATATTAACATTTAATATATATATGGTTATTTACAAATTACTTAACACAAAACATTACTTCAGAAGCAATGTGACGACATTCGTCAAAATGTGTTAAACGTCTTTTGTATAACAATTTATTCTGAAATCGTGACATCAAAATATGTCACATTTTCATTTCCTCCTACTTATGCCTGTACTAATGATAAATTAAACTAACTTTCTCAATTGACTTTCCGAAGTGCCTTCTTCCTTTTCTAAATCACATTTAGATATCAACATAAATAAATAGATATGCAAGCGACTTATGTATCCAAACGCTTGAGCTTTGCAATCTTGAGTGTAGCTCAAGAAGTTGCTTGTCTCAAGATCCGGTTGGGATACATAGTCTTGCATCGCTCATGCACTCGTATTCGACTCAAACGGTTTGATCGAATTTTCGAACTTTACGGATCAAAATTGTTCGTCCATACAACCTTGAGGGTAGCTCGAAAAGTTGTAGGGAGAAACATACTTTGAATGTCCTATATGTTCAAGCTGCCTCATATAGAGACGAGTGACATGTAGCTTTAATTTATTTGTTGAACCCAGAACTTAATGAAATCATATTTCTTAAGTCTGTTTTACAAGGTCATTTAATGTCAATGAGAATATAGTTTAATTACATCAATTAGAATTTAACTTGATATTCAATTAATCAACTTATTGACCAGTTAACTAATTCCAATATTATCAATTGATTCTTTCGGTAAACATAGTCTTGCCCTAGTTTTAGCATATGTTCAATATTAAATATAGGTAGATTGGCTTTTATCTATCTATATCCTCCCACTAATTTTACGAACGTTTTAATGCTTAATAACGAACGATTTAATCGAATTAAAATTAATGGGTAAGAGTTCCGATCACCTTGAGTCTAAACAACCTTGAGTGTAGCTCAACAAGTTGATTGACTCTGCGATCGGAAGATGACTCTTCATCGATCATATCGGATATGACTCTCTTAATCGGTTTTTGCCCCTAGCCATTCGTGATCATGAGTGTGCTCATCCAAATCACAATGTCTAGTCTAGTCGGACCCTTGTTTTCATGTCTAGCCTGACTCGCCCCTCAGCTCGGTGTATGCACGACACGTCGGTTTGGGTCAGGTCTTAGACTTACATCAAGTCAGACTACATCGTTGACTTAACTTACGCCGGCGCTCGGGGTACGAGACGACGGTTAGGGTTAGTCAAGATTTCATCTTATGTATTTAAGGAGTTGGTTTCTACAGGATTGCCAGGTTACAGCTTGAGTGTATCTCAACAACTATAACACGGGTCCTATAGTTACTAACCCCTAAAACAAGGAGGGCTACGGCTAATCTTGAAAAAAATCATTAACGTATTTGACTTAGATATAGTCCAGGGTGTCATACAATCATGATTCGCGACATTGCGGTCCAGCGGAACTCAGCCAGGGAATTGACTAAGCCAGGATCACTACCCCTTGGACTAGCAAGGGTTGACCCAGAACTCTTAGCCAAGCACATTGACTGGATCATGGTCCATTGAATGAAGCTTGTCATTTTTGTATGTATGCCATAGACTAAACAGCTTTTATTAACAACTAATTAATCCTATCAACTAGTTGAATCCTTAAATTCAAAATTTTAGGATTTCTTTAATAACTTTTATTAAGTCCTTATCAACTATAAGGTTCACGTGCTACCCTAATCGTTATTAGGATTTTGATAAATTATTAACAACGCTAGAAGCGAAGTCCTTTAATGAAAATTAATTATAACAATTAGAATTTGAAAATTCATTTAAAGGACTACCCTAATCAGGAATTAGGTCTTTAATATTGTTGTTAATGATTTATCAAAGCATAGCATGTCATTAAAATTCAAGTAATAAATTTTAATCAATTTTAATGGCTAACCTAAGAGGTTGTCTTGTGTTATCAAAGAAGGGACAAGATTAACAAGCCATTAAAACTACACTAATTTATCGCATAAAGATAGTGCACAACTATTTAACAATTAAATAAACTAAGTTTATCGCATAAACTATTTTTGCATGCAAACATAAATTTAACAATTAAATTTAAAATATGATTTTAAAATTATTTCATTTTTATCTCATAAAAAAAACTTAATTTTAAAATCACTAACTTTGCATGCTATTTAAAAAAATTTATCGCATAAAAATTTTAATCTTTAAAATCAGTTTTAAAATTATCTCATAAAATTAAAACATCATTTTAAAAACTTTCATGCTTAAAAATTTATCAAATAAATTTGAACATATAAAACATTTTTAAAATTTATCTCATAACTTTTAAAAAAAAAAAAACTTTTGAAAGTATTTAAAAGCATTAACACGTTTAATCAAATCGCAGTACCTAGATCGCTACGCAAACCTAGGCTCTGATACCACTGTTGGGAATTGGGCGGTCCCTTAGGGCATAAAAACTCTAGTCCCGTCCTAAGTCGGACGGAACATAGACAGGAAAATCAAAAGCAGCGGAAGAAAAACAGTTAATCTTAATTAACATGCAAGTTAAAACATTTTTAACTTGGCCCTAAGTTCCAAGACCCTATGTCAAGATCTATGCCGACTTGGGATGAGTCTGACCATCCCAAGAAGGATCTAGCCTACTGCGATTAAACTAAACTATTGCTAATAAAATACTTTAACCACATACCCGGAATCTCAGCCCTGGAGCAGGCGAGATGTTCCGCACCGTCTTCCGAGCTGCTCCCGTCCCACGCCGAGCCGCTCCTTTGAACCGCTCCCCGAACCGCTCCTCGAACCGCTCCGCATCCCGAGGCGATCAATCCCCGTGCCGCCGAGCCAACCAACCACCGAAGAAAGTTTCACGCGAGTGAAACCTCCGCCAAGATTTCAGATCCAGGATCCGAACTCCTTTGTGGCTTTGCTAGAGCCCGCAGGAGTAAGGCAGAATTTTAGGGAGATAGAGAAATATTAATTTAAGCTTAGATCCGAGCGTGCTCCAACATTTACGAGAGCCGCTCAGATCTAGAGCTTGGGACGAGTTTTGAGGAAGGGGGGAGACCCCTATTTATATAGGCGGCGGACTCTCCCCCTTTCTCAAAATCCGATGTGGGACTAAAATTTAGAGTTAATTAAATCAAGTTAGTTTGCACTTCACAAAGTGCAAACTTCCGTGAATTTTAACTCACTCACCGTTGAGCTTCAAGATTGATACAACCTATCAATACGACAAGCGTTCAACGGTGAACGCATAGGAAAAAACCGTTCGTCAATCGGAGTTCGTTTGACCCTCCAATTGATCGTCCAAAGATCAACCCACGGCTAGTTTTTCATAAAAACTGAGCCGTCAAATCTGTTCTGCCTTAGGGCAGAATTTCTGCACAAGCGGGACCCACCAGACCAACTGGGTGAGCCCAGACCAGGCTGGACGCCTGGTCTGGGCGCACCCAGGCTGGTGCACCCAGTCTGGGCGCCTGGCCCAGGCCAGGGCGCCTGGCCCGGGCCTGGGCCAGGCGCCCAGGGCGCCTGGGCGGCCCGCCTGGGCCAGCGCCCAGGCGCCCAAGGCGCCTGGGCGGGCCCGCCTGGGCCTGGCCCAGGCGCCCAGGGCGCCTGGGCGGGCCCGCCTGGGCGCAGGCCCAGGCGCCCAGCGCCTGGGCCTGAGCCCAGGCGCCTGGGCTGGCGACCTGGCTCAGCCAGGTCTGGCCAGGCGCCCAGGCCAGACTTAGTCTGGTCTGGGTTAGCCTGGTCTGACCCGCTCTGATCCTATGGGCTGTTTTGAGCATAACTTGATCATCTGGTGTCTGATTTGGACGCCGTTCGAACCTGGGTCTAGACCGGGACATTCCCGTCTTACCCGTGAACTTTTCCTTGCGTTTATTTCATTAAATATTGTATTAAACAATTTAATACATATTTAATCACTTTTGCATCAAATGCAAAATAGTCCCTATCTAAGCTTAAATTATCATATTGCATCAAATGCAATTATCTCTTCTTTTGCATCAAATGCAAATATTCTCCCTAAATATTTTCTACCTATTACTAGACGAAGCATTGCACTCTGTGTGAGACCCTACAGCCTGACCCTTACAACAGGTTGGGCTCGAAGCCCTATACGGCAGTGACCACGAGCAGTGGTTGCCGTCCCTGCTTCAGGAATCATCATTATGTGGTTGACTCATTGACATGAGTATTGTCGGGACCACCTGACTGTTTCCGTGATGAATTCCGTAGTTATAGTCTCTTCGTCTGAAATATGTCGTTCGGATCAAGTCTGGGGTACGGTCAAACTGTCAACCCCAATAACTTGACTCCGGTTAGTTTCTATCGATCTTTAGTCAACTAATGTTGGACTTCTTCCAACATACTCTGCGCAGAGTTTTTACTAAAGACCGAACTAACTCTACGACACTAACTCCCATTGACCGGGAGAGACGAATCCTCTCTTGGTCATTACTCGCCTCGTACGTTTCAAGTGACACCCAATCAAAAGACCTTTCGACAGGCCTTGCCTCGAAGCTAGGTCAATTGATCTAAGTGGTACCGTTCACGCACAGGTCCGTCAAAATGACCTCAAGTCAAAAGACCAACTATCCTATCATCACTCAGAGTTATCACTGACAGATTGGTCAATATAACCATGTGATAACTCTAGTGGATCGTTCAGTGAACTCATTCTAATGAGCACCTGTGTCTCGTCTTCGACTTCGCCAAGTCAAGCGATCATGAGATCATCGCCACCGCTAAACGGTGAAGACTAAGACACAATGGTCTATCCGATGTTTCGATATCCTTGTCTCGGAACATCTACGACCACGAACCATTTTAGACTTATGCTACAGACGGTCAAACGTTTCTCCATGATCGAGATACTCATCTCGATACCCGTTTGACCTTGCATAAAGTCTCAGGACTTTACCTAAGTTTATATCTAATGTTGACTACATTACAATATAGCTTAGATAAATTATTACCAAACAGCTTACTGTTATTTCGAACAAGATGTTTGTGCTATTCACACAGGAATAAATGGCCTCGAGGGCACCATATTCCTACACTTGGGTTCAGGACTAACGTTGTTTTGATGATGATCAATACATTATTTTAAGGTGCTAATAAATCTTATGTTTTAGTCTCAGTTTATCTTAATGATTATATGTTAATGATACAAAGCATAAAGCTTGGAGGATGATGCAATGGATATCTTAAAAGACCTCCAAGTGTGATGGATTGCTCAAGCTTGGGCGAAGTCATGAAGGTCATCTAATGAAGCCAAAGCTTAGAGCATGATGGGGAAAGGATGGACGTCAAGTGGAGCATTGACATGGCTTGGAGCTAGATGAAGGGAATCTCATCAAGTGGTGCCAAAACTTGGAAGATGATAGGGATATTCAGTGAATCATGAGCTTGAAGACTAGATTCTAGGAGAAGCAAATTGTAATCCATGTAATTCCTTATTCTTGCTTTTCTCTTTTGAGTCTAGGACTTTGTAATCTTAGGATAATACAAATGTATAAACCATCTTATTGAACCTTAGGATCATCATAGTATCCAATCCAATAGGTTCCGCATGCCAATAACTCAATTGAAGTTATTGGACTTCAAACAGGCGCCTGTTGAAGGTATGACAGGCGACTGGTGTTCACCAGGCATCTGGCCATCCTTCAATAAACGCCTGTTTTGCACAAGTTCAAGACAATTTTATTGACTCAATACTTGAGCATTTGTACATGTGACAGAAGTACAAAATGACATGCACCTGTCAGCCAACAAGTGTCTGAAAATTGTTCAACAGTTGCCTAGTGAAACAAAGTGCATTACTTGATAATTTGAGCTCCAATCCATATTGTGGGTCAGTCGATTGATGTAGATTTCTGGCTGTCAACCTCGAGGCACCTGAACTTTGTTCAACAGTCACCTAAATGTACAAGTGTGTAAGTTGTCTTTTCTCAGCTCAAATCCATCATGTGTTGCAGTCTCCTGTTGAAACCTTTACAAGCGCCTGCACAGTGGTACATGCACATCTGTAGTCTTCTACAGTCGCTTGTTATGGCTCAGATTATAGCCGTTAGAAAAAACTAGCTGTTACACTAGACGCCTGACCCTTTTCCTACAGGTGCCTGTCTGAGCTGTTTCAGCTAAAATTATAGCCGTTGCAATCTGGTTTATTGGATTTTTGCTTGGGTTCTTGGGCTTCCTATATATAGGAGATGGGTTAGTTCATTTAGAAGGTTTGGATATCTTTGAAGATCATATTAACTCTTAATCAAGCCTCTCCTTATTCATTCAATTCAGTAGAGCTTCAATCCTATGCTATAACATCGAAGCTCTAGGGAATTTCTCCAAAGAATTTCAATCTCATTCTTTTCTTGAATAACATCTTTCTTCTCTTCATTCATACACTCAAGTGAGAAGTGTCAGGGTTCATTCCTAGAAGATAGAAAGATCAACAAGTGCAATCTAAGCCTCATCTCAAGCACTTGGGTTTCACACTTGCATGCCTTCTTCTTCATATTAGTAAGATAATCTTAAGACATGGGTAAGTGTTATTTTGTTTCATCCTTTTTGTGTGAAATCCTAACTTTCTTTGTAAGAGTTAGTTTTCTCCCTTTGTGGGAGGTTGTGTCCTTTTATAGGACTAACCCTTGTGTATGGTTTGTGTTCTCCCTTTGTGGGAGTTTTCGTCCTTGTGTAGGACTCTTCCTTATGTAGGGTTTGGTATGTCCTTGTGTAGGACAAAATCCCTTGTGTAGGGTATCCCTTGTGTAGGGATTGTATTCACTAAGTTGAGTAGGATCATGGTGAATATTGGTGTGGCTGGATGTACCTAAGTAGTGGAACCAGTGTAAAAATCCGTTGTGTTTGTGATTGTTGTTATTGAGTGATCACTCCATATTTTACACCTTTTTTTGAATCTTTGCATGCCGTTTTGATCGCCCATATCGGTTTTTTCACGATTATTCGACAATATTGCGATGCTTTTCACTATTTCTTGTTTTTGTCGTATTTCAGGAAATACGGAGCGATTTGGAGCGATTTTGAGATCAAGTGGTTCGCAAGCGCTAAGGAGTGTCACCCGTGGCTCATTTGAGGGCCATTCAGCGATGGAAGATGAGTGGAAGAAGAAGGAACTTCGTAGGAGCGATGAGGAGGAGAAATGGAGAACATTGGACATTTACAGCATGCCACTCGGCCGAGTGGAGCAATCACTTGGCCGAATAAGAAGCCCCACTCGGCCGACCAAAACGGATACGCACACAGAGCTAATTTCAGCGCATACTCGGCCGAACAAAGAAATCCCACTCGGCCGAATGTGAAATCTCACTCGCCCGAGTGGTACAGAGAAATTGTCCAGAAAAAGGCCGAAGTTACTATATTCTTTGAAGATCCTGTCGAAAGTCACTCGGCCGAACGATAAAGCCACTCGGTCGAACGGATAAGTATACTCGGCCGAGTCACCTCCGAAGGCAGACCCTAAGACCCCCCAGACTTACTGTTTTCTTACAGGGTCTGTCACTCGGTAGAGTGAGACGTTCCGCCTGCTGCGAAAGTTGCGATTTCTGGGCTGCGCAGGGACAGTTTGGTCACAATTTTCTGGGCGATTTTGGAGGGTATTTAAACCCAGTTTTTTCCCTAGTTAGAAAGGCTTTTTGCAGCCTTTTTGAGAACTTTTCAGAAATTTTTAGATTAATTAGATTTAGGCTTTCTTTTTGGAGATTTAAAAGCTACTCTTATTGGATTCTCATTGGATATCATTGGATCTTCAATGGTTTGTCTATTTCCTATCAAAAACTCAATTTTTATTAGCTATTTCTATATTGCAATGAATTCTCTTGATATTATTATTGATTTTTCTGAGAATTTCATGATGAATAGTGAGTAGTGCCATCATCTTATGGCGTAGGGATGAACCCTATGGACCCTATTTCCAAATTGTGATGAAATTGTGGAATTATTGCTATAATTGATTAGGGTTAGGTTATGATTGATTAATTACGGATAGCTAGGGATTCATATCGATTGGGATTTACAAGAGATTGGGTCCCAATTGATAGGAAGCCCAAGAAATTCGATTTAGATTGACGATTGGATTTCTCTATACTTGGTTTGCAAGAGATTGGGCCAAAGCTAGGTTTTCAATTGTGAATCTATACCAATATCCGTTTGCAATAGATTGGACGGATAGGAACTATCACAACCTTGGTCGTAGCTCGAGTTTGCACAAGAGTGGACTCGAGATACGATTGAACGATGATGTGGTTCTTCACGTTAGCGGTTTAGGCTAGGGTTTACAAGATATTGGGCCCTATCCTAGGTTTTCTATAGGCCGGCAATAGCGCGAGAGCATGAGCTTGGTTCTACATTTAGTTGCGACTAGTTCACCCACATTCAAGTTTAGCAATGATGAAACCTATGAATCACAATGTTGAGAGACAGTTTGTAGCGGGGATTCCCTATCCCTAGACGTTTTATTAAATTGATACTTTCTCTTGATATTTGCACGATCGTGACTATTTTACCCTAAACGATTCTCGATCCTCTTGATAGCTAGGTGATTGGAAGGAGACACTGTCATTTGTCCTCCCTGAGTTCGATACTCGCTCACCGCTACACCGTGCGCTTGCGGTAAAACTACAACTCGTCTGTCCCGGGTGTGTGTGTGTGTACTCCCGGGGCACGAGCAAGTTTTTGGTGACGTTACCGGGGGAGGAAACAGTGTTTTATTCTCTTTACTAAGCTATTTCTTTTTGTTTTATTAATTTTTTTATTTCATTCCTCTATCGTGCTAACAATTCCTTTGAAACTCTGTTTAATACATAGTTTAAAGTATGGCTACTAGTAATAATGAGTGTATTTCTTTTTATTACAAATTAGATATCTTGATTTTTGTTAACATGCCACATTACCCCATAGGTGTTATATGGCTAAACATCCTTTAATCTCCACATGACACATCACTTATTAGGTGTCACTCTCTAAGCCCTTTTGCATTTCAAAATGACACCAAGCATGCACATGTCCCCTTCCTAATTATGCATGGGATTTGGATGAAAAAAAGAAAGGAAAAAAAAGAAAAGAAAGAAAGAAAGGAAAAGAGAAGGGGAGGAAGGAGGATGATGATGATGAAAAGAGGAGAAAGCTAGGTCAAGAAGGAGGCTTGGCCATGATGCTTGGAGGATCCATGGAAGGGGCATTTTAAGAGCTTGATGAAGCGTCATGGGGTGCATGGTAGAGGTAGGAATCCAACATGGTAGAGGTAGGAATCCAACTTCTACTATTATGCCAGGTTCATGCATGTAAAGTTTTTATCTTTGTTGCTTCTTAAATTCTTGCAGTCTGATAACAACTTCCGTCCTTCATATCTTCTGCAGTGGGTTGAACTGAATTCTGCAAAAATTATATTTGAGTAGCTCTTTAAATTCTACCCCATGTTCATGTATAATGTGCCATATGTTCAGTTCAGTAATTAGAAGTAAAAATCTCATCTTTACAACATGTCTGAATTTCATTCAGTCTGGGCACAGTTTGGGAAAATTGATTTCAGTCCCTGCACACACCATAGAAATTAGTATTCTTTGTCTCGTTGTAAAGATTGCATGTTCTACAACTTTCCCCTAGTGCTTGTTTTCGAGATTCTAACTGCAAAAGGACTTAAAATAGCAATTTCTACAGCCTTCAGAATCTGCCAGAAAAACAGATGCGACAGGTCACACAAAAAAATTCACCATAAATCACCTAATTTATATTTCAACATGAAATTTTATATGTGAGTCCAGGATTATCATGTATACAGCTCTTAAGAGAATTAACATTGATGTTTAGTACAAATATTTGGAACATTATGCCTCTGTTTGGGACTGTCCTGTTATTTCCATAGACTGAGTTGCATGAATGTGTTGTTTTGCCTTCAATTATGGATTTCCATGCTTGTGGCTTCAATATATGATTGTTACAACATATAAATTAGCTTGTTTCTATATGAATTAAATTAGAATGTTATTACATGATTGTATAAAGTAGCATGTTGTGGTAGCATGTAACATAATTCACATTTTGTAGCATACTAGCATATTAATTTTTAGCATATCACATTATGATAATGCTATGTTTCATGTACATACTGGAAATGATGGAATTATGTGTTTGATGTATTAATTGGGATTGATGGAATCATGCGATGTTGAAATGAAATGGATATGATGGTTATGGTTAATACCGACATTGATGATGTGATGAAAGTATTGGAAATGTGAATGCGGTAACTGAGACCGATAAATAATGCACTGATACAACTATAAAACAGAGAGTAAGGTAGAGTGTTAAATGTCTGGAGCGCTCGATCCATTCTAAAATGGGTGAGACTCCAGATATGGGTTTGGGGGAAATGCAGGTAAATTTTAGGAGTTAAAGAGCGGATGTGATGTAAGATTTCTCACTCACTTGTTATTCTCGTAAGTGGGAGTTGACTAGAGTTAGAGATTTTGGTGGTGTACTCGGGTTGCACCATCAGGTAATTGATGGTTTTCTCCATTTGTCCTATGAAAAACAGAGATTTGTCTCACTCCCGTAAGGGAGAGTTACGAGAGACCTCTCCAGTGCCCGTGTCGCTGGTTGAGGTACCAATTTTCACCCACCATGGGTGACGTCTGGCTCCTTAATGTCATATGATTTACCCGGATTTCCGAATCACATTATAACTGAAATGTATTTAAAGAATAATGTTCAAAAGGAAGTTCCCTTAATTTATTATTTGTGGATTGATCATTTATTATATGTCTGTTTCCTTTAAGAGTATCGATTCTACAGTATCTTCCTTTATGCTCAATACATGTAATATTGCCTGTTTTACGTTATGCAGTTCTTTCTTTCAGTACCTACTACATATGTTCCAAAACGCTAACCATTTATCTGTGCTTGTTTTACTTCTTTCTATATTATTGTCTTGTTTATTTTCCTTTCTGCCATGGTTTGTTTACTTTATGCATCATACTATAAATGCCATGCCATGCATAAATCTGTGTAGCTCATTCATTTTATTACAATATGCATGAGTAGATGCATTTAAAGGTTGGCATACTAGTGGAAGTTGGCATTTCCTACTGGGTCACACGTTGACGTGCCCCAACTGTTGTTTTTCAGGTGTTGGAGTTGGTGGCAGAGGTGGAGTTTGGAGTTATGGTTAAGGAGCTTGGTTTGTGAATTGGGTGGTGATGGGAGAGAATGGGAGTTTTGTACCTTTGGGATTTTGTTGTTTTTGGGTAAGTTGTATAAGAGGTTGTATAAGAGATGTAAGCAATACATTAGTGGATTTAATAAAGGGTAGTGGACCTAGATTGTCTCTTGGATGTTCTCTTTGACTTCCTGTGTTGTTGTTTGGCATTGGTTGTTATGTGGAAACATTGCAGGTATTACACCAGTAGTGCACAGTGACCTGCTAGCTTTTGTATTTCTTTTCTTCTTTATATTCATAACACTTGTTGCTCTGGGAGAACCTGGGACGGATTCGTACTTCCTAGGTATCCTGGGGAGCAGGGCATTACATTTGGTGGCCCATGCAGGTCACCGCACTGCGGCTGTGTATGGGTAGTGCATGTATGGTTACATGGGTAGTTTAGTCTTAAGGAAGGTAGGAGTTCTCTTACGATAGATCCTTGATATCAGAAGTTGAGGTATAGAGCCCTGAGGGTAGACACTAGAGTATTGATTGAGTAAGAATGTGTGTATATATTTATGTGTGTATGTATGTGCACCGATATGTCTATAGCTCTATAAGTGTTGAATATGGCTTGTCGAGCATATTGAGATGATATACTCATGTTTATATGACTATGGTATATGTTTGAATGATTGTATGACTATGGATTGTCTTTGGAGTATATGTGTTAATACGTGGTTGACTTATAGGTAGTACGTAAAGTTGAGTTATATACTTGACTGAGATGCAAGTTGTGTATAGATGTACTTTGTTGTGGTTATATACTGTATATGATATGCGCATGTAGAGTATGCAGATGCATATGTGGATCTTTGAGTTCCACCCATGTGTGTGGATATGTTTTAAGAGTATTAGTGCTAGGTGTTAATATATGTAAAGAGTATACGATACATATATGGCTGTAAGCTATTACGCTTACACCGGTATATGGATGAATATAGTTTTGTATGGTTATCTATGTGTATTGATATTGATATGGTAGACCTCGTGCGATGATACATCTGTGAATATTGGATGGATACTAAGAGACATAAAAGATTGTATGTCTGAGTATAGAGGTGCATGTGTATATATTAATATATGGTAACCTATAAGGAGTGTGTATCATGGACCTATATAGTTGATTGAGCTCTAGGCGATGTATAGATATGACATGCCGTCTGTATTTGTAGTACGTGGTGTATATGTACATGCTGATTGTGTAGATCCATGTGCGGATTTTTTTGTTCCACTCAGGTATGAGTGGGCAAGCCCTAGGTGTATTAGAGTTGTATGTTTGATATATATATCTAGAAGATGTTTATGGTTGCTTGTCTGGCTGTAAGTGGACACGCCTACACCGAGTGTGTGAATGGATATACCATTATCTGGATAGATGTATGTGTTGTTATTGAGGTATAAGACTTTCTGTGATGACATGTATGTGCGTGCTTGGATATATGCTAGGAGACATACATGGTCGTGTGTCTATATCTTTTTTTTGAAAGGTAAGTGTATAGGTTTATTAATATATTCAAATGGTACAAAGGGTTCCGTAATGGACCGTATACCTACTAGAGAGAGGATAGGGCACAAGCGCCGTCACTCCCTACTAATAGTTCTACCTCCATGCCAGAAGCCCAACAGCAACCACAAATCACATGGCCAACAAGGGGGGCCAAACACAACACCAAGCACAAGAGAACATAAACCAACAAGAAAGCAGAAACTTCCATCTCCTAACCATAGTCCTTGAATCCCCAATTTTCGAACACTTCCATCTCCTCAGGTGCGGATGGGTCTTGATTGTATAAAGCAACACGAACATCAGCAGCTATCTCTTCAAACAGGGAGACCTTGTTTCTCTTGACATCTTCGAAAATCCTCCTATTCCTTTCACGCCAGATGTGCCAAACCATCCCCGTAAGGCAGGTCGTGTGTCTATATCTATATATATAGATGTATGTATGTATGCATATATGCTTATGTGTTTACCAATGTATGTGTGTGTATATATATATATATATATTTTGGCGAGTAAAAGCAATCTTTATTTATATCCAAAAATATATACAAATGAACTACACTAGCAAGCTACAGAGGCTGATAGAAAGAGAGGGGAGAGGGCACAAGCGTCGTCACCCCCTACATCCTACTAACTCCCGTAGTTACCAGTGCAAAAACAAAATTTATCATGTATCTAAGAAGCCCCAATTCGAAAATGGGGAAGTATCTGATGCTTGCTCCAAATCCATGCCTCTAAGGGAGATAATTAAATCAGAGGTAATATCATCAAATAATTCGGTTGCCCTCATAGCTACCCCCTTAAAAACCTTCTTGTTTCGCTGCTTCCAAATGTGCCAAACCATGGTTGCAAGAGCAGCTTTAGCTAGATATCCAACGGGGTCAGACTTTGCAAAACGATTTAGGATCAGGTCGCACACTCCTGCAAGGGATAGAGGGAAAGCACCCGTGATACCCAGCCTAAGAAGGCCCCTGGTGATAATGTAGCGGGAATATTGACAGTCAAAAAATAGGTGAGAGGAATACTCAGGGTCATTCGCATCACACAGCAAGCAATTCTGATCTGGCGCAACACCCCAAGAGTGGAGTCTTTCCCTGGTCGGTAGTTGATCCTAGATAGCTCTCAATAAAGTAAGCGACATCTTGGGGACATGCCTCGGGTACCACACAACATTGTAATAAGCAAAGTCCCTTGCCTGGGGAACGAGTTCCCTCCTAGGCCGAGTAGAAGCTGAATGGGCGGCCAGTTGCTCATCACCATGAATCTGGGCCTTGGCGCAAAAAAATGGGAAGTAGAAGCGGGAGAAGTGGACGGATGCTAGGATCATCCCTCCAGCCAGTAGTTGTCCAAAAGTCACTCACCTTCAACATTTCGGTTCCAGGGGAAGGGGGTGGAGCAAGTGAAGAGGTCCCTTCGGGTGCCAATTGTCGAACCAAAAAGGAGTCGAGGTTCCATCACAAACAGTGCCCCTAATAAGCTTCTGAGAGAAATTGCGATACCTGAGCATGAACTTCCAGGTGCCCGAGTGGGTAGGCTTTGGTTGAGTAGTATAGAAATTTCTAATAGCTTCATTATATTGCCTCCTCATATACTTTGCCCAGACCCCATCAGTTGCAAGAAGTCTCCAAGTTAGACGTACCCCAGAGGCAGCATTCAGATCTTTCAGTAGTCTCAAACCCACTCCCCCTTCCTTCTTAGGGACACAAAGATCCTTCCATGCCCACATGTGGAGCTTGCCCCATATGAAACATCTACATGCAGTGGAGATAGCACGAATAATTGATGGGGGAAGGTAGAAAGCTTGCAACAAGAAACCCACAAATCCGTATATAACAAATCGGACCAATTCGATTTTACTAGAAATAGATAGTAGGGATGAGCTCCAGCTTAGCAGCCTCTTTTTGCATTTATCAATGAGACGGCTATAAACAGTAGCCTTAGGATATGTGGAGGAAAGAGGCAACCCTAAATATGTAGTAAAGGATTTGACCAATTTAACGCACAAAATATTAGCAAGTCCAAGTGGATTGCGGGTACCTTTACTGAAGATGGCGGCACTCTTATCCCAATTGATGGAAAGCCCAGAATAAAGATTAAAAATATGTAAAATCTGTTTGAGACCAATAATGGACCTGTGGTTAGCACGACAGAAAACCAGTAAATCGTCAGCAAACAGAAGGTGAGAAATAGACCCCGCTCTACGCATATGCATAATGGAGCGTGAAGAATCCGCTGTCACCATCAGGAGAGAGAAGGCCTCCATAACAAGGACGAAGAGATAGGGAGAGAGAGGGTCTCCATGTCGGAGCCCTCTACTAGAAGAGAAGTAGCCTTCTGGGGAACCATCAATTAATACAGAGAACATAGGAGTGGATACGCACTGTGAAATCCAATTTATGAACCTGCCACTGAATCCCGTTTGATGTAAGAGATATAAGATGAACTCCCTGTTTACATTATCGAATGGTTTACGAAGATCCAACTTGATACATGCTCTGGCCCCATAGGGTTACTAAAATCCCGAATTTGCTCGTGGGCAATAATGGCACAATCTGAGAGAAGCCTTCCTTTCAAGAAAGCAGCCTGGTTCGGGGAGATTAGGTCACAAATAACATGTTTTAACCTGTTGCATAGTACTTTACTGATGATTTTGTATATGACATTGCAACAAGGAATGGGTCTATAGTCCCCAAGGCTAGTAGCATTCGCATTTATGGGAACCAGAGTTAAGAAAGTGTGATTAACATGTGGGAGCATACGACCAGATTCGAAAAAAGATGAAGTGCCAGAGATAACATCATTACCCACTATATCCCAAGAATGCTGGAAGAATAAGGCATTAAAGCCATCCGGGCCCGGTGCTTTGTCTTTCCCGATCTGAAAAGCGGCAGTTTTAATTTCAGAAGCTGAAATTGGTCTATCCATCCAACTGCTTGCCTCCATGGTTCAGTTTTCGTTTTGGGGGTAAGCTTCGGGAAGACATTCCAGTAATCCACTTGATTATAGAGATTCCTGTAGAATAATGGAGCTGCATTCCTAACATCATCAACATTTGAATTCAGACCCCCTTGAGCATTAATAAGATGGCGAAGATGATTATGAGATTGCCTACACTTCATAGCACTGTAGAAAAATTTAGAGTTCCTGTCTCCCAGTGTTAGCCAGTTTTGGCAGCTTTTTTGTCTTAGGTCTTCTTCTTCAATAACCAAGGATTTAGCCAAATTGAACGAAACAAGCTTCTCACGTTATTGAACAAAAGGATCTATACAATTATCCTTGGCCGATTGGATATTTTCAAGCTCATTCCTCCATGCGCTTGACTTCAACAAATCCTTATTATTATTAGCCCAGATTTTGAGCTCCCCCTTCATATGTTTAAGTTTATTGACTAGACTTTGCATATTAGAACCCCACTCCTGGCTTTCCCAATTGGCACGCACAAATTCACGGTATCCCAAAATGGAAGTCCAAGAATTATAAAATTTAAAAGGCTTGGGGTTAGTATGTACCTTGCTGAGGAGATATTTGATTAGTGTAGCATGATTGATAGTGCCCGCCGGAGTGAATTCAACATATGAATGAGGAAGAAGATCGATCCAGCCCGAATTGCAAAGAATCCGGTCCAAACGAGCCGAAATACGAGTTGGGCCTAGACGACGATTATTCCAACTCAGCCTATTCCCAACACTTTTTAGCTCCATAAGCTGACACTTTCCAATACATTGATTGAACGCATCCATAGAGGCTGGATCAACTTGACGCCCTCCTAGCTTCTCATTATTACTACGAACACAGTTGAAATCTCCGCCGACAAGCCAAGGAGTATTATGGAGAATCAAGGAGTCGGCCATAAGATCGCTCCAAAGCGATAATCTAGCATTCGGGAGATTGAGGCCGTAGACCGTAGTAAGTCCCATTACTAGCCCAGCAGAGTTGGCAAAAATGGAGGTAATATGTTGTGAAGATACGGTAATGGAAGAACAACTCCAAGCGAGTATATCTTTGTAATATACATGTGTGTGTGTGTGTGTGTGCAGCTGACCTATAGCTCTAGATACTATTTTAGATACTTGTATGAATATGGGTCGGAATGTTGATACTATAAGTTTATACGATTGTGGATGGTTGACCTATAAGCTGTATGTTTAGGAAAGCTATTTTATTGCGTGAGATGTATGTAGTTTGTATATACATAGCGTGTGTTATAGGTGTTGGATACGACGATCGATAACTTCGTGTTTGATGATAACGAACATGTGTGAACATTCTAATACGTGTGCTAAGTGTTTTCAGGAGTGGCACGCTTGTAAATCTTCAAAGTGATAATCAAGTCTATTGATGGAGGAATTGCTATTCACATAGAAAATTGGAAGATAGAGAAATGGCTATTCATTTGCAGCTTGGACTTGGTCAAAGAGATGGTGACTATAGCTACAAGAATTGGACCAAGCCAAATTGGAGAGGATCGCAATCAAATCAATTTAAGATTGATTCATATCCACATTGCCATTCTAATCATATTCCAATATGGAAAGATATGGAGTATCTCTTTCAAATCTCCTTTGATTGATTCAAATCAATTAGAGTTCCAATCAAATCTCTATCAAATCTCATATCCAATTGGCATCCAAATCCTAGTCCAATTAACATTGCAATAAGAACAAATAGAATCCCTCCAAATCTCCAAAACCTATGTCACGCCCCGCTTCCCAAAACGACGGAGGCGAAGCGTGACTAAGGCCCGCTTAGGCCGGAGCTGTGAAGCTCAGACCCAATAAGCGTCTGTAGGGGTACCATCTTAAAATTTTCAGGTTCTTGCATTTATAAAGTTCGAAACAAAATAAAGTACAGAAAGGGAGTTGCAATCATTAATATAAAGAGTTAATATCCAGCGAGTACAAAAATCTAAAAAGAGGGAAGCCTAAGCATGGCAACAAATACCGAAGGAGAGAAGCTAAAAGTAGTAACCTCTGAACGTCCACGTTAGAAGAGACTTCTAAGTCTGGTCCTCGTCAGGTACGTCCTCCGGGTTGATGTCCTCGGGCTCCACGTACTCCGGTAAGTCTGCCTCGTCCACGAACTCTGGCTCCACACCTGACGTACAGCACCAAAAGAAGGAACTGTACGTCAGGTAAGGTCTACAAAAAGGGTCAGACCAAACTGCAAGTGTATCGACTATTTAACAACGGTTTACTGGTTGATTAGCATGCTGAGTTTATAACAGAGGAACAAAAAGAAAGTAAACACATCAGGAAAGTAAAACGTGACAAGTAGTAGTCATAGCGTGTGCTACCAACTATGGGACTAACCTAACAGGTGTCAAGACGAATAGGGACATGGCGGGACAAGACAAGACAAGTGTGACACGAAAGGGTTCACGCCTTACGGTTCGAGGGGGATCAGACCCTCTTACCGTGTGCACGCTCAACCCTACCCCAAACTCTAGTATTCAAGACATGAAAAGACATGACAAGACATGGGATCACTCGCTCTAGCTTGGCGAGTGCCCTATTGAACTCTAGGCTGTGTATCACGACAAGGGATCACTCAGAGAGTGCCATATTGCCCTCGGGGCTGTGTATGAAGACAAGGGATCACTCGGAGAGTGCCCTATTACCCTCTGGGCTGTGTATCAAGACAAGGGATCTCTCGGAGAGTTCCCTATTGCCCTCTGGGCTGTGTATCAAGACAAGGGATCACTCGGAGAGTGCCCTATTGCCCTCTGGGCTGTGCAAGATGGGACGGGACGTGACATGACAGGAAAGTTTATTCTAGGGTGTCCATACGCACGCTCACACAAGATAGTCCTACGATGTCAAAAGTTGTTGTTGTTAGACTCAGACTTCGTCGTCAAGTCTGAGCCGTCAAGGGGCGTCCCGGACGCTATTATTTCACGTCCGGTTCTATTTGTTCACAGTTAACAGTTCTAACAAACTAAGGCCTAAGCACGGCCAAAAGTGCAAGTGGATACACTTGCCTGCGGTGGTGAGCGTGTCGTCCGTCTGGAGCGTCTCGTCCAGGCGTCGCGTCTGCGATAGTCTGTCTGAAACAGTGTCATGGCGACGGTGTCAGGTCGCGATTTTCATCAAATCCTATTAAGGTTTGTTTCTAGGTTATCGGGGCTATCCTATTCGTCAACGTCACATTTTTGGTGTTTCGTTCAGCCTAAATCGACCACTACCCTATATGCATACAAAAGTTGTCCGACGGTCGATTTCTACAGTGACATCATTTTACTGGGGCGGAAAAGTAAATTTAGTTATAGTTGTCCGACTTTTAGTTTAGGTTTTGGTTAGCTACGGTGTGCGTTTTACTACTCGTTAGGGAAACCAACCTCGTGATACCGTCCAACAAGCGGAAGTCCGGACTGAACGGCGAAACATCGGCGTCGTCTGGAACTCCTCGGCCGTGGCTAGCACTGCTAGGTACCTCTGGATAGCGGGGTGGTGACGTGAAATCAGCGAGCTAATCAGCGATCTCCTTCCCGTTGCGGGTAGCGCAACGGATCTTCACGACGGCGGCGACGTCGGGTAAAAACACGTGTGCACGGTGACGCACGTGTATTCTGAGGGTCCAAGGGGCTGTCAGTAGATTAAGTAGGACCAGAGGAAGATGCTCTGCCTGGTGAATGGACAACGGCGTGAGCGTACAGCGGTGGGTGGCCGTGAGAAGCCGGAGAGGACAGATTCGCGCAACGTTCGTTGTCGCGCATCTCAGAGGAATTCCAGCGACGAACAGCGAAAACAGGAAGTTGCAGAAGGTTAAGGACTTCAAGACGATGCCAAAGGCAATAGAGTTGTCACCGGGGGTGGTCAAAGATGATCGTGCACGGGTGTCGAAGTTCAGCTTCTGGATCTGTGAAAAACATCCATTACGGCGTGTTCCGACGAGGATTCCGGGAGCTACAGGTGGGCTATGAGTGTGAGGGAAGTTGCAGTAGGTAGAGGAGTTCGATAGGAATCCAACGACAGTGGGGTGGTCATTGTAGGTGGCCGGATGGTCGGTGGGCGCGAGTTTTCCTGGAGGTGGTGCAGATCTATAAAACTGCGGCTAGATCTGAGTTCCACGGGGTTTTCGAGGAGATCGAGACGTGGAAAAAGGGTAAGGGGAGTTGGAGATGCTCGGGGGGTCAGAGAGGAGTTGATCGGGTGTGGTGGTCGCCAGAGGGGGTGGACGGAGCGGCAGCGGCGGCCGTTTTCTGGCGATGGGTTCTGTGCACAGTTTTTGGCCAAAAACTTGGGTTTAATGGGGTTTTTGAGAGCTTTTGTGAGGTGCAGATGGAGGAGAAGGAGGAGGAGAAGGTGGTGGCTAGTGGTGGGGGCTTGGGGGCTACCGAAGGCGAGAGGGTGGTGCAATAAAATGAAGAAGAAGTGGCGGCCTGGTTCTCATGCGTGAATGGCTAGGGTAGGAAATGGGTTTAGTTTTTTTTTAAAGAGAGAAGTTGCTAAATGCATATGAAAGAGGGTATAATTAGGGATGACTAGGATAAAGAGTGTGAGAGGAGGGGGTGTAGTTTTGGGTGTGGATAGAAGAAGAAATCCCTCATGATACGTATGAGGGATTCTATCTAGATTTGATTAAAATTTGAAATTTCAAAAAGATTAAAGGCTAATCAACGGTTGAAAATTGATTAGGGGATAACTTCCACTACGGGCATTGGAAAAATAATCCGAAAATACCGGGACGATCGTGGAGAAGAGAAGTACGGGGCTACGGTGTCCAATCGCGTGTTACACCTACCTAAAATTATCGTAAAATCGGGAACCGCGTATTGGTGCCAAAGACCAAAACGCCCTTCCATTCAAAGCTGTTTTGCGAGAAAACGAGCCGTGAGATGACGTTACCAAAAATTACCATAAAATTCTACACTTCCATACGGTCACAACGGCATATCACATCGTATATACCAAAACCCAGAAAGAGTCAAATAAAATACGTGCACGAAAGCTACGTGCCCGTAGAAAATACGAACGGTCGGAAAGCGGCCGTTACATTCTACCCACCTTAGAAATGATTCCGTCCTCGGAATCACTTATAATAATAATAATAATATCTATAAACACTTAAGCCTATAGCTCCCATCTTCCACACAATGATCTCTAATCCTATAACTTCAACATCGTTCCTCAAATAATCCATCGTAACCCGTCTTTTCACTGGATAATGCCACGACTAAACTCACATCCTAACACTTAACTATAAACCCATCACTGCTGTTCAAATTTCCAACTCCAAGTTCTCATAAAAGAATAATAATCATCTTCTCATACCATACCACTCCACTAAACATCATTGCTCAATAGCATCTTTAAATTTCTCAATCTCTTCCCAATATTAATCAATCGCTAAAATGATGTTCTAGTCAATCACCAATCCAAGACAAAAACTTTGTCTATCTTATAACACCTTTCACAAATCAACGATCTTCGTGTCCTCAATACATTTCTTGTCATATCTTCCCATAAATTTATCCGCCAAATAATTGAACTATCAAAATCACATCGTATCCTACTCACTATAACTAATCCCAACCAATATTAAGTCCGACTACCTAACCATCCATTTATCTCAACACGTCGTGTTATTCCCAATGTCTTCTCACGTCAACTGAATAATCGAATCTTGATGCTTTAAATGTTCTACTCATTCTCATGCTCACTCTAAATCATACTATTTCGTCTTAGCCACTCTTATCTATCACTCGTCCAAGTTTCAGATCGACTAAGTACTCATCTCCATATACATAATTTCATCCAATCAGAGTTTTCCATTGGGTCCTTCACACATCGGTATTATAAATAATTCTTGGACACCTCGTTTTTTTTCATCCGAAGGAAATCTAGTCTAACATCTTTGTGCTCAAGATCAACCAATCACCTCTACGACATATCTCATCTCCACCCTATGCCTACCCGCAACTATAATCCTATAACAATAATAGCTAGCACTAACAATATCATAACAAATACAAAAAATATTTTAACACTCCGAAGAGAGAAAAGAGAAGGAGAGGATGTTTTAAAAACATGTGGGAAAAACGTGTGGAGTTGTGGTATTGGATGAGGGAGGATAGGTGGGTTGTGATCTCGTGGGCTAGTTTCAAAACTTTAAAGATTTGGTTTAAAAGAAAACAAAAATTTTGATACACTCATATGCAGCCAAAGATAAGTCATACCATAATACGAAAGACTAAGTCTAAGGAATTGCCTGCTATGACGCTATTCACACCTATATGAATACTATCATTCAGACCACTCCATACGTATATCACGGTCCACACTGAGTACACATACACGACACAAGTGACAATCACTAATATCCTAAAGGTAGCACACTCGTACCGGTCCGCACACTTTACCTATACACATGCACTACGACGACATCACAAACCAATGGGCCCACTACTAACTAGGGATGACATAGGCAACTACAGGCACTGATGTCTACATGAAAGAAAGGAACCGAAACCAAAAGCGAAACGAAACAAGATCGGAAAGAAAGAGTTTGGACAAGGCGAGGAAAAGGAGATAACTGATTGGATGGGACTAAGATATTGCCCAAAATAATTAAGTAGATGGAAGAAGGATTACGTGTAAAATATGGTATCATATACTTTATACTTATAAAAAGTAGAAATAGGGAGCAGATGGTAGAAAATATTGCAACTCGGAAAAAGAGTTAGACGAAGGAAAAAGAGGAGAGTGAGATAGTGATTGTTTTGCAACGAGAAATTAGTTTATACAAAAATTCTTTTGAAGTATGAGCACGATGAACGACTGATATATATATATAAATAAATTAAAGTTCTCTTTAGTTTAGAAAATATTCTAAAAGTACGTACGGTAAGGAGTTAAAAATAAATTTCGTAGTTTAGAAAAATGATATATTGAATTTCCGAAATGGTAACAAAGTTTTAATACTAAAATACGATGGATACCGATTCGAAAATAAGTACGAGACCGTAACTTAAAATTTTACGACCAAGAAGGTTTCAAAATTTGCGAATGAATTTTAACTCAAACGAAAGTAACAAATTTTAAATATTTAATAAGAGTTTTCAAAAAAGTTAAACTGAGCGAAGAATTTAATAATGAATTTCGAAAATACTTTTAAAGGAAGCAGGATTTGCAATGAAGAGATTCGAAGAATTAACGATAATCATCATGAAGTGACTACGTGAATCGGGGGAAAGGAAAATGATCGTATGATGGATACACCTAGGATATGATTCATGAAAGCTAAGATGGAGCTCTACGGCCGATAACACAAAAGTGTAATGATCAGGAAGATGCTAGAAGTCAGGGGTTGTAGTTATTGAGCCGTCTAAAGATCAGGAGAACTCAGCCCTAAGACTTCCTAATGAGATAGACTGTAATCAGGATCTAAGGGGAAGATTCCTAAGAGAATCAAGGTTACGTTCTGCTGGGCCCGCAGTCGATGGAACCGAGCGAACGACTAAAAGAATGCCCTAGAAATCTAACACGGCCAGAGTCAAGTGAGAGCTACTAAGGTATCCTAAGACGAGGATGACTAAATCTTAACCACGTCGCCTGACTATCAAACCTGGACGTCTACCTACGTCTTCCTACCATCTAAGACAAGGAAACCTAACTTAGACTTGTACATGGATATTAAATGAATGCGGTACTCTTATCGTTCCGAACTTTTGCATGACTTGCATGGGCCACCACTAAAACCTGTCATTCCCCGCTTCCCAAAACGACGGAGGTGAAGCGTGAATAAGGCCCGCTTAGGCCGGAGCTGTGAAGCTCAGACCCAATAAGCGTCTGTAGGGGTACCATCTTAAAATTTTCAGGTTCTTGCATTTATAAAGTTCGAAACAACAGAAAGTACAGAAAGGGAGTTGCATTCATTAATATAAAGAGTTAATATCTAGCGAGTACAAAAATCTAAAAAGAGGGAAGCCTAAGCATGGCAACAACTACCGAAGGAGAGAAGCTAAAAGTAGTAACCTCTGAATGTCCACGTTAGAAGAGAATTCTAAGTCTGGTCCTCGTCAGGTACGTCCTCCGGGTCGATGTCCTCGGGCTCCACGTACTCCGGTAAGTCTGCCTCGTCCACGAACTCTGGCTCCACACCTGACATACAGCACCCAAAGAAGGAACTGTACGTTAGGTAAGGTCTACAAAAAGGGTCAGACCAAAATGCAAGTGTATCGACTATTTAACAACGGTTTACTGGTTGATTAGCATGCTGAGGTTATAACAGAGGAACAAAAAGAAAGTAAACACAGCAGGAAAGTAAAACGTGACAAGTAGTAGTCGTAGCGTGTGCTACCAACTACGGGACTAACCTAACAGGTGTCAAGTAGAATCGGGACATGGCGGGACAAGACAAGACAAGTGTGACACGAAAGGGTTCACGCCTTACGGTTCGAGGGGGATCAGACCCTCTTACCGTGCGCACGCTCAACCCTACCCCAAACCCTAGTATTCAAGACATGACAAGACAAGACAAGACAAGGGATCACTCGCTCTAGCTTGGCGAGTGCCCTATTGCCCTCTGGGCTATGTTTCACGACAAGGGATCACTCAGAGAGTGCCCTATTGCCCTCTGGGCTGTGTATCAAGACAAGGGATCACTCGGAGAGTGCCCTATTGCACTCTGGGCTGTGTATCAAGACAAGGGATCACTCGGAGAGTGCTCTATTGCCCTCTGGACTGTGTATCAAGACAAGGGATCACTCAGAGAGTGCCCTATTGCCCTCTGGGCTGTGCAAAACTGGACAGGAAGTGACAAGACAGGAAAGGTTATTCTAGGGTGTCCACACGCACGCACACACAAGATAGTCCTACGATGTCAAAAGTTGTTGTTGTTAGACTCAGACTTCGTCGGCAAGTCTGAGCCGTCAAGGGGCGTCCCGGACACTATCATTTCACGTCCGGTTCTCTTTGTTCACAGTCAACAGTTCTAACAAACTAAGGCCTAAGCATGGCCAAAAGTGCAAGGGGATACACTTGCCTGCGGTGGTGAGCGTGTCGTCCGTCCGAAACGTCTCGTCCATGCGTCGCGTCCGCGGTCCATCTGAAACAGTGTCACGACGACGGTGTCATCTCACGATTTCCATCAAATCCTATTAAGGTTTGTTTCTAGGTTATCGGGGCTATCCTATTCGTCAACGTCACATTTTTGGTGTTTCGTTCAGCCTAAATCGACCACTACCCAATATGCACAGAAAAGTTGTCCGACGGTCGATTTCTACAGTGACATCGTTTTACTGGTGCGGAAAAGTAAATTTAGTTATAGTTGTCCGACTTTTAGTTTAGGTTTTGGTTAGCTACGGTGTGCGTTTTACTACTCGTTAGGGAAACCAACCTCGTGATGCCGTCCAACAAGCGAAAGTCGGGTCTGAACGGCGAAACATCGGCATCGTCTGGAACTCCTCGGCAGCGCGTAGCGCTGCGAGGTACCTCTGGACAGCAGGGTGGTGACGTGAAATCAGCGAGTTAATCAGCGATCTCCTTCCCATTGCGGGTAGCGCAACGAATCTTCACGACGGCGGCGACGTCGGGTAAAAACACGTGTGCACGGCGACGCACGTGTATTCCGAGGGTCCAAGGGGCTGTCGGTAGATGAGTTAGGACCAGAGGAAGATACTCTTCCCGGTGGATGGCCAACGGCGTGAGCGTATGGCGGTGGGTGGCCGTGAGAAGCCGGAGAGGACAGATTCACGCAACGTTCGTTGTCGCGCATCTCAGAGGAATTCCAGCAACGAACATCGAAAATAGGAAGTTGCAGAAGGTTAAGGACTTCAAGACAAAGCCAACGACAGTAGAGTTGTCACCGGGGGTGGTCGGAGATGATCGTGCGCGGGCGTCGAAGTTCAGCTTCCAGATCTGTGAAAAACAGCCGATACGGAGTGTTCCGACGAGGATTCCGGGAGCTACAGGTGGGCTATGAGTGTGAGGAAAGTTGCAGTTGGTAGAGGGGTTCGATAGAAATCCAACGGAAGTGGGGTGGTCGTTGTAGGTGGCTGGATGGCCGGTGGGCTCGAGTTTTTCCGGAGGTGGCGCAGATCTGTAAAACTGCGGCTAGATCTGAGTTCCACGGGGTTTTCGAGGAGATTGAGACGTGGAAATAGGGTAAGGGGAGTTGGAGATGCTCGGGGGGTCAGAGAGGAGTTGATCGGGGGTGGTGGTCGCCGGAGGGGGTGGCCGGAGCGGCGGCGGCGGCCGTTTTCCGGCGATGGTTTCTGTGCACAGTTTTTGGCCAAAAACTTAGGTTTAATGGGGTTTTTGAGAGCTTTTGGGAGGTGGAGATGGAGGAGAAGGAGGAGGAGAAGGTGGTGGCCGGTGGTAGGGGCTTGTGGGCTGCCGGAGGTGAGAGGGTGGTGCAAGAAAATGAAGAAGAAGTGGCGGCCCGGTTCTCATGCGTGAATGGCTAGGGTAGGAAATGGGTTTAGTTTTTTTTAAAAGAGAGAAGTTGCTAAATGCATATGAAAGAGGGTATAATTAGGGATGACTAGGATAAAGAGTGTGAGAGGAGGGGGTGTAGTTTTGGGTGTGGATAGAAGAAGAAATCCCTCATGATACGTATGAGGGATTCTATCTAGATTTGATTAAAATTTGAAATTTCAAAAAGATTGAAGGCTAATCAACGGTTGAAAATTGATTAGGGGATAACTTCCACTACGGGCATCGGAAAAATAATCCGAAAATACCGGGACGATCGTGGAGAAGAAAAGTACGGGGCTACGGTGTCTGATCACGTGTTACACCTACCAAAAATTATCGTAAAATCGGGAACCGTGTATTGGTGCCAAAGACCAAAACGCCCTTCCATTCAAAGCTGTTTTACGAGAAAACGAGCCGTGAGATGACGTTCCCAAAAATTACCATAAAATTATACACTTCCATACGGTCACAACGGCATATCACATCGTATATACCAAAACCCAGAAAGAGTCAAATAAAATACGTGCACGAAAGCTACGTGCACGTAGAAAATACGAACGGTCGGAAAGCGGCCGTTACAACCTATCACCATGAGGATTTCTCCTTAGCCACAACCTCTCCATACTCTCCCCTTTATAAACCAAGCAATCAAGAAGCATAAAACTTGCGGCCAACATAAAACCCTAGCCCAAAACCTCACGGCCATAGCAAGGGAATATTGCGGCATACCAAAGAAATATTGCGGCCATAACCATAGCAAGGAGATATTACGACATACACCAAGATGGTTGAGGAGATAGTTCGGATAAAACCCTAACCTAGCATCCTTTGCCTAAAGCCTCATCATCCAAAACACATCCTAGCCACAACTATCAAAGAGCCCGACTCCATTGCCTCAACCTCAAGCTTCAACTCCTCCTATAGCCGCAATATACCCAAGGGCATAACATCTCCAAGTTGAGCAAGCTATCAATTCTCATCATCTACCTATTGCCACAGTACAATCAAGCTTCTAATATCACATTGCCGCAAGCTTCTACCAAGGCCAAAGTGCATCCCAAGCTATCATCTTCTCCAAGCTTCAAAGCTGCAAGATCCACACATCAACAAGTCAAGCTGGACCATATCCCTTGTGCATGGTGTAGTCCATAGAAGCCAATCTCCAACATCCTTGCGCAAGTTGCAAACCAAGCAAGAAATCCCCTTATCTCCATTGGCATCTTCACAAAGCTTCATCAATGTGGGAGTTCTCAAGAGCCGCAATTTGAAGATCCAAGACCCCTGACCGCAAGTTGTAGCACCCAAGCACCCAAGGGGGAGCTGTGCGTGCACTGTGGGGTCGGGGGCTGTGCGTGCACTGCGAGGGACTGCACACACTCTGCAGGGTTCAAGCCACACACTGCAGGGTTCAGGCCACACACTGCTGGGTTCAAGCAACACACTGCTACTGCACCATCAAGATAAGGCCGTACTATTCAAAGAGGAGCCAACTGAAAGCGGCAACTTGAGTTGCAGATGAGACGAGACATATACATCTTGCCAGACGAGATCTGGCCTGTACCAATTGACAGAGATGACTACCCCTACACACTGAGATTCTATAAACTCTTTTACTATTATTTGTGTGTAGTAGTAACGATCTCTGTAGGGGAAACTTTACCATTTTTGTGTACTTTTGGGGTCTTGTCTGGTATGTGCTAGACAAAGGGACTTGACTAGTTGGGACTAGTCAAGTGAGAGCATATGCTAGTATTAGTTTTGTTGAGCACTTTGGTGAGTGCAGGTACTGAGAGCCAGGCGAGTGTAGAGTCAGTGCTCGAGCTACCGGCTGTACTAGGTAACATTTCTAATATAGTATTTCCTTTCGGGTCTGGATGTAGGTCATGGGTGCGAACGAACCAGGGTAAATCTACTGTGCATCTGTGATTGCTTATTGGTTACCCTACATGAGATTATAATTGCGTATGCGTTATCGCGGGTTGCGCGAGAATTTTTATAAGCCTATTTACCCCTTCTCCCCTCTAGGCTTAGATCCAGATCCAATAAGTGGTATCAAAGCAGGTTATAGGATCTAGCCTTGATTGACCATGAATTCCATTGATCATGCGTTTGCTGAAGGTTAGTCCATATCATGGTCCCCTAGATTTAATGGTGCAGATTATGCTTATTGGAAATTTAGAATGAAAATCTACTTAACAGCTGTTGATTATAATATATGTAATATTGTTCAAAAATTTTATAGTCCTCCCATGATTAAAATCCAATATACTGAAATGTTAAAACCTGAAGATAAATGGGATGCCAATGATAAAAACGATTTTCCTTGAATAATAAAGCCATGAATGTGCTCATTTGTTCTTTAGATAAATCTAAATTCAAATTGTATCTCACACTATCTAGCTGCGCAGGAAATATGGCATACCCTGGAGGTGACGCATGAGGGAACGTCAGAGACGAAGGAGTTTAGACTTGCCTTGCCGAGTACAGAGTACGAGGGCTTTCTCATGCTACCATCAGAATCTAATTCAGCGATGTTTGCAAGGTTCACTAATAATGTCTACAAGTCTAGCTCCCTCGGTAATCCATACTCTAGCCTTGAACAGGTAAGGAAAATCTTAAGGACGCTGCCAAGCTCGTTCATGCCTAAAGTCACTGCCATCCAAGAAGTAAAAAATCTATCTCAGATGAGGGTGGAGGACTTGATAGGTAATTTAATGTCCCACAAGCTTGAGCTGCAGAATATAGAGGCTAGAGAAAAACCAGAGGCGAAGGAAAAAGAAGAAAAACCACTAGCTCTTCAAGCTAGAGAAGTTGTCGAGGATTACGATGAGGAGATGGCACTGATGGTCAAAAATTTCAGGAAATTCATCAAAACTCTTCAAGGAAGAGCATAAATGCAAAACATGTTTAATCGTTTCAATAACTTTAATTCTGCTAAAAATCTTCTGAGCAGACTGCTACTGACCATGTCACATGTTTTATATGCAACATGAAGGGACATTATATGAAGCATTGCGCACAAGAAACAGCTAATGTTGCAGAGAATACAGGAAAAGCCAAGGTGCCAATATGGGACATGGACATCGAAGCTGAGAATAAGGATGATGAGCATGTAGTTGTGCACTCCTTCGTCTGCTTGAGGGGAAAACACGAGGAGGTAACATCTTCCACTAAAAGTGTTGATCTTCTGAATTTGTGTAAAGAAATGCAAGCTGAACTTGAAAACAAAAAATGTACTATTAATGATATGCAAGATGAAATTAACAGCCTATAATCTACAGTAGAAAAACGTGAATCCATATTAGAATTTTTTTTAAATTCTAACGGCGAAATACAACATGGAAACTGCGACATGTTTCATTAAACAAATGAATTGAAAGAGAAACATGTTGCTTGTAATTCTACTATTGCTCTGTTGGAAAAAGAGAACCATAGGTTGCATGAAAAAGCTATTTGTCTTATCTGTACTTCTTTATTGAATAATGTTAGCATGCTAAAGCAAGATTTAATTAAGCTTGAAACTGAAAAAGATTATGTGATTAAAGAGCTTAATGATAAATTGTGCATGCGAAATAATGAGCTTAAAATCATGAAAAAGAATGAAGAAGACAATAAGAAAGCTTTTTTAAGTAAATGCACTTTGATTGTCAATGAAAATGCTTTATTAAAATTTAAAGTCACTAGTCTAGAATTGTCATTAAGGAAATTTTCAATTGGTAAACATTCGTTGGATACCATACTTGAAAATCAATTATATGGCAATAATAGACGAGGACTTGGTTTTGGTCTGAAAAATGTTGAAAAGCCTAAGTTTAAGAAAATCCACAATGTGTCTACTATTGCTAAAAATGTTTATGCGAAGTGCTTTACTTGTGATAGTGTTGGTCCTATATAGTATTATTGTAAGTTTAGAAACATGAACATAAAGTTTAAATAAGTGTGGGTTCCTAAAAATTTGATGGCTAACATGAGTGGACCTTGTTAGATTCCAATGTCACACATAACATCTACCGTGTAGGTAAGATGGAGATTTAGTGATGAGTTTTTGGATTGAACAATTACATTATATAGCTCCTTAGCCAAATGGCGACGCGAAGGTATATTTTTTCCATTGAAATTAATGCATACCTTCATAGATGTTGCATGCTTGAACTATTTTTTATTTGTGTGCTAGTTTGCTTGATTCTAGCTTGCTTGAGTGATTATTTAAAAAAATTGAAAAAGAAAAAACAAAAAAGGGTGCTTAATGAATATTTTTTCTCTTTGTATCATTCAAGTAGTATTATTGAAGGTCATTCTTATCCTTGTAGAAATCATTGTATTATCGTTATAGCTATATGCGCATGTAAGAATTCCTAAGTAGCCATGACATGCTTAATGAATTGAACAACGTGATTTCTACACATACACCTTCACTTCCATGAGTATTGAATATTGTTGTACAATTGGAGAATCTTTTATGAAATATTGAAAAGTGAATGTAGGTCGTAAATAACTGATAAATCTAAGGGATATGATGTGTATTTGCCATGAATAAAAATTAAGCACAAAAGAATTGAATATGAAACGAGAAAAATGAAAAAAAAAATGAATATTGCTCCGTATGTAAAATGGATACAATTCGTGGCAAGTATACTACCCATGCGTATCCAACATATGCTATATGGGTAATCTTTAGCGTTGGTGTATTTTACTCGTCAAGCAATGCCACCCCCCACATCTAAGAATCCTTATAGGCTATGCTTTTGGGGTGTGGTAACTTGACCTCATTTTTAATAAGGTGGGGAAAATAAATCCAGGTAATATAATGTTTATTGGAAACTGTGGATTGTTGATTTCTATGAGAGTTTCTTCCTTTAGTCTTCAAATAGTTTAATAATCACACTTACACGATGGTGTAGAAGTCTACGTTACCTTTTCATTGAATTTGAAGTGAATATTCTAAGAAAAATGACATGCAAGTGCTAGTTGTGATTTATAGTGCTTTATTTTTGCATGTGACATGAAACTAGACTTCGTGCATACGCTTTTGATGATAACAAAAGGGGGAGAAAATATTGAAGATTTGGATGAAGATCTGGTGGTGCATTAATGCTTATATGTGCTTATATTGAATATATGTTCAAGGGGGAGCATGGAAATAGGGGGAGCATGCCATGCTTATTTGTATCACATTATCACATCATTGCATGCTTGTTTGCTTGTACATCAAGTGTTATATTGTTGCATACATCCTCCCATTATCACACTTCACACACACATGTCACGATGTATTATTTGGAACGTTAGTGGAAATATTATAATCGTTTGTCATCATCAAAAGGGGGAGACTGTTGGATACAACGTATGTTGGATACAACGATCGATAAATTCATGTTTGATGATAACAAACATGTATGGACGTTCTAATATGTGTGCTAAGTGTTTTAAGGAGTGGCACGCTTGTAAATCATCAAAGTGATGACCAAATCAATTGATGGAGGAAGTGCTATTCACATAGCAAATTGGATGATGAAGAAATGGCTATTCATATAGCAACTTGGACTTAGTCAAAGAGATGGTCACTATAGCTACAAGTATTGGACCAAGTCAAATTGGAGAGGATCTCAATCAAATCAATTTAAGATTGATTCATATTCCCATTGCCATTCTAATCATATTCCAATATGGAAAGATATGGAGTATCTCTTTTAAATCTCCTTTGATTGATTCAAATCAATTAGAGTTCCAATCAAATCTCTCTCAAATCTCATATCCTATTTGCTTCCAAATCCTAATCCAATTAGTATTGCAATAAGATCAAATAGAATCCCTCCAAATCTCCTAATCCTATCTCCATTAGGATTTCTCATTAGCCACAACCTCTCCACACCCTCTCCTTTATAAACCAAGCAATCAAGAAGCCTAAAACTTGCAGCCAACATAAAACCCTAGCCCAAAAACTCACATCCATAGCAAGGGAATATTGCAGCATACCAAATAAATATTGCGGCCACAACCATAGCAAGGAGATATTGCAGCATACACCAAGAAGGTGGAGGAGATAGTTCGGCCAAAACCCTAACCTAGCATCCTTTGCCTACAGCATCATCATCCTAAACACATCCATTGCCTCCATTGCCTCAACCTCAATCTTCAACTCCTTTTAAAGCCACAATATACCCAAGGGCATACCTTCTCCAAGTTGCACAAGCTATCAATTCTCATCATCTTCCTACTGCAGCATTACAATCAAGCATCCAATATCCCATTACCATAAGCTTCTACCAAGGCCAAAGTGCATCCCAAGCTATCATCTTCTCCAAGCTTCAAATTCGCAAGATCACCACATCAACATGCCAAGCTTGACCATATCCCTTGCACAAGTTGTAGTCCAAAGAAGCCAATCTCCACACCCTTGCACAAGTTGCAAACCAAGCAAGAAATCCCCTCATCTCCATTTGCATTTTCACAAAGCTTCATAAAGGGGGGAGTTCTCAAGGGCAGCAAGTTGAAGATCCAAGACCCTGGTCGCAAGTTGCAGCACCCAACCACCAAAGGGGGAGAGCTGCACGCGTACTGCGGGGGGGCTACACGTGCACTACGAGGGACTGCATGCGCACTGCATGGTTCAGGCCACCCACTGCATGGTTCAGGCCATGCACTGCATGGTTCAGGCCGCAAATTGCTATTGCAGCATCAAGATAAGGCCACAATATTCATATAGGAGCCAAGCGAGAGAGACAACTTGAGTTGCAGATGAGACAAGACATCTACATCTTGCCAGACGAGAGCTCACCCGTGCCAATTGACAGAGACGACTATGCCTACACACTAAGATTCTCTAAACTCTTTTACTATTATTTGTGTGTAGTAATAACAATCTCTGTAGGGAAAAATTTAACACTTTTGTGTACTTTTGGGGTCTTCTCTGGTGGGTGCTAGACAAAGAGACTTGACTAGTTCGGAATAGTCAAGTAAGAGCATATACTAGGATTAGTTTTGTTGAGCACTTTGGTGAGTGCAGGTACTGAGAGCCAAACGAGTGTAGAGTGGGTGCTATAGCTACAGGCTGTACTAGGTAAAGTTTCTAATATAGTATTTTCTTTCAGGGTGGATGTAGGTCGTGGGTGCGACCGAACCAGGGTAAATCTACTGTGCATTTGTGATTGTTTATTGTTTACCCTGCATGTGATTATAACGGCGTGTAATTTATCGCGGGTTGTGCGAGAATTTTTATAAGCCTATTCACCCTCCCTCTAGGCTTAGATCCAAATACAATAGTAGGTATATTATGTGTGAGCCTCTGCGCTCTACTTAGGTATGAGTAGGTATGTTAGAGGAAGCATAGTAGCTTATGCTTGCCTATGGTGATCTATGTATATAGGTGGTAATCTGGGTACTATATACATATTTATATGTATGGTTGTGAACATGTACCGGTGTACATGTTTGTGGGTACCTATGCTGTTGCATGTGAATATATGTGTGCGATGATATTGGTGTATATGTGAAGGTACTGGTTGTGCTTGTATTAGACTATCATGCCATAACTGGCAGTTATGACATGATTGTGTTTCATGTTATATTTCATGTCATAACACTGGTTATGGCATGTGTATGCTTCATGTTATGATTCCTATCATATCATTCGTCATGACCGGTTTATGTTTCATACGTAACATGTGTGTTGACATAAGTTGTATGTGGCATGTAGTGTAACATGATTGTATACGCACATGTGTTGACGTTAGCCCTAGCATGAGTAGACTTGTGCTTCATTATGTGTCTATGTTTGCATGGTGTGAGGTGGTAAAGATGTTGTATTGTATAATGTATGGTATTCTATGACTGCAAGTAGTGACATATATATGTGTGTACGAGTTGGCTGTAGCCCATGGGTCATACATGGTTGTATGCCTATGTATATGTATAGATGTGTATACGTAGTAGTGTATTAGTCCTATGTGAAGTACCATGGTTGTGTATGCTTGTGTGTACATATAGTATGTATGTATATGTCCTTGTGTACATATGAGGTATGCATGTAATAGTGTGAGTATGAATATGTGTGTAAATGTGTATACATGTATGAGTATTTGTATATGTGTGACTATTTGATATATGTGTAAGTATATGCATATGCGTGTATCTTGCTTTTGTTATAATGTATGTATACATGGGGTAGGGTGACCTTAATGTCTATGTCTGTCCATCCTTAAGTTGGCCCTTAGCCAAGGAAGTCCGAGAACAGACTTTATTTTAAGGTGGATAGGATGTAATACCATGTTTCCATATGTATGGATATTACATACGTATTTTTCGATCGAATTTATACTTGTATGGCTTAATGTATTTTTGGTGATTTTTCCTAATTTTCTTAGAATTATTATATTGATGAAACTATTGTTAAATATGTTTAATCATTATTAGATGTATAATGTGTGAAGTATTTAGCTTAATATATAGTATAAAGCATGGCTACTAGTAATAATGAGTGTAATTCTTTTTATTACAAATTAGATATCTTGATTTTTTTAACATGCCACATTAGCCCTTAGGTGTCATATGGCTAAATATCCTTTAATCTCCACATGACACATCACTCATTAGGTGTCACTCTCTAAGCCCTTTTGCATTTCAACATGACACCTAGCATGCACATGTCCCTTTCCTAATTATGCATTGGAATTTGGATTTAAAAAAAGAAAGGAAAAAAAGAAAGATAAAGAGAAGGGGAGGAAGGAGAAGGATGATGATGGAAAGAGGAGAAAGCTAGGTCAAGGAGGAGGCTTGGCCATGATGCTGGGAGGAGCCATAAAAGGGGCATTCTGGGAACTTTGTGAAGTTTCATGGGTTGCATGGTAGAAGGTAGGAATCCAACTTCTATAATTATGCCATGTTCATGAGTGTTAATTTTTTATATTTATTGCTTCTTGAATTCCTGCAGTCTGATAAAAACTTCCGTCCTTCATATCTGCTGCCATGGATTGAACTAAATTCTGCAAAAATTATATTTGTGTAGCTCTTTAAATTCTACCCAATGTTCATGTATAATGTGCAATATGTTCAGTTCAATAATTAGGAGTAAAAATCTCATCTTGAATTTCATTCAGTCTGGGCACAGTTTGGGAAAATTGATATCACTCATTGCACACACCATAGAAATTAGTGTTCTTAGTCTCATTGTAAAGATAAAAAACTGTTCTACAACTTTTCCCTACTGCTTGTTTTCGAGACTCCAACTGCAAAAGGACTTAAAATAGCAATTGCTACAGCCTTCAGAATCTGCCTGAAAAATAGATTCGACGGGTCTCACCAAACAATTCACGATAAATCACCTAGTTTATATTTCTTCATCAAATTATAAATGTGAGTCCGAGACTATCATGTCTACAACTCTTAAGAGAAGAAAAATTGATGTTTAGTACAAATATTTGGAACTTTTTGCCTCAGTTTGGGACTATCCTGTTATTTTCAGAGACTGAGTTGCATGAATGCGTTGTTTTGTCTTCAATTATGGATCTGCATACTTGTGGCTTCAATAAATGATTATTACAATATATAAATTAGCATGTTTCTACATGAATTAAATTAGCATGTTATTACATGATTATATAAAGTAGCATATTGTGGTAGCATGTAACATAATTCACATTTTGTAGCATACTAGCAGATTAATTGTTAGCATATCATATTATAATAATGCTATGTTTCATGTGCATACTGGAAATGATGGAATTATGTGCCTGATGTATTGATTGGGATTGATGGAATCATGCGATGTTGAAATGAAATGGATACGATGGTCGTGGTTAATCCCAACATCGATGATGTGAAGAAAGGAATCGAATTGGGAATGCGGTAACTGAGACCGCTAAATAATAAACTGATACAACTATAAAATAGAGAGTGAGGCAGAGTGTTAAATGCCTGGAACGCTCGATCCATTCTAAAATGGGTGAGACTCCAGATATGGGTTTGGGGGAAATGCAGGTAAATTATAGGAGTTAATGAGAATATATGATGTAACATTTCTCACTCACTTGTCACTCTTGTAAGGGGGAGTTGACTAGAGTTAGAGAGGCTGGTGGTGTACTCGTGTTGCACCATTAGGTAATTGATGGTTTTCTCTGTTTGTCCCATGAAAACCCGAGATTTGTCTCACTCCCTGAAGGGAGAGTTACGAGAGGCCCCTCCAGTGCCCGTGTCGCTGGTTGAGGTACCACTTTTCACCCACCCTGGGTGAAGACCGGCTCCTTAGTGTATGACAATTTACCTGGGGTTTTCGAATCACATTATAACTAAAAGGTCTTTGAAGAATAATGTTCAAAATAAAGTTCCCTTAATTTATTATCTATGGATTGTTCATTTAATATATGTCTGTTTCCTTTATGAATATCAATTCTGTCGTATCTTCCTTTATGCTCAATACATGTAATATTGCCTGTTTTACGTTATGCAGTTCATTCTTTCAGTACCTACTACCTAGTTTCCAAAACGCTAACCATTTATATGTGCTTGTTTTACTTCTTTCTATATTATTGTCTTGTTTATTTTTCTTTCTGCCATGTCACGTTTACTTTATGCATCATACTATAAATGCCATGCCATGCATAAATTTGTGTAGCTCATTCATTTTATTATGTTATGCATGAGTAGATGCATTTAAAGGTTGCATACTAGTGGAAGTTGGCATTTCCTACTGGATCACGCGTTCACGTGCCCTACCCGTTGTTTTTCAGGTGTTGGAGTTGGTGGCAGAAGTGGAGTTTGGAGTCGTTATTAAGGAGCTTGGTTTGTGACTTTGGTGGTGAGGGGAGAGGATGAGAGTTTTGTACCTTTGGGATTTTGTTGTTTTTGGGTAAGTTGTATAAGAGGTTGTATAAGAGATATAAGCAATATATTAGTGGATTTAATAAAGGATTGTGGACCTTGATTGTCTCTTGGATGTTCTCTTTGACTTCCTTTATTGTTGTTTGGCATTGGTTGTTATGTTGAAACATTACAGGTTCTACCCCAGCAGTGCGCAGTGACCTGCTAACTTTTCTATTTCTTTTCTTCTTTATATTTGTAACAGTCGCTGCTCTGGAAGAACCTGGGACGGATTCGTACTTTTTGGGTAACCTGGGGAGTGTGGCGTTACAGAAGTGGAGACAGATGAATCAGGCTCAACAGATATAGGCTCAGTAGCAGACACAGGAACGACAGATACATGAATACCCTCAGAAGTGGGTTGTGTACAAGATGATGTAGGTGCCACAATCTATAGATTATTGCTTAGTAGCACACACGAATGAACAACTTTTATGGCAACATTGTTTTGGACATGTTCATTTTAAACATCTTTAAAAATTTTCTAAGCATGATTTAGTTAAAGGATTTCCAAAAATCTCTTTTAATAAGAAAAGGTTTTGTAATTCTTGTCAACGTGGCAAACTCCGTAATCATCATTTAAACTTAAAGTTGGTATTACTTCTAAGAGGCCCCTAGAAATTCTCCACTTAGATTTATTTGGGCCTACTAGAGTTGCATCTTTAGGTAATACACATTATGGATTAGTCACTGTTGATGATTTTTCTGTATTAACTTGGGTAAATTTTTTATCTAATAAAAATGAATATTTTGAAGGATTTAACAAATCTTCGAAGAAAACTCAAAATATCTTAGGAACCACCATTTTTACTATTTGTAGTGATCATGGAGGGAATTTTGAGAATGATCTTTTCTCTAAGTTTTGTGATTAACACGGAATAACTCACAAATTTTCTTTTCCTCGTGCACCACTATAAAATGGTGTTGTTGAGAGAGAATATGACTCTTATTGTGTGTGCACGCACGATGCTTCGTGATAGTCATCTTGGACTTCAATTTTGGCCAGTGGAGGTGCACACAGCATGTTATGTGCTTAATAGGATCATAGTAAGGCCACATACGAACAAAATTTGTTTTGAACTATTTTATGATAAAAAGCCTCAAGTAAAATATTTTCGGGTTTTTGGTTCAAAATGTTTCATTAAGAACACATATGATAATCTTGATAAATTTGATCGAAGATCTGATGAAATTATTTTTGTTGGATATTCCACACGTAGCAAAGCCTACTGGATATACGAAATACTTCAATGGTTGAGATATCACTTCACGTTTCTTTTAATGAAGATTTTGATTTGCCTCATATTGATGATGATAGTTTAGACGTTTTATTTGATTATATTAATAATGTTAAAATTGATGATGTTTTGAGACTAACAATGCTAATAAGATGTTGAGATTGTTCTTAATGTTCCAGGTGTTCCCAAATCCTATCCAACAGTTCGTGACCACCCACATGACCAAATTATTGGAGATATTATAGTGGGTGTCCAGACAAGGTCAAGTTTGATGAATTTTCTCATTGCGACTTTGTCTCCATTATTGAGCCAAAGAACATCCAAGAAGCATGTGAAAATAGCTCTTGGATCGTGGCAATGGAAGAGGAACTCATTCAATTCAAAAGGGACGATGTTTTGGAGCTAGTCCCTATACCAAGTGGATCTTCACGAACAAGACGAATGAAAAAAAGTCGTCACATGAAACAAAGCAAGGTTAGTAGCTCAAGGCTACCAATAAGAAGAAGGTATTCATTTTGACGAATCTTTTGCTCCGGTAGCTAGATTAGAAGTTATTAGATTGTTATTATCTTTTGCATCTCATACAAATTTTAAATTATTTCAAATGGACGTTAAAAGTGTATTTTTAAATGGTATTGTTAATGAAGAAGTTTATGTTTCTCAACATCCATGATTTATTCATGAAAAATTTACAACCATATTTTTAAACTTAAGAAAGTGTTGTATGGGTTGAGAAAAGCCCCTAGAGCTTGGTATGATCGCCTTAAGAACTTTCTTTTGGATTTGGGATTTAAAATGGGAGAAGTTGATTCTACACTCTTTACTAACTACTATGAAAATTACATTCTTCGCATTCAAGTTTATGTAGATGATATTATTTTTGGATCTACTAACTATGATCTTTGCTAAGAATGTTCTAAGTCGATGAAGGATCAATTTAAGATGTGCCACAAGAGTGAGCTCAACTATTTTCTAGGACTCCAAATTCGGCAATTGAAGGATGGCATCTTCATACATCAAACCAAGTATACTTGGGATCTAATCAAGCGATTTGGGATTGGATCGTCTTATAACAAAAGAACTCCCATGAGTATAACTACTCATCTACACAAGGATGAAAAAGAGAAACACGTAGACATTCGTCTATATCGAGGTATAATTGGTAGCTTACTTTATTTAACTACAAGTATGACAGATATCATGTTTTCTATTTGTTTATGTGCTAGATATGAATCACAACCTAAGGAATCACATTTGATTGCGGTTAAACGAATATTTAGTTACATCAATCAAACCCTAGATTATGTATTACTTTATCCTAAATCTATCACATATGAGTTAATCTCATACAGTTATGCTGATTTTACTGGATACAAATCTGATAGGAAGAGTACTAGTGGCACTAGCCATTTTCTAGGAAATTCTCTTGTCTCTTGGTTTTATATGAAGCAAAATTTCGTATCAATGTCCACGACCGATGCTTAATATATTACCACGGGTCTTGCATGTGCACAAGTTCTTTGGATGAGACACACTCTTAAAGACTATAGTATTAATTGTGATACTTGCCCTAACACGGTTGATAAACAAAGTGTAATTTGTCTCTCCAAAAATCCGATACATCACTCCTGTACCAAACACAAAGATGTGAGACATCATTTCATAAATGATCATATGGTTAAGAAGGACATCATTCTATAGTACATTGAAACCCAAAAACAAAATGCCGATATCTTCACAAATCCTCTTAAAGAAGAGTATTTTTTGAGGCTCCGTGGAGAATTGGCAATTACGGGTGAATTTGAAATCTAGGACTTCATTTTCATATGTTATACCATGTTTTGTGCTCATATGATCAATTTCATCTCTTATATCCAATGTGTTTATTTTTCACATTATGTTTTCAATGAGATTTCTTGAAGAATTTGATGAATTTATGATTATGTTGATATCATTAATATGTGTATTAGTTTATATAACTATGAATGTTATTTGATGTGATTATAGAGTATAGTGTATATGTCTAAGGGTGAGAGTACACATTTTCTCATTTTTGCCTCATTCATAGTATTGAGAATCCGGACAGGCGCATGTGTTTCCTTCAACAGAAGCCTGCCCATACTCTATGCTGTAGTCTTCATATCACATCTTTATGTTAGGCGAATGATGTTCATTTTACAGGCCGGCCTTCCTCGTAAGCACATCTTGTGATGTTCATTATCAAAACATGAACCTGAGCTGCTTCTTCGTAAGCACAAACAACCCCATACTTCATCTGCATAACACCAAGTTTAACCCCAAGCTCAACCTGGACCCCATGTTGAACTTCAGGTCGAACCTATTCCTTAAGATGAATCTCAAGCCAATCCTGAACTTGCTCATTCATCCTCAGTTCAGCTTCTATCCTAACTTGTCGTGACGACAAGTGTATAGGAAAATATAATGCTATTATTATTGTCAAAAATTTAAAGGAGCGTTTCATTGTGTATTCATCTTTTCAGGCTAAAAATCTATCTCAACTTTTGTCTACGAACAAGCTTGTCGATCTCTTTTGCTACCCTCCTGCTGACTCTCCTAAGCCATTCCCCATGCTTGTTAAACTCTTTTATGCTAACCGCAGTCGTATTGAGAATAACAAATCTGGGATTCTTGATATCGTGGTTCAGGGGACGTCGATCAAGCTAGACCACGTGATTTTAGGATCCATCCTTGGCATTCCCTCTCTGGGTCTCTACCTGCTGACATTTCCATCTCCAGAGTTTTGAGCTTGATAAAAATGTCCTCCTAGACATGTTTAGGTACATTCCTCCTATTCTCACCTCTGGGGTGAAGACTTACATGTTTTCCAAACGTGGATGGGCAATCCAACGCGTTGTAAAATCCAACATCCTTCCCAAATTAGGATCTTCAGATCAGCCTTCCCGTGACATCCTGAAGTATGTAGTGTAGAAGATGGTGCAGGTTCCCCAATCTATAGATTATTGCTTAGTAGAACCCACGAATGAACAGCTTTTATGGCATCGTCGTTTTGGACATGTTCATTTTAAACATCTTTATAAATTTTCTAAGCATGATTTTGTTAAAGGATTTCCAAAAATCTCTTTTAATAAGAAAAGTTTTTGTGATTCTTGTCAACATGGCAAAAAATCTATAAATCGGCATTTAAACTTAAAGATGGCATTACTTCTAAGAGGCCCCTAGAACATCTCCACTTAGATTTATTTGGGCCTACTAAATTTCCATCTTTAGGTAATCCACATTAGGGATTAGTCACTGTTGATGATTTTTCTTGATTTACTTGGGTATATTTTCTATCTAATAAAAATGAAGCCTTTGAAGAATTTATTAAGTTTGCAAAGAAAACTCAAAATCTCTTAAGAACCACCATTATAACTAATCGTAGTGATCATGGAGGGGAATTTAAGAATGATCTTTTCTCTAAGTTTTGTGATGAACACGGAATAATTCACAATTTTGCTTTTCCACGTGTACCACCACAAAATGGTGTTGTTGAGAGATAGAATAGGTCTCTTATTGATTATGCATGCATAGTGCTCCATGATAGTAATCTTGGACTTCAATTTTGGGCGGAGGAGGTGCACACGACATGTTATGTGCTCAATAGGATCCTAGAGAGTCCTCGTACAAACAAAACTTGTTTTGAACTATTTTATGATAAAAGTCTCAATTAAAATAATTTCAAGTTTTTGGTTCAAAATGTTTTATTAAGAACGTGTATGGTAATCTTGAAAAATTTGATCCAAGATCCGATGAAATGATTTTTGTTGGATATTCCACACGTAGCAAAGCCTACCAGATATACAACAAAAACACTTCAACGGTTGAGGAATCGCTTCATGTTTCTTTTAATGAAGATTTTTATTTGCCTTATATTAATGATGATAGTTTATATGTTTTGTGATTCTATTAATAATGTTAAATTGATGAATTCATTGAGACTAACAATGCTAATGAAGATGTCGAGCTTGTTCCTAGTGATACATGTGTTCCCAAAGCTTTCCAACCGTTCGTGACCACCCACATGACCAAACTATTAGAGATATTGGAGTGGGTATGTAGACAAGGTCAAGGTTGAATGCATTCTCCCTTTGCACCTTTGTCTCCACTATTGAGCCAAAGAACATCCAAGAAGCATGTGAACGTAGCTCTTAGATCGTGACAATGGAAGAGGAACTCATTCAATTTGTAAGGAATGAAGTTTTGGAGCTAGTCTATCTACAAACTGGACATCAAGTCAGTGGGACTAAGTGGATCTTCAAGAACATGACGGACAAGAACGAAGTCGTCACAAGGAACAAAGCAAGGTTAGTAGCTCAAGGCTACTTGCAAGATGAACATATTGATTTCAAAGAATCTTTTGCTCGGGTAGATAGCTTAGAAGCTATAAAATTGCTATTATCTTTTGCATCTCATAAGAATTTTAAATTATTTCACATGGATGTTAAAAGTGCATTTTAAATGGTATTGTTAATGAAGAAGTTTATGTTTCTCAACCTCTCGGATTTATTCATGAATTTCAAAACTTAAGAAACATTTATATGGGTTGAGACAAGCTCCTAGAGCTTGGTATGATCGCCTTAAGTACTTTCTTTTGGATTTGGGATTTAAAATGGGAGAAGTTGATTATATACTTTTTACTAAAAACTATGAAAATGACATTCTTCTCATTCAAGTTTAAGTAGATGATATTATTTTTTGATCTACTAACTATGATCTTTACCAAAAAATTTCTAAGTCTATGAAGGATTACTTTGAGATTAGCCACATAGGTAAGCTCAACTATTTTTTAAGACTTCAAATTTGGGAATTGAAGGATAGCATCTTTATACATCGAACCAAATATGACGGGGAGTTAATCAAGCTATTCGGGAAGGAATGGTATTCTAGTAAACGAACTCCCATGAGTACAACTACTCATCTATACAATATTGAAAAAAGGAAAAAAGTATACATTCACGGTGAGTATAACGAATCTGGGATTATTGATACCGTAGTTCAGCGGACGTCGATCATGCTAGACCCCATGCTTTTAGGATCCATCCTTGGAGTTCCTTCTTCTGGGTCTCTACCTGCTGACATTTCCATCTTCGAAGTTTTTGAGCTTGATCAAAATGTCCTCCTAAACATATTTAGGTCCATTCTCCTATTCTCACCTCTTGGGTGAAGACTTCCATGTTTTCCAAACGTGGGTGGGCAGTACACCACGTTGTGAAATCCAACATCCTTCCCAAATTAGGATCTTCAGATCAGCCTTCCATGACATCCTAAAGTGCATGTATGCCATCTTTTCTGGCATGTATGTAAACTAATCTGGTATCATACTTGATAGGATGGACCATGTTAAGATCAATCCTACCATATCTCACCTCCCATACAGCTGCATTTTGACCAATGTGTTTAAGCATTTCAAGATTGATCTTGCCCCTTATGAGTCTATTCCTTTGGGTCTCATCTTGGATGAGTATGCTAAGCTGAAGTCCCCTTCAACTCTACAGATCGCAGCCAAGAAAAGACATGCAGTTTCTCTGGACCTTCCTCCTCTTTTGTACTTCCTGCTGATCCCATCATTCCACTTGTTGATCGTACCATTCCTTTAGCTTCTTCAGCTCCATCTACTATCGATCCCTTCTTTATCCATTTGGATAAGAAGGTGACACTTTTGGATCAAAAGATGACTGTACTGCTAGAGATGTTCAGTACTTCATTTGTGCATCAAGGTTTACATATTCCTCATACCCTTCAGTCCTTGCTTCTTCCCTCTAAGCCTACACAGTCTGCTCCTCTAGCTGTTGTCACCCAGCCTCCTCCTACTGACATCACACAGATTCTTGCTAATGATATTCCTTCTACTGATGCTGAGCCTGCTGAGACTCATGTCATCACTCCATCAGGCGATAGTCCTGCTACTACTGTTGCCTCCACTTCAGAGGTTGAGACTTATGGGTTTCATGTTAAGATGAGAGCTCCTGAGGCTTCTCCCACTATCGTCCAATTGGATCCTTGATGTATATCAGAGATATCTCACCATAGGACTTATTTTTGTTAGGGTTTGAGAGTATAGGAGTTGTTTTTGTTTAATGATGTAGTTGTTTATATGGTTGTTTGGATGTGTGCTTCATGTTGGGTTATACTTGTATGGGTGTTTGGTTGATGGTATACTCTTGTTGTGAGCTTGTGCATTATGATGTATTTGGAGTTGATATCTTTTGGCTCTATTATGCTCTTTTGTGAATGTTGTCTATTCTTTTTGCTTTTGAGTATATGTAATGAATATTGAGACGTATGTCATTATAATTTCTTTATTTCATGGAATGAATGTTGCTATTGGACTTCTCTTCACCCAGTCAATTAGGTTTTTGATGATTTTGATAAGTATTTTTGTGATACACCTTCATGTTTTCTAGTTTTTCATTTGGCATCGCATTAAATACCTATCCTATTCTTTATACTCACATAATTGTTTTCCTTTTATTTAGCACTAGTTGTTGTTGTTCCTCTACTCCCACTTTTTGGATAATGCCATAAGGGAGAGAATTAAACAAACTCATAATTTTGTGCGAATTAGAAGCTAAACACGAATCTAATATTGATATAGCCTTAGATTCAAGGGGAGTAAGATATAGTGAATTTGGATTCAAAAATCCTAAGTTTGAAAACTTTGAATTCATTCCATGTCACTTATATCAGACTCTTTGGTTAAATGATTATTTGATGCACATGTCTAAATTGTCTAACTTGATTGGCATATATGTAGGAAGAGTAAGTATTCAATAAGCATAATTAGTTATATTTTTTGTCATCACCAAAAAGGGGGAGAATGTTGGGTATTGACTTCTTCCTACTTTGTTTTGATGATGAGCAAACATAAATACTTGTGACTAATCTCCTCCATGCAGTTAATTCATTGCATAATCAAATCATGAAGATCAAATTGTAATGAATGACAATCAAGATCAATCAAAGACTCAAATAGATGATTGGCTGATCAAGATTAAGAAAGAAGCTTCAAAGACTTCAAGTTCGATCAAGAGAAAGACAAGAAGCTATAACTCATTGTAAATCTTTTTATTCATATATTTTCTTTCTCATAGAATGTAGTCTTGAAGTAGAGTAAACTTGGAGCACTCATACACCACTCAATCTATCCTAGCAATTCATTAGAATTCATTTCCTAGGACTCTCTAGTATAAAACCCTTAGTTGTGCATTTTGGATTTCTGACATGCGACTGCTGAACATTTGTCAGGCGCATGTCTTCATACAGTCGATTGTGATTTGTTCATTAATCGTTTGTAATGCACACACTGAAGCTAGGTTTTTGGGCTTTTTCTCTTAAACTTCTAAACATGTGACTGAAGTATATAGTACAAGTGCCTGTCTATTGATCAAGTGCCTGTGGCATGTGAGTCAGTCGTATGTATCATCTTGCCCAAAGGTCCATATTTTGTCAACTTACACCCTTGTGTTTTCAGGCGATGTATGTTGGTTTTACAGGCGCCTGCTTATGACACATGCGCATGTATTTTCCACTACAGTCGTATGTCCATCCCTTGCCCAACTTCTTGATTTTGGCAAGTTATGCACTTATGCACACATGCGCTAAATGTTGGTTTTCTAGTTGTCTGCCAATGGCACAGGCACCTTTGGATACCACATCAGTCGCATGTCCATTGATTACCCAGATTCTTTAATTTGTCAACTTATCCACTTCTGCCACACCAACGCATGCAATGGGTTTCCCAGGCGCCTTCTTATTTCCAGGCACATGTCTATCCTTCAGCAGTCGACTATCCTACGTGGTAAGTTACCATTTGAATTCTCACCTACCATCTGACACAGTGCAGCAGGCGCCTGTTGATCCTTCATCAGTTGCATGTCCTGGCTATTAAATTAATCTGTTGGTTGTTTTGTGGCAGATTTTGAAAGGGGTTTTGTTGGGGGCTTTGAGAGAACTTATAAATAAATAAGCCTTTTACTGTTCCATTGGAGCCTTCTTGGAACCCTTAGAACTCTATTTCTTCATCTCTCAAGCTCAAGCTTTCACTCTTTCAAATCCCTCATTCTCTCTTGGTCTCCAACCTAAAATTCAAGTTCAAATCTTCTAGGCATTTGGTAGTGACAAGTGCAAGGGCTATTCTCTCTTCTAAGAAGAGATCAACACACTCCACACTCTTTCTCCTTCAAGTTCTACTTCAATACATAATCATATGTAAGTTTGTATTTCAATTTCATATGCTCTCGGTTTGTGAGAATGTTTGCTTGATCCCTAGTTGGGGGAATCAAGGTCATCAATCTTGTGTATTGATTACACTTGTAGGGTTGCAACAAGTGGGTTGAAAGGAAAACTAATGCTACGGTTTTAGCTTGAGTATCCGGGTGGTATCCCAAGTGGTAGGGACATATGATTATCAGGAACAAGTCGGGTTTGACATGGGTAATCCAAACCCTTGAACATAGGGTCTTTGTTTGTTCAAATTGTTGTTTCATATTATTTTTGCATTATTTGTTGGTTAGGATTTTAATTAGGCGTAATTTCCTCATTAGTTTTATCAACACTATTCAACCCCCCTTCTAGTGTTTTCCTCATAGCACATGGTCTCTACAGCTACGGGAACAGAAGTGGTGGTTACTCTTTCAGGCTCACCCTCAGAACTAAGCTCCCAATCACTATTTCCCTCCTCAACAGCCTCTACTCTAGGATCAAGCTCATGAATGGCTGGGATAGGTGCACCTAGAAGGAGCCAAACCCTATGAACAGGCTTAATACGAGTTATGTCAGTGCTTAAGAGGATCATATGCAGCTCATGGCTAGGACCTAACAGACAGATCTAGTGACGACGACCATAGGGCCTAATGATGTGCATATGTGCAAGCACATCTGTCGTCAAAGTGGTGGGCCTAATCACTGCCAAAAGATCGACAAGAAGATCTAGTCCTAACTTGAGGGATATGAGAGTGATGAAACCGCAACAACAAATCTCCTTCAAGGAGGAGGCTGTGGAAAGTAGGCGGTCGCATAACCAATAAGCTGTGTAAGATATGAGATAAGGGTGGAGGGTGCCGTCATTATGACGTCTGATGGATCTGGTCATTCCACTCAGATGGATCAACTCGACGGTGGAGACGGTGCCAGGCTCAGGCTTGCAGAATATGGTCGTGGCTAAGTGGCACTGAGCAAAGCAAAGGCACAGATGAATGATAGAAAAAGATTTCGATCGGTTGGTGTTAAAATGGGTAGGCCAGCTATCTGTGCCCAGAAGCTATCAGGATTGAAGGTAGATGTATCTGTGCCCTGTGCATAGGCCAAATCAGGATCAGGGATTAAAGGCCAGCTAAAGAAGGCTCGGATCAAGTCATAGAATACATCTATGTCACGGTCTAATATCCTAAACATGATGCCCTGAGTAGTTATAAAGATAGAACTCAAGGCCTCTAAGGTGAGACGGACGTAGGTTCTTGCCATCATCGATAAGAAATCCCATCAATCGATGGCTTGGTATAGCCTACGCCCACCTTATAATAAACCTAAGCTCTCTAGAGCGGTGATATCTACAAACCTAGTGGGGATGATAGGGCGCCTCGATATGGTCTCAAATTTTTGATGATGTATGTCATCTTTAAACACAATGACATATGTGTTCAAGGTGCCCTGAGATGGTTGGGATGGAGGTGTGGGTGTAGGTGTTGGCTCACTCATGGGTGGAAGTGCGAGTGCAAGTGGGGTTGGAGATGGAGGTGGATATGGTGAGGACTCGTGAGGGGGTAGAGATGGAGTGTGTATACATTCACATGTCCGTCGAGAAGAAGAAGCACCGATATCACCAGTCTTTTGCTTCTTCGTCGGGGGTTCCCCCGTGTCCTAGGCGGCATTATAAATAATATGTTCGAATGAAAGTGAATCATGGAATAGGGCACATACCGTAAAGAGTAAAGAAACGAGGGTACCAATCTATCCGTGAAACATGTGATCGTTCGGAAGAGATACTCGTGTGATGCCCAAAGAGCGATTCCTTTTCCCCCAAGCTTTCCTCAAAGTAATCCAAGCTCAAATGATGTCTCCCTAGTGTTAGTTCTTGGGTTCAGGACTAACGTTATTTTGATGATGATCAATACATTATTTTAAGGTGCTAATAAATCTTATGTTTTAGTCTCAGTTTATCTTAATGATTATATGTTAATGATACAAAGCATAAAGCTTGGAGGATGATGCAATGGATATCTTAAAAGACCTCCAAGTGTGATGGATTGCTCAAGCTTGGACGAAGTCATGAAGGTCATATAATGAAGCCAAAGCTTAGAGCATGATGGGGAAAGGATTGACGTCAAGTGGAGCATTGACTTGGCTTGGAGCTAGATGAAGGGAATCTCATCAAGTGGTGCCAAAACTTGGAAGATGATAGGGAGATTCAGTGAATCATGAGCTTGAAGACTAGATTCTAGGAGAAGGAAATTGTAATCCATGTAATTCCTTATTCTTGCTTTTCTCTTTTGAGTCTAGGACTTTGTAATCTTAGGATAATACAAATGTATAAACCATCTTATTGAACCTTAGGATCATCATAGTATCCAATCCAATAGGTTCCGCATGCCAATAACTCAATTGAAGTTATTGGACTTCAAACAGGTTCCTGTTGAAGGTATGACAGGCGACTGGTGTTCACCAGGCATCTGGCCATCCTTCAATAAACGCCTGTTCTGCACAAGTTCAAGACAATTTTATTGACTCAATACTTGAGCATTTGTACATGTGACAGAAGTACAAAATGACATGCACCTGTCAGCCAACAAGTGTCTGAAAATTGTTCAACAGTTGCCTAGTGAACCAAAGTGCATTACTTGGTATTTTGAGCTCCAATCCATATTGTGGGTCAGTCGATTGATGTAGATTTCTGCCTGTCAACCTCGAGGCACCTGGACTTTGTTCAACAGTCACCTAAATGTACAAGTGTGTAAGTTGTCTTTTCTCAGCTCAAATCCATCATGTGTTGCAGTCTCCTGTTGAAACCTTTACAAGCGCCTGCACAGTGGTACATGCACATCTGTAGTCTTCTACAGTCGCTTGTTATGGCTCAGATTATAGCCGTTAGAAAAAACTAGCTGTTACACTAGACGCCTGACCCTTTTCCTACAGGTGCCTGTCTGAGCTGTTTCAGCTAAAATTATAGCCATTGCAATCTGGTTTATTGGCTTTTTGCTTGGGTTCTTGGGCTTCCTATATATAGGAGATGGGTTAGTTCATTTAGAAGGTTTGGATATCTTTGAAGATCATATTAACTCTTAATCAAGCCTCTCCTTATTCATTCAATTCAGTAGAGCTTCAATCCTATGCTATAACATCGAAGCTCTAGGGAATTTCTCCAAAGAATTTCAATCTCATTCTTTTCTTGAATAACATCTTTCTTCTCTTCATTCATACACTCAAGTGAGAAGTGTCAGGGTTCATTCCTAGAAGATAGAAAGATCAACAAGTGCAATCTAAGCCTCATCTCAAGCACTTGGGTTTCACACTTGCATGCCTTCTTCTTCATATTAGTAAGATAATCTTAAGACATGGGTAAGTGTTATTTTGTTTCATCCTTTTTGTGTGAAATCATAACTTTCTTTGTAAGAGTTAGTTTTCTCCCTTTATGGGAGGTTGTGTCCTTTTATAGGACTAACCCTTGTGAATGGTTTGTGTTCTCCCTTTGTGGGAGTTTTCGTCCTTGTGTAGGACTCTTCCTTATGTAGGGTTTAGTATGTCCTTGTGTAGGACAAAATCCCTTGTGTAGGGTATCCCTTGTGTAGGGATTGTATTCACTACCTTGAGTAGGATCATGGTGAATATTGGTGTGGCTGGATGTACCTAAGTAGTGGAACCAGTGTAAAAATCCGTTGTGTTTGTGATTGTTGTTATTGAGTGATCACTCCATATTTTACACCTTTTTTGAATCTTTGCATGCCGTTTTGATCGCCCATATCGGTTTTTTCGCGATTATTCGACAATATTGCGATACTTTTCACTATTTCTTGTTTTTGTCGTATTTCAGGAAATACGGAGCGATTTGGAGCGATTTTGAGATCAAGTGTTTTGCAAGCGCTAAGGAGTGTCACCCGCGGCTCATTTGAGGGCCATTCAGCGATGGAAGATGAGTGGAAGAAGAAGAAACTTCGTAGGAGCGATGAGGAGGAGAAATGGAGAAGATTGGACATTTACAGCATGCCACTCGGCCGAGTGGAGCAATCACTTGGCCGAATAAGAAGCCCCACTCGGCCGACCAAAACGGATACGCACACAGAGCTAATTTCAGCGCATACTCGACCGAACAAAGAAATCCCACTCGACCGAATGTGAAATCTCACTCGCCCGAGTGGTACAGAGAAATTGTCCAGAAAAAGGCAGAAGTTACTATATTCTTCGAAGATCCTGTCGAAAGTCACTCGGCCGAACGATAAAGCCACTCGCCCGAACGGAAAAGTATACTCAGCCGAGTCACCTCCGAAGGCAGACCCTGAGACCCCCTAGACTTACTGTTTTCTTACAGGGTCTGTCACTCGGCCGAGTGAGCCGTTCCGCCTGCTGCGAAAGTTGCGATTTCTGGGCTGCGCAGGGACAGTTTGGTCACAATTTTCTGGGTGATTTTGGAGGGTATTTAAACCCAGTATTTTCCCTAGTTAGAAAGGCTTTTTGCAGCCTTTTTGAGAACTTTTCAGAAATTTTTAGATTAATTAGATTTAGGCTTTCTTTTTGGAGATTTAAAAGCTACTCTTATTGGATTCTCATTGGATATCATTGGATCTTCAATGGTTTGCCTATTTCCTATCAAAAACTCAATTTTTATTAGCTATTTCTATATTGCAATGAATTCTCTTGATATTATTATTGATTTTTCTGAGAATTTCATGATGAATAGTGAGTAGTGCCATCATCTTAGGGCGTAGGGATGAACCCTATGGACCATATTTCCAAATTGTGATGAAATTGTGGAATTATTGCTATACTTGATTAGGGTTAGGTTGTGATTGATTAATTACGGATAGATAGGGATTCATATCGATTGGGATTTACAAGAGATTGGGTCCCAATTAATAGGAGCCCTAGAAATTCGATTTAGATTGACGATTGGATTTCTCTATACTTGGTTTGCAAGAGATTGGGCCAAAGCTAGGTTTTCAATTGTGAATCTATACCAATATCCGTTTGCAATAGATTGGACGGATAGGAACTATCACAACCTTGGTTGTAGCTCGAGTTTGCACGAGAGTGGGCTCGAGATACAAATGAACGATGATGTGGTTCTTCACGTTAGCGGTTTAGGCTAGGGTTTACAAGATATTGGGCCATATCCTAGGTTTTCTATAGATCGGCAATAGCGAGAGAGCATGAGCTTGGTTCTACATTTAGTTGCGACTAGTTCACCCACATTCAAGTTTAGCAATGATGAAACCTATGAATCACAATGTTGAGAGACAGTTCGTAGCGGGGATTCCCTATCCCTAGACGTTTTATTAAATTGATACTTTCTCTTGATATTTGCACGATCGTGACTATTTTACCCTAAACGATTCTCGATCCTCTTGATAGCTCGGTGATTGGAAGGAGACACTGTCATTTGTCCTCCCTGAGTTCGATACTCGCTCGCCGCTACACCATGCGCTTGCGGTAAAACTACAACTCGTCTGTCCCGTGTGTGTGTGTGTGTACTCCCGGGGCACGAGCAAGTTTTTGGTGACGTTACCGGGGAGGAAACAGTGTTTTATTCTCTTTACTTAGCTATTTCTTTTTGTTTTATTAATTTTTTTATTTCATTCCTCTATCGTGCTAACAATTCCTTTGAAACTCTGTTTTTTTTGCATGTACACGAGATCGACGGCGGATCCAGAGGATATCATATTTGATCCGGAGATCGAGCGTACTGAGAGGAGGATCAGAGCCGAGAAAAGGCTCAATATAGAGGATAATTGTTTGAACCGCATGGAGACACCGAAGGAAATAGTGGCACGTATGGCGAGGATTATATCCATCAGAGATAGGCTTCGGCTTAAGACTTCCTCCACTACCTCTTCCATCGCTATGCCGGAGTTGGCGGCGGATAAGAATTTTGAGCTTAAGACGGGATTAGTGGTCTTAATGCAACAAGACCCATTCCATGGGAACTCCCATGAGAATCCACATTATCACAACCAGCTATTCTTGTCCAAGTGCGCCACCTTTCAAATGTCGGATGTCTCCGCCGATGGGATCCGTTTGAGATTCTTCCCCTTTACCCCCAGAGACAAAGCTCTATATTGGCTGAGGACGCAGGTGGAAGGTATATTCACTACTTAGGATGAGTTGGCTAGTGCTTTTGTTGACAAATTCTACCCGCCATCTAAGACAGTGAAGATTAGAAGTGCACTCATGTCCTTCAAGCAAGGACTACAAGAGACCATATACGAGGCATAGGAGTGCTTCAAGGATTTACAGCATCAATGCCCCCATCACAGCATAGAAGAATGGGAGCTAGTTCACAGTTTTTATAATGGACTCCAACCGGGCACGAAGCAGATCGTAGATGCAACCGCCAACGGAGCCATTCTTTCCAAAATGGCGGATGAAGCTACAGCCCTATTAAAGGAGATGGCTACTAATAATCAACAATGGGGCGATGAGCGAGGACATTCTTCTAACTCTTTGAAGCCCACTAGCTTATATGAAGCCAAGGCCGTAGCGGAGCTTTCGAACAAATTTGACTCTCTCCACAAGGTAGTGGAGAGATTGGCGAAGTATATCACCGAGCCACATGGAGCTCCCTCTACATCTACGCCGGTAAGCAATATGAGTGTTAGGCAAGATCCATCTCAAGTCATGTTCGTAGGAGGAGAGCAAGGAGAGGGAGCCATGGAGCAAGTGCAATATATTGCGGGAAACTCCGGTTATTGGGCCAACCCGGCCGCAAGGAACCATCCGGGATTTTTGTATGCAAATAATGGAGGAGCCCTAAACCCACCACCGCCGCAACAAACTCAAGCTAGGCCTCCACCTCCACAACATCAATACCAACCAAGGGGGCCACCGCAAACGAATTACTCGCCTAGGCAACAAACGAGACCGTATAGGCCGCCCGATTATAATCAAGGTTGGAGAGCTCCTAACCTACCTCAAGCACACCAAAGATCAGATCATGAAGCTAGGGTAGAGGAGTTCATGGTGGAGCAAAAGAAGATAAACACTCGGTTGGTTGCGCAATAAGACTCTCTGCATACCGTAGTGGCTCAACTAGCGGAGCAACTCACTATGCTTAACAAAAACACCCAACAATTACCGGCTCAACCGGAGCCCAATCCACGGAATAATACCGGCCACATAAATGCGGTAGTGGCGGTCACAACTAGGGGCGGGAAGGATACCACTCACGTCATGGTTCAAACAAAGGAGCCTGTGGAAGAAATCTTGGACGACGAGAAGTCAACGATTGAGGAGGAGAGCCCAAAGGAGCCACAAGGAGGCGGAAATTCTGAAGTGAAGAAGCCCAACGAGGAGCGCACCTACATGCCGCCGGTGCCATTTCCACAACGGTTGGTAAGAGCTAAAATTGAGAAGAGGCTCGCTAAGTTCCTTGAATATTTGAGGGTAGTAAGCCTCAACATACCCTTCCTAGATGCTATAGTGGAGATCCCATCGTATGCAAAGTTCTTGAAGGACTTAATATCGGGAAAGAAGAGGAAGGAGAAAATAATGCTTACTGAACAAGGGACTTGGTTCAACCGAAAGAAAAAGGCGCCCGTGAAATTCAAGGATCCCGGAAGCATTCGCATCCTGTGCACACTTGGAGGAGTCCCATTGCAAAAGGCTTTAGTTGACTTAGGAGCAAGTGTGAGCCTAATGCCCCTTAGCATGTTCCAAAAATTGAATACGGGGACCGAATTGAAGCCAACCGACATGAGGATACAACTAGAGGATGGTCGGGTCACTAAGCTGGTAGGGATTGCGGAGAACATTCCGCTACAAGTTCCGGGAGGGATATGCTTACCTTGCGACTTCGTCGTCATGGACATCGAGGAAGAGGGCGACACTTCACTTATACTTGAACGCCCGTTCATGGACACCGCCGGCGTTATAGTCGACGTGCGAGAAGGAACATTATCCTTGAATGTCGGGAACATTGAGGTTGAGTTCCACATACCCAAAGCCATGAAGCATATGCCCTACCAAGAGAAGATGGACTATATGGACCTCCTTGATGAGGTAATTGATGAGGCCATTCCTTACTCCATCGGCGCTCTCCATGATGATGGCCTTGAAGAAGGCCAAATTGCTAGCATCGAAGAAAAGTTGGAGGACCCTCCAGATAGCTCCATGGCCAATGATGAAGGCGACGCTAATGTCGCAAGGATAAGGGAGCTTTGCAAGCTCTCAACGGCCAAGAATCCAAAGAAAGCTCCACCGAATAGAAGATCGGCGTCACCGGTGAGGAGGAAGAAAATTGGTGCTAGCACAAGCTTGGGGGACTTATCCCCCAACTCTACCCATGATGAGGGGACGCCAAGGAAGGCCGACGAGCACCAACAACCAAATCCAAGTGGCCTTCCCGGCAAATTTGACGGGCATATCTCATATGCGCCCAACATCATGCGCTAAACGAAAATCTTAAGGGGTCGTGCTCATGACCTTAAATGAGCGCTTGTCGGGAGGCAACCCGACGGTTTTACATTGTTTTTATTTGAATCTTGTTTCTTTTTTAGATTTTTCTTAGTGTTTAGAGTCTAGTGTCTATGAAAATCGTGACAACAGGTCCTAATTTTCATGACAAGAGATGGAGAAAGAGAGATCATTCAAATGGAGGATGTCCAAGGCAAGGGAGGGCGCTTCAGGAACGTGCTCAGGCCCGAGGATGAGGAAGGAATTGACTGGAGGAAGAAAAACAGAGAATTGAGCAAAAACGGAGAGCCGTGCAGAAAACTGGGTGCCACTCGGCCGAGTAACATATGTCACTCGGCCGAGCAAAGGCTCCATTCAGCCGAGTGGAGTACAGATCAGGGAAGCTCGTTCTGACCAACTCTACGTTATTTTTTCTCTTTACAGTATAATTTTCCACTCGGGCAAGTGACTTGTCACTCGGTCGAGTGAATCAGATACCCTGCACGCTTTAAAAATTGCTAAGTGGCCTTGCCACTCGACCGAGTGGAACTTGTACATTCGGCCGAGTGTGAAAAGTCACTCGGCCGAGTCGTAACTTGTGAGAGATATTTTCGAAATTTTATTTCATATCCCACTCGGCCGAGTGAACTCTTCACTCGGCCGAGTCGTATCATTCCTATATATAAGCGATGCGGCTGCGCGAAATTCGAAACGCAAAAAATCCCCAAATCCTCGCACTCGCCCGTAGTCGCTTCACCTCCCTACGCCAGAATCTCGGCCCCTCTGATGGTTGAGCCAGCCACCCACCACCGTCACCGACCTGCACTCGGTCGCCGACGACTCGCCACCGCCGCCTCGCCGCCGCAACTCGCCGGCGCCGCCGATCACCCCATTTCACCCAAAACGCCTCTTTTCTCCCCATTTCTCCTATTTTGTACGCCCGTTGCACCCAAAATTCAAATTAAATCTTATATATGTCTGTTACCCCTTATCTCCCCTATACATATTGATTATTATTGACTGATTTTATCGTTTGCTTTTCAGGCTAGCTTGGGGGAGCTTTGGGGAGATTTTTGACGCATACGGAGCCTTGCAGAGGAGGCGTATCTTTGCACACATTGCTGATTACTCTCGCGACATGCTCAGGTATACTCGTTTCATTATTTAGCACGTCGCATTTCATTTTGGGTGGGCACGTTGCGCGGCACACATGCCTCCACACCGTAGTTCACGCACGCGGGAGCCCGCTTCGAAGCGGAAGAAGTCAGGTGATCCTGGCTCCTCTTCTGCTAGAGCAGACTCCCCTCAACCTAGCCCACCACCACCACCTACACAGTCGCTTCCTACTTATCCCGTTCCACCACCCGCTCCCACCGTCGGGCCGATGGGGATTATGTTTCGAAATGATGCACACCGTGCCAGATTCGAGCGTATCTGCCATCGCTTGATAGTACCCTCTAGGTTTGCACACCTAGCTGACCTAGACCGCCTAGGGGTACTTGAGGGGCTTCTCATGTTGTACGACAACGTGGGATGTCGCGACTTTCTGTCGGTGTTGGTGGATACTTACATTCGACCGACACTAGAGGTCTGTAGTTCCATTGACCGGACCCATGAAGGATGCTCCTTCCGTTTGATGGATCGAGAGTGCGAGATCACTCTCGACATGCTTAGAGCATTTTTCCAGTGGCCCGCCGTCCCGGTCCCAAACCGCGCCTACGCTCTCACGCACATTCCACCCCCGTCATTCGACACTCACATCTTTTGGACATGGATCACGGAATCCCCACTCGCCTTTAACCCTAGTAGGGCCAAGGCATCAGCTATTATCTACCCCTGCCTCCACATTGCTCAACACCTTATGGCGACTACTTTTCTTGCGAGGTACGAGCACGGGACACTATCTACGCCAGAGCTCTACATGCTCTATGCGATGACACGGCCTAGGGTTCTAGATAGGGGTAGTGACGATATGGTCCCCGCCGTCGAGATCGACATTGCCAGTTGGTTTTTGGACCGCATCATTATTTCTGTGAGCGCTCATACGCATATCTGTTACGGTGGTCTGATCACCCTCTTGGCCCTTATGACCGGCGTTGACCTTCCTGACGACCAGCGTCGAGCTCCGGGCCCCACTACACTTTCTATAGATGTTATGGCCCTGATGAAGATGCTTTGTCCCCATGGTCGCCAGCACTGGGTTTGTCTGCACGGTCCCTTCAGCGCTGATTACATGGTTCTCCCGAGCCTTGCTTGAACACATATTGGACCCGTAGGCGGAGATTGGATTACAGCGATGGATCTCCTTATCCCTGCCGCCTACGTGCTTGAGCCCCGAGGATGCTCAGCAGGAGCCCCTCGTTCCACCCGACGACCCCATGATCCCTCAGCCTGCTCATGATATGTCTGCACCTCCCGACACCTCTGTCCACACGTCTGTTAGTGTCGGGAGCACTTTAGCTGAGCCGTCCACCACCACCACCCCTGTGCATCTTTCTGTCGAGCCCATTTCCGCTGCCAGCCCCGAGCGTCCCACTACCATTTTAGAGAGCGGCGAGACCTCCTTTACCGCTGCAGTGGCGGTTCTGTCCTCACTTATGTCTATAGCCACCCCGGCCGTTGGTCCGTCTGTCTCCACTGCCACAGTCTTTTCTGAAAGTGTCATGACATCTATCCCCATGTCTGCATCACTGACCTCTCAGGCCGCCTCGTCGTCTGTTTTCACTTCCACTATCGCTGCTGCTTCCACTTCGACCTGTCCCGCGACCCAACCTCTTACAGAGGCTATGCATCACTTAGTGAGCACAACACCACTAACCCACTTTCCTGCTGGACCCATCCTCTACACTGCCCACGTGAGACAGCCCCGCACTTCACCAGTTAGACCTGTGCGCCCCTCTGCTCCACCACCCCCGATTCTCTAGTTCAGAGCATTCGTGCTCTTGAGGGGGCTGTTAGTTGACTTAGAGGGGATTTCAGGGCTCTCTCCGCCACAGTTAGTTCTGTGCAGACCCACGTCACCATTCTTCCCAGTATTCAGGCTTGCCTGAACCAGATTCTGGCGCGTCTGCCTCCACCCCCGACACCCACCCAGCAGCTACCACGCCCACCACCTCCACCACCACCTCCGTCGAAGGAAGGTGCTGGTGCACCACCAGCCTAGGCACACACTGGATTCCTTCTATATTTCTGTTGTTTTGCTGGTTGTTTTTGCGCCCCTCCACACACCGTTTTGTTACCTTTTTGGTCATATCTGTTTATATCTCTTTTGGAGTGAGGGATCTTATTTTTTGGGGACACCAATACTCTGCACCATTTTGACCTCTGCATGCACCACCTGCATTACCATATCATTTCCCTTTCTTTTATTTTCATCATGCATGCATCCTCACCCACTCTACCTATTTCACGTCTCTTAGTGTACCACACTTCGCATATTGAGGGCACTGTGCACTTTAGCTTGGGGGAGTGAGTTCTTACGCCTTTGCTTTTTGTCACCCTTTTATTTTTGCTTTTCTCACATTTTCCGCTTTTGCACTCATTTTCACCCACTTTTTTGTTTTTTATCATGCATCACGTTTTCTTACCTTTTTGAGTGCGCTGCATTTCATAGTAGTTTCTATTTTCTTTTATCCTTATTTCTTTCATCTTTTGCTAGAGATGACTTTTCTGTGATGACGACGACGTGGTGATTAGCTTATCTCTGTTTGCATACTATTTTTTCATGCCATGGTTTTTATTTCAGATATCATGTGCTTTGTAATGCTATGCATTTGAGATAATAACCCACCTTTTCGTATATGAATATGGATGAAATTCTGTTATTAGCTGAAGTCTGATGATTCATATGTATGCTCTTCGTAGAAAACACACCAAGCTTCACGCATTGATTGCTTATATCTGGAGTATTGCTTTCCTTTCTTATATCACTTCTTATTGCATGAAAAATGTACATCTCACTTTCAGGTTGAATAAATGTATGTTAGGTGATATAACTGGATTAGTTTACTTTCTGACATCAAACTGAGTAGATTACATTACTCTGCTGAAGTTGTTGTACACATCTTATAGATTGAACCGAGCGTTACATTTATTTCTTTCTCCACATATCTTGAGCATTAATTCTCTATTTATATTCATTGGTGAATCTCCCTTTAGCGGATCCTATATTAGAAAATCCCCCGCTTTATAAAGTTCATGCTCCACTACCCCAAAATCAAAAAAGAAAAAAATACATGTATATCTTTCTATCTTTTGATTTGGGATCACAGTTGTATATATGAATCTTTTGAAATGAAAAATGAAAACAAAATGAGAAAAAGAAAAGAAAAGAGACAAGAAAAGAGACAAGAAGTTTATACATGATCACATCTCACACTCTTTCTCTCTTTCTTCTCTCTTTTGTTTTTATTCTATCATGGAGCTTCAAAAATGGGGAATATATTTATTCATTTATCTTATGCCACCACGCTTATAGATAAGCTTGGGGGAGAGGAACCAATGATGTGTGAGAGAGTGACTACCCGATAGTGCATGACAACCTAAGCTAGGTAATTTTCTATACCTGGTGAGATCACTAAAAGGTTTACGAAATCCAGGAATTGACACTTAGCATACATTTCATGAAAACCATACTTTTCTATTCTTACTGCTCCATATTGTGTGATATCTCTTATACTCTAGGTAGAAAGCATTCAATTGAAAAGTGTGGAATCTATGATTATGTATACTGCTTTAGATGCTTCAGACGATGTTAATTCTAGAATGGTTCCGTATTTCATATTATTTAGCTATTCTCGGGTTTTCTATTTTGAATGCATCCATATACTATGATTTCGAGATAAAAATCTTTGGCATGAGTTTTACATTCGCCGTTTGCTACATGAGTAAGCAAAACCCACGTCCTGAGAAAATGATCTAGCACCTCTTTCTTTGCTTTCTTCCTTATTTTCTATCTCTTCCATCTTTTCTTATTATTTTTTTTTCCATCGGGCTCGCCTTTTACTTATCTTCCTCCAGTACGAGTAAGAGGTAAGCTTGGGGGATTTTCATCACTCCATATTTTACTCCTTTTTTCTGCATCTTTGCATGCCGTTTTGATCGCCCATATCGTGTTTTCACGATTATTTGACAATATTGTGATGCTTTTCACTATTTCTTGTTTTTTTGTATTTCAGGAAATATGGAGCGATTCGGAGCGATTTTGAGATCAAGTGGTTTGCAAGCGCTAAGGAGTGTCACCCGCAGCTCATTTGAGGACCATTCAGTGATGGAAGATGAGTGGAAGAAGAAGGAACTTCGTAGGAGCGACGAGGAGGAGAAACGGAGAAGATTGGGCATTTATAGCATGCCACTCGACCGAGTGGAGCACTCACTCGGCCGAACAAGAAGCCCCATTCGGCCGACCAGAACGGATACGGACACAGAGCTAATTTCAGTGCATACTCGGCCGAACGAAGAAATCCCAAACGGTCGAATGTGAAATCTAACTCGCCTGAGTTGTACAGAGAAATTTTCCAGAAAAAGGCCGAAGTTACTGTATTTTTCGAAGATCCTGTCGAAAGTCACTCGGCTGAATGATAAAGCCACTCGACCGAACGGATAAGTATACTCGGCCGAGTCACCTCCGAAGGCATACCCTGAGACCCCCCTGACTTACTATTTTCTTACAGGTTCTGTCACTCGGCCGAGTGACAATGTCACTCTGCTGAGTGAGCCATTCTGCCTGCAGCGAAAGTTGCGATTTCTGGGCTGCGCAGGGGCAGTTTGGTCACGATTTTATGTGCGATTTTGGAGGGTATTTAAACCCAGTTTTTGCCCTAGTTAGAAAGGCTTTTTGCAGCCTTTTGAGAACTTTTCAGAACTTTTTAGATTAATTAGATTTAAGCTATCTTTTTAGAGATTTAAAGGCTACTCTTATTGGATTCTCATTGGATACCATTGGATCTTCATTGGTTTTTCTATTTCCTATCAAAAACTCAATTTTTATTAGCTATTTCTCTATTACAATGAATTCTCTTGATATTATTATTGATTTTTCTGAGAATTTCATGATGAATAGTGAGTAGTGCCATCGTCTTAGGGCGTAGGGATGAACCCTATGGACCCTATTTCCAAATTGTGATGAAATTGTGGAATTATTGCTATAATTGATTAGGGTTAGGTTGTAATTGATTAATTACGGATAGTTAGGGATTCATATCGATTGGGATTTGCAAGAGATTGGGTCCCAATTGATAGGAAGCCTAAGAAATTCGATTTAGATTGACGATTGGATTTCTCTAGACTTGGTTTGCAAGAGATTGGGCCAAAACTAGGATTTTCAACTGTGAATCTATACCAATATCTGTTTGCAAGAGATTGGACGGATAGAAACTATCACAACATTAGTCGTAGCTCGAGTTTGCACGAGAGTGGGCTCGAGATACGATTGAACGATGATGTCGTTCTTCACGCTAGCGGTTTAGGCTAGGGTTTGCAAGAGATTAGGCCATATCCTAGGTTTGTTATAGACCGGCAATAGCGCAAGAGCGTGAGCTTGGTTCTACATTTAGTTGCGACTAGTTCACGCACATTCAAGTTTAGCAATGATGAAACCTATGAATCACAATGATGAGAGACGGTCCGTAGCGGGGATTCTCTATCCCTAGACGTTTTAATAAATTGATACTTTCTCTTGATATTTGCACGATCGTGACTGTTTACCCCAAACGATTCTCGATCCTCTTGATAACTAGGTGATTGGAAGGAGACATTGTCATTTGTCCTCCCTGAGTTCGATACCCGCTCGCCGATACACCGTGCGCTTGCGGTAAAACTACAACTCGTCTGTCTCGGGTGTGTGTGTACTCCCGGGGCGCGAGCATTGAGCTTACTCTTTAATTTCTTCTACTTTTTGTTATTTAATTTCAGTAAATTTTAATTAAGCACTTTGATTACCTTTACACTATTCCCCTAGTGTATTGTGTAGCCCCACTAGGTCCTAACAATTGTATCTGACCCTTGGTTTAGTGGCTTTTGCAATCATGTCTTATTTTCCTCAACAACATCCTCCCAACTTCGATTTGAAGAACTATACAAGATGGAGGAGCAATATGATCAATCACCTCAAGACGAACAATCTCTTGGATGCAGTGACTTCGGATGTCTCAAATTCAAATTTTTTGATGGACGTCCATACCAAATGGGCTTTGTGCATCTCCACTTGGGATCATGAAAATGATGAAATTGGAGGCTTAGAGACGGCCATGAAATGTGGAGTTACCTTGAGGCGAAGTACACCAGAGGTGATAAGATTGAGTCAAGCATAATGAGGTATCTCAAACTCAATCTACTTATAAGCTTAATGATATTAGTGATAAAAATTATTTAATTACTCATAAGTATCGTGCACATTCTTTTCATGATGACTCCCATGATTGCACTTCTTTGCATGCTTCTCATATTGCTATGATTAAATCAGTGCTTGCTGAGAAAGAAGTTTTTCTTTCTCAAATTCATGTGTTACGTAAGGAAAATACTTCATTTAAACGTACTAACATTTTCGATTGTGAGATTTTGAGAAATGAGACAATGGCTCTCAAATCTCAATGTCTTGAGCTTAGCTCTCGTCTATCCACTAGGGATGACAACATTTCTTCTCTTTTGAAGAAATGTGAGTTATTGTCCACTCATCTTGAGAGTTTCAACTTGAGTAAGGACAAGGCTTTGGCAACTTCAACTTTGATGGTAACCAAACAAATCTCTACCTCTAGACGCACCCAAAACAAATTTGTAGGTGAGATTTCTAAGAGGTGTGTCATAATCACGTCTTCTTTTGGCCAAACATCAACTTCGACTAGTAAGCCAAAGAAGAATCATGCATATATGTACACTTCATTTCATAAGAAGCCTATTCAAAACACCAATTTGTGTGAATTCTTCTTCATACGTTGATATGTGTGATAATTCTACACATGGTAATGATTAACATTGCTTGCATGCTAGAATTAATGACAATCCTTAACATGCTTCACATGTTCCTTTGCATGGAAGAAAGTCTTGTGTGAATGCTTCTAATGCTAAATTGCATATTTCACACACTGGACATGCCAATGTTTATGTTCCACCTCATAAGCATGCACCCTCACCTCCTACTCATGCCTTAACTAAACCACTTCTTAAGAATACCAAATCACTTTCTCTGTGGATTCCTAAGAATGTGTCTAGGCTTGATAGGAATTCGTAAATAGATTCATATGTTCGAAATGTTATATTTTCATATGACTATATACGGCAACCAAAATCCAATTTTGTTTGGTTTTCACCTTGCTAGCTCACTCACATTGTTATTCATTGCTTGGGTATTGTTCCTTGCCCCCGGTGCACAGACGAGAACATCGCAAGTGGACAGTGCATTGTAGTGTGTATAGATGGTCGAACTCTAGGGAGGCGATCGTCTAATGCTTGGCTTTTTGTGGAGAATGTGTGGTCGGGTTGTCATGTGTGATTTGGTTGGTTGAAGGAAGTGGAATAGACTAAATATTAAACGTCTAGGGCTTTCGGGATTCTCCACTAGGGCCTTCGATAATGGATTCTCCGTTAATTGATCCTCCATCGGACAATGGATTAGGGTAGGAGTGTCACATCTGAAGATGAGAACGGGCGTTAGACTTCTGTCATCACACTCATCTAACGCATCCTTATATGAGGCCGTGCACTCGCAATCGGCTTCATACGGGAATGCACGCATTACACTTGACACTTGGGTCCCACCTCGCAACCTGTAGGCACTCACATAATCTACAGAATGCGACGACATCATATGGTTGATTCTAGCGACCAGGCTACTCTCATAGTCACCGGTTAGAGGATTGGGGGTTAATGGATGCCCCCCCGACTCTCAGGTCACCCTCATGAGCACGAGCCCCGAAAAACAACCACTAATCCCAAATCGGATTCGTGGGGATTCTCCCTAAGATACCGAGTCGCTTTCGTGGTCCTCCAATCCTAAGGCTAATCCTCTTAAACCCTTGTTCAAATCACCATAGTGAGACCCTAGATTAATCCAACGAAGGTCTAACTTGACATCCAATCCCTAAGCTCCTAGGGACCTCCCTAAGCCCTAGAAACCTACTACTTTAGCATGGCAACGGCTGTAAATATGATAGCAATAGAGATAGGCATATCGAATCGGTCAAATTGCATGAAATTAATTTAAACAGAGAGAGCAAGAGAAATAAGAGCAATGGTAAATAAATCAAAGACATCCAACCACAAACAAGAAAATAGATTGCAACAGAGATTACCAAAAGAGAGCTCCCAAAATAGCTCTAATGGTTTAGCTACAGAAAATTCTAGCTTAACCTACTCTAAAAATTGTTCACTATTTATACAAAATGGTTTGGTTTCGATTTTTACAAGAAAACTAACCCAAACCCCATTAATTTAAGTCAATATGGAGTCTGCCAACCTACCGAATGGCCGAGCACAGTGCTCGCCCGGCCGAGTGATGCCTTGTGTAGCGCTCCGCTTGGTGCTCGAGAAAGGGCCGCTCAGGCGAGCGAGTTGAGTCGCTCGCCCGAGCGTCATGTCACTTGGAGAGCGTAGGAAAATTCCAATTTCACAAAGCCGACACATTGCATTTATTGGGCTCCCTGACAGCTAGCTCGACCGAGCGGGCTGGTCGCTTGGCCTAGCGAGCTTGTCCCTTGGTCGAGCCCCCCGAAGAAGGGGTTGGTCACTCAACTTGGTGTCACAGCTCGGTGGAGCACACCATGCGCTCGGCCGAGTGATCTGGCAATTTCTTCCAAGCTGCTTCTGTCCTCCTTTTTACTCCTCTTCTCTTCTTGTTTCCTCTTCTACTCCTCTCCTTCGCTTATTTGGCCTCCTTGGGTCGTCGTGGCAAGGCGAGGCAAGCTTTGGCATCGATGTTGTGCCTAGAACCACGTATTGCTTTGAATAACGTTGAATTTCTTGAAAACACATAAAACATTGACATAATCAAGAATATAGAGAAAAGCGCGATATAATACGAAAATATGGATTCAGGCGATCAAAACGACACAGGAATGCATGGTTAAAACATGAAAAATAAAGACACCACAAAATCCCTTAAACTTACCTCTTACTCGTCCTCGAGTAAGACGATTCGCCGGAGGGTAAAAACAACGAAGTGAAAAAGGAAGTCGAAAATAAGAAAAGTGACTAAATCATCTCCTCATCTCATAGCACGCAACAACATTTCTACTTTATAATTTAAAAACGCACTACTCATGAGGATTCATCAAGTCTAGCAAAGAATATACATAGAATGGATTTTCAAATGAATGCCATGAACTCAAATATATGATATGAAGTTAGAGGGGGACTCCTATTATAGCATGCAATTAATATACAAAATCCATGATTCAAGCTCGAATTTCCACAACTCATTCTCTAAGCAGAGAATAGTAGCATGATCAATTAATTTAAGCATGCAAGATTATTTTAATTAGGTTTTTCATAAATGAGGATGGTAAGTTCAATTAAATCGAAAAATCACCGCACTAAACTCTTTCACAATCCCTAGAAATCATTGACCTTGCCTTGTCTCACTCTATATAGAAAGTGGGGTAGAGATGTGGGATTTTTTTCTGTTTATAATTTTTTTGCTATAAAAATTTCTTTATATATATACTTTTATTTTCTTATGTACACGAGATAACTCAATATATACAAGAGGCGGTCTATGCATCCCAGACCAGACGGTCTTAGGGCATCGGGTTGCGAAGAACCCCTCGGGCCTATTATTTGTATGTAATATTTTTTTATTTTTGATTTTTCCAATTTTTTGGGGATTTTTGCAAACTCACGTAAATGCAATAGAATGCAAAGCACGATCAAGGATCGCAATTGGCTATATACAAAAAATAAAAAGCATAGAATTGGGACATGGCTTGGTGTCAGAATAGCTAGTAGATGCTACTTAAGTGACGTGTGTTATTAAAATCCAATATAACTACCATCCATTATGAAAATATATGTTTTCACACAATCATGCAAATTACATTAAATTTTCAATTAATCATGCATTTTTAAGCTCAATTGTTTCGAGAATACTCGTTGTGGAGAATATGAATTTAAAGCATGAAAAAGCGTATTAAAATGCATCCTAATCAAGGAATATATCTAACACATGGGAGTATAGAGTTAAAAAATCATAATCCATTCTATATAAATATGCGATGAAGCGCAATAGACTATGACGAATCCTACATGAGTGTGTAAAGCAGATAAGTTGAGTATA